>CM029459.1:63924682-64150442 GCA_017140185.1 Eucalyptus polyanthemos subsp. polyanthemos | reverse complement strand
TTCAGCTACATAATTCCTTTCTTTCCCATAATGATAAATTTTATTTACATCTCGAAAGACACCACCTAACTTCCGATCCACTAATAATCCGTCGCATCATGTTATAAGATAATAGAAGTCAAAACAAGAACTCTCCATGTGTTAGGCAATGGTAGATAGGAAATCCGCGTTAATCATAAATTCATGGCGAAAAACAACATTAAGCCAAGATAATGCCAAGCAAAAGGCACGATTTTTTTCTTCTTTTTTTTAATGGATTTTTGTAACTTCACTCTTCTAATTGATCTCCCCCACTCCTCATCATCAATGCTCCTAAAATGAAGAGATGGGGAATTATTAATCAAGGAGTTGGAAGACTCTTGTATGAAACCCCAGCCAGCCCAAAACAACCAACCCCCAAGAAGAGAGCAAGAGACAAAAACAGCATTGCAATGCAAATTTTGCCAAAACCAGCACAAAAGCTGCAGCAGAGCAAATCGACTTTACATATAAAAAAAGGCTTCAATTTGCACTTTCCATCTTCCCATCTTCCCATTTCTGTCCACCCTCTTTTCCCATACCACAAGTAAAGACAAAACAAAAAGGGGAAGAAAAGTCTCTCTCTCCCCCTCTTTCTCTCTCTACCTGCATCCCACCATTTCCCAAGAAGGAACCCCAAACGAATAAACCACAAAGTCTCCTCCTCCTCCCCCTCCCCCTCCTTCCCACTTTCATCTGTATCCTAGTTTCTCTGTACTCTATACCACCTCTTCCTTCTCTATTCACAGTATTAAAACCCCTAGAGAGAAAAACCCTAAACAAGGAAAAGCCCACCCAGAAAAGAGAAACCCAAAACAGCCTAAACCCTAAAAAAGTCCACCATCCACTTGCATCCTGCATTTACTTCAGTCCAGTCAAAAGCATCTCCTCCTCACCACCCAGAAACCCTGCAACCACAACAGCAGCAGCATCATCATCACCATCACCGTCCGCACCAAACAGACAGCACCCACGCGCCTCCCCGGAGCCCTTCACGGCCCACGCGCCTCCCTCCCCCTCCCCCTCCTCCTCGGCCGTCTCCGCCGGGGCCCACCCGGGCCCGACCCACTTCGCCCCCCGCGGCCCGGAGCGCGCCGATGCCGCGCGTGTCGATGCTGGCCATCACCGTGGACTCCGACTCCGAGAAGGACGACCCGCAGCTCTCCTCGTTGCCGTTGATGGTCACGAACGACGACGACGACTGGAACACCAGCGGCGACGCGTAGGGGTCGTCTATGAACCTCACCTTGAACTTGAAGCCATCGCCCCCCGCCGCCGCCGACGCCGACGACGACGAGGGCGAGGACTCGGCGGGGTCGAGGAGGTCCAGGAGCTCGGAGACCGCGTCGTCGTCGAGCGCCAGCCACGCCGATATCCAGTCGTCGTCCTGGGGCTCTGCGCTTGCCTCGTCCGGCTTCAGCTTCTTCGCGGCGGAGCCCCCCTCCTCGCCGCCGTCCGCCGCACTGTCGGCTCGCCTCTTGCGCGCCTCCTCCATGCGAGAACGTTAGAGAGAGAGAGAGAGAGAGCGACGGAGAGAGAAACTGTGCATGCGCTTTTTTGCAAATGGAGAGTGTATAAATATAGGGAGGGGAGGGAGAGGACGTCTGCAGGATTTGTCGCGAGGTGTTGCAGGAAGAGAGAGAGAGAGAGAGAGGCTCTGCAGACCTGGGAAGACGATGCCACCTCAGACTGAGTGGGGCCCACCGCTAAGGACGAAAATAGGGGGATTTCTCACTTTTAGAAAATTAGGTGAAAAAAATTTCAAATAAAGGAAAAAATGACGAAGCCTGATATTTCTCACTTTTACAAGGTGAAAAAATTCAAACAAAGGGAAAAATGATGAAGCCTGATTTTCTTTGGCTTTTTTGTGTGAGTTTTTCGATTCTTCAGTTATTTTTCAGCAATTAAGCTAACTCGGATATGAACACAATGACATGACGCCGCAAATTGCCCATGCCATATTAGAAACTAATCCCTTTCGAAGGAAGATAAAAGGGGTCCGATTTCCATATATGTCAATCCTAGATTTTTAATGTGTGTTCAAGAAAATAAAGAGGAAATAGACTGAGTTAAAGGAAAAGAGAAAATAAAGGTGGCATTTCCGGAAACCACGTGTCGGGCGGGGAGATGGGGAGGTGAGGTGGCTGCACTCCATATATGCTCAATACCAACCAATGCCGAATGGATTCTTTGGCATGTATGCGTCATTTCCCTTCTTTATCCTCTTCTTCTTTTTATTGCGTATTTTCCCCATTTTGTCATTGGATAGAGATGAATATAATAAGATCACTCCTTGGCCATCAAGCAAAGTGGTAACGCGGGCAAAATAAAAAACGAACTTCCAATTAGATTCATGAATATACTGATAATAATTCAATGCATGTATCGATACCTAATAAATTTGTCAACAATTAATATTAACGAAATCTTCTGATCCTATAAACTACGCCAAATAAGGAAGCAAGGAGACAACAAGAAATTGCTTACATTGTCGGCATCACATGAGAAATTTTATCGGCCAATATATTCGACCTATGTCTATGCTATACAAAAGTAAATAAAAAGGCTTCTTCATGATAACTAAAAAAAAGATTTGGTGCATGAAATGTATTTATTAGGTGAACTGACGGTGCATATCTTTTTTGTTAAAATATATACAAAAAAAAAAAAAAAAAGATAGAGAAGTTGGGGAAATTGGGTCTTCTCTAATGAGGTGAAGCATCATTTTCGTGCATTAGGAGGATTTGGTGTGAAGATCCCATTAAATTAAAAGGAAACATACGGGATAAAATACCATCGAAACTTTAAAAAATAACACAATCATCAATAGAAATTTTATTCTTGTCGCTATCTAGCCAGGTTTCTGTAATCGGTTGCATTCGAGTTGAAATTTCTGATTAGAACACACGACTCGAACTAGCACGCCGACATGAGGCGACATGGTATACTTCGACTGTGAGAACAGATCGATTTCCTTATTTCCTTGCAAACAGGAGATCGATCCATTTTTCGAACATGAAATGTTCGTAATCGAGCAAGGGGGGACGGATGGCGAAATTGGTCCGGCAAATGCAGAGGCGAATCGGGTTTTTGCTTGCGCTGCTTTTTGCAAGTACTGACCGCGACATTGCCGCTTGCCTACACCGCTACCTCTCCGTCTACGGAAAAGTACCACAGTACACTGTTTCGCCAGAAGGAAGGCCATCTTTTTTGTCCTATACGATTCGGCCGCGGTTATTTAAGAACCGCCCTCCGGATTTACTTCGATAAAAATTTGAAACTTCTCCTTTCCGAATTTCAAAAAGCGAAAGATACTGTAAAGAAGCCAAAAACAATAATGTAAAGGGTTGCATTGAAAGATGTCGTATTAAGCAACAGTCAAATCGCGCCTATCCCAAAAGTTGTTCCACCGCCGGCAAAGAGAGGCCGGCCGTCCTCGTCGTTCAAATCCAACATGGGAAGGACCACCGCCTACATCGAGCTCTTCCAACGACTGATGACGAGGAGCCGACCCGCCGACCGACGGAGGCAACGCCAGACGGCACGGGATGTATATACGACGTGCATTTCTATTCAACTTAGAACCTACGCGGTCCCCAACCAGGAGCCGCGTCGAGATAAGTCCGTGATTACGCTTTTGGAGGGACAGGGATTTGGTGGTCCACAAAAGCCGAAAGAGAGAGCGCAAATAGGACAGGCGGTGGCAGTCGTATCCCTGATCTTTCCATCTAAACGGGCAAAAAGGACAGGCTCAGGAGGGTAGGGAAAAACGTGGCGTTGGGATTCGCAAGGTACGACCGTACGAATAGGCACGCAAGCTGGCACGCGACGCGCGTGCGGAATATGCCTCTCGAGTCACCCCCTTGCTAGGACCTACCAACAGGCCATATGAATTCGTCTAGCCCCTCCCAATTTGAACGGCGGGACTTTAGTCTTTATCCTAAAATGAGCCGCTGTGGCTAGGAAGAATGTTTCGATCCGTGCAGAAACTAACTCAAGCCCGAACCAGGAATCAAGGTGCCGAAATTATGCCGCCGGATCATCACAGGAAAAGCGAGAGGAAAGAATCGCCGAGCTCTAAACATCTAGTTCCTTGTCTAGACGGAAAGAAGACATGATCGTGAAGCTAAGCGAAGGCTAAGACATGTGAAACAAAGGAAACGGAATGTCATGCATCTCGTGACCCCCTTAAAATTTATCTCTGTTTCTCACTCGAGAATGCGGACCTGCTGAGGTTCGGTCTATGCAATATCCACACCTCTAAACCTACATATGCCGATCTTGGAACCAGCTTCAGTTCACCATCTGCGTAAGAGGGGAGTCCTGGCGCTCACGGATGAGTTTAAACCATGGCTAAGTCCCTACAGATTTTACAGCAGCGACAGCCAGCAAAAACCTGCTTTGTCTAGTTAGTGTTTGAGACCCGGAGGGCCTGTTCTCGAGACACTCTCATGCCTTCGAGCATTCCAGTACATGTGCCTTGAAATTCTCCAGCTCAGCCAAAACCTCTTCTTCCGGCCTGTAGATCAGATCGCTCATTCGCCATATCTGCAGAAATGGACGTGTCCACTGAGTACCTCCAATCTATAATACTACTAAAAAAACCAAAATGTGTCTAATGAGATGATGGCCAAACAACAAGTGTACCTGCAATGTACCACCTCCTCCAGCAGTATCACAGTCATCAGATACGCTAACCATAGTCCATGGATCAGCTGCGTTCCAGTGGAAGTCGACAATTTTGTCCCTGGATGACAGCAGTAAGGCACTTATGTTAATTACGAATGGCCCACTCAAGGCATTAGGCGAAAAGATTAGATCAACAAGAAGCTGGATAAAAGTTCGTTTGTATTACAGAACATTTCCTTTTAACATCCTCATCAAACCAGGCACCTCATAAAATCCCATAGTAGCTTTCACATCAAACCACTCATTTATGTTACCCTCAAGTCGGATGACTTAACAATACGCCCCAAAAACTAAATCAACCGGAGCCCTCGACTTTAAATAGAATCTCATTCGAAGCAAATGTGCCTTATTGACATCAGAACAGACAGCTGACAGAGATATAGATAGTGACGCAACTTGGAAGCACCCTGATAATTAGACATCATCAGTGAAGGCAGGAATCCAGGCAAAGAACGAAGCAAGAAACTACCCACAATATAGTATATTTTTCTTTAAACATCTCTTTACTATTGAGTTTTCCCCGCCACCTGATTATAAAGGAGCTCCAACCCAAAAGAAAAACAAAAGAACATAAAAGCAAAGAAAGAAATGATTTATGGATTAGACTAGACTTTCTGAATTGGGGAAAAATAAAAAAAAAAGGGATGATAGCACACCAAGTACAAATCCTAAGTCAAAGCTTCAAAATCGGACAAGGAAATACTGCTTAGGTTGGACTTAGATCACACTATCATTTGACATTCTAAAGCTTAATTCACCTGTGACCAGCATGCTGGAAAAACAATCCCGCAGGGAGCATTTGGAGCCCTGTCAACCTTTTTATCAACCTGCAAGACAAAATTTCAGTACAAAAGCCCCACATATACTCCACACAAAAGTAAAGAATCGCTAAATTCAATTTTAAATTAAAGCCAATGGATCAAACTCTGCAAGAGGCACAAAAACATGCAGATATTGCGAAAGCTAGCCTGGCAAGACAAAAAGACAAATTGCCTTACCCTCTCATAATCCCAAATGTTCAAGAGACCGTCTTCAGCAGAACTCCCAAAGACGGAAGACTTGTCTGGAGACCACTAGAATATGCATGAAAATCAAGCACAGTAAGCACTACAAAGCAATCTTTTACAGAGAATATATTTATATCAAAAAGCTAATTCTATGACAATAGAAGTAAAGAAAAATCCATGGCCACCTGCACACAAAGAACAGCTGCCTTATGCCCCTCAAACTTGTAGACTGGTGAACCAACTCCATTAGAAGTGAGATTTCGCCGATCAAACATGTTAACAGAGTTATCTGCCGACCTAGGAAAACGTACCATATATTTTAAAGAAAAAAACTATGTCATCATCGAATCAATACATAGCATAAACTTGTCGACTTGATCCATAATTAGTTCTAGAAGTAAACCACATGATAATCAGAAACTTGACATGGGAGCATACCCGGTTAAGATTAGGTTGTTGTCATGGGGATTCCAATCCACACAATGGAGGTCACCATTATGTGCCTTCTCGACCTGATTCAACAATAAATGAGGCAGCCAACATATAACATCAGAATCAGGGAAAAGAAAAGCATATATCCTCATAAGCAATAGCAATTGAATATTACGAAGAAATCTTCAGTCCAGACAAAGGTCAACAAGAATGGAAATGCAGAGATGTACACAACGCCATCAACTGGATAATGAGGCAAAAAAAATATCTTAGCATAAATCCATTTGGATTCTGTTAATGTGCTGCATCACATACACAAACAAGAGGGAATTAGTTAACACATACATCATGGCACAGTCCAGGACATGGCATTTAACACAATTGACATGTCTAAACTTCTGAGTCCCTTCATTTATTAGCCTGTACGCTGGACCAAAGTGGGGAAAAAAAGCCTAATTCTTTTATCTAACTACCTTATATTACAGCTCTATCATCATTTATTTATTGCGATGACTTAGTCAATGCTTGTAAGCTGGTTGGCTCATTTCCAAATCTAATGAGGTGATAAAGAGAATATAACTCATGTTCTTCACAAGCGCATGGGCACGTGCGGAGAGACTGGGGTGAAGGGGACAGATAGACTGAACGAGGAAGTTGGTTAAACATGCTGCATCACTCTAGTACAAGACAAAAGATGCGATATCATAATTACTGAAATCAAGCATAGATAAACGCAGGTAGGGAACACAAACAAAATAAAATCATAAGAATAGAGGGCAAGGAAGAAGGGAGACATAATACACAAACCTTAGCAACGGGATTAGTGCCAACTCGTGCATCCCACAATATAAGGCATGAATCATCACCAACGCTACAAAATTCCTGTGCACTTTAGAAGACAAAAAATACCATCAGACAACGAAGACCTCATGTCCATCTATAGCAACTAAAATTTCAAATTCAAATCTCACAGTAAACATATCTATCAGGTTCTGCCCCATATTTCCTCCTGTGCTACTTACGTGGATGGACAAAAAGCCACATCTTCAACAGTATCCTCATGTCCACAGTAGATTCCTCGTGGTCCAACAGAAGGGCCATTTCCAGTTTCCTCGTTACCTTCCCCAGTCTTCTTAATGATGGATCCTCCAGATCCTGGAGATTTATTTGTTGTTTGATCTGTTGCAGATGCTGTTATATGGTCTTGGATACTCCACAAAACCACCGTCTTGTCCTTCCCTATGAAAAAGGCATTTATTATGTTCTTTGCAATTAACCAAATTAATGTAACTGCAGGTACAAGAAATGCACTCATTCACGCAAATGATAACAAAAGTAATTACTTGAATATGTCTTCCAAGTCAAATTAAGCAGATCATAAATTTACCAACAAAATAATATTAGGCAGCTTCCTGTAAATTATATGGAAAAAACAAAGAAAAAGAAAGAAAAGAAAAGGTAACGAGGGAAATGCCATCCTACTATCCACAGCACCTTCTTTTTTCCATGCAAATTCTGCTCTTTAAAACTGTTTCTTTGTCAATTGGTTCAGCATGCATAGTCATAGTCCTTCCTAAATGAATTTTCTCTTATTGACGGTCCACAAATACTGAAAACTCCAATCCTTGACTAACATTATCAAACCCATAATATCCTACCTCCAGAGAGAACAAAGGGTTCAGCTGGACACATTGCAAGGGCAAATTCAGCATTCTCTTGATGTCCAGTTAAAATCTGCCAAAAAAAGCCAAAAGGGCAGATAATAAAAGAGATGCAAACATCTGGGTCAGCATGGAACTATAACCTTTGCTGAATCCTGGCAAATCAGCTGGTGCAATATAACATTTCAAGAAATGTAAAGCTCAGGACATCTATCAAGTTACTATAAGTTCGTGAAGGCAGATGAGATATTGCCTTCAGAAATTATTGCAACTCTGAGACATAAAGTGATTTTTTTTTGGGAAGATTGCAAAACCACCTTCAACTTCAACTTGCTCTCCATATCGAATACCCTCATCACATTTCAAAACTTTACATTTTGCAGCTCACCAACTTAAAAAGACCTATTTGTCATCATGCACACCCAAAATCTACACCCACAAAATGAATCTAATGCTGAGGACAGGGGCAAGAAAATGGCAACTTAGTAAATTATATGTAGCTTGGAGATGCAACTTGAAATCCAACGCGAAACTGAAAATGGTGATTGAAGGTTTGGGAATACAGGGAGGATAACTGATATGGGAAGCTGAGGTGGATGCATTAAGGGATGGGATCCAACTTCAAGCACAAGATAAGTTTCTTGTTAGTACAAACAAGATCAATTACATTACTGAATAAACAAGTGTTACTACAAGTTCTTAGTATCTTCTGAATTCAGCATCTCACAATCATCCTCTCTAACTGTGAAAATACTCTATCAGTTCTACATGCATAGACCAAATTACAAGTTTCAAATGTAACTTGCACAAAGGACCAATTGATTGACCTTACAACAGTAAGCAGCATGACTGTTTTCATTTTTTTTCCAAACGCACCAAAGGAATTTTTTTTTCCAGGAGCTACTAATAATTGGCAAATGAACTTAAAAAAAAGAATCTAAAAATGTGTCAATACTGGAAGATGCATTGAGTCTGATCATGAACAAACCAGATTTGGACGAGAAGCTGTGGCTCCATAGACAGCATGCCGGTTAGGCTGAGATTCCACATCCCAAATGAGAACCTAAAATTCCAAATAACATCGGAAGCACTGAGCAGATTAAAGAGCCATGAAATTTTGTAGATCCCACAAATCCCAGTAAAAGCATGAGAAAAATCTCATAATTAACCTACATCTGGGCTGTCAGTGTGAGTTGCCACAATATTGGGATTCTGAGGAAGTTCCCTGATTCTGTTAACCTGAAGTACAATAATCCATGATCAACATAGATAAAAACCATGCACATCATAAAGTAAAAACTGATAATCAAACATATTAAGATAGAGAAGCAAAAGGTAAAGGTGAGTTGGCACATAATAATTTCATATATTTGCTCAAAGATAATAAATGAAAGAGAACTAGATCAGAGTTTGGATTAAAAACAAAGTAGAAAGATCATCAGGGTCTCAAATTAAAAAAAAAAGCAAAGATTTTGTGTAGTCTGATTGTGAATGTTTCTGTTTGATTAGGAGCTTGCCCAGCTTAGAAATGAGAGTTACCTCTCCAGGATGTATAATTGTCTTGTACTTCCTTATGAAGGAGAGCGAGCTTCTTCATTAAACTGAAAATCAAGTATGCAGAGATTAAACACCACATTGTTAAAGTCAACAAGGATAAGATACACAACAATAGATAAACAACAACTCCATCATGTGTCTGCAAATGACCTGGGACACGTGCTCTGCAGCCGCAACTCTAGGTTTCACAACTTCACAGTTTGCTATCACCAAAGTATTTGGAACACTGCCATCAGTCTGAGAACAAAAAGAAAGAGATTAATGAAGCAATAGAGAAAGCACAAATAAAGAACAACTCAAGTTTCATCTATTTGCCACCAAAGGAGCAACAAGATGTAGATAAAAAATTTAAGGTTGTTTTAACTTCAAAACAACTTCAAACCAAAAACAAATAAGTCTCCTCTCTCAAGTCAATATTAGTGATGTACATCAGCACTGAATTCGAAATAGTACTAAATTTTAAAATGCCAAATTCACATCAAAGTCATGAATAAAATCTTGTGTCAATTGTGGCAGCTGAGATTTTCAGTAGAAAAACTAATTAGCTCAACTTCAACCAAGAAAAATGCTTGTGCTTTCGACTCAACCTACTCATGCATCCAGCTTGTTGAACTCTAAAAATGATATGAGGGTTTGACAACAATTACTATCGTTCTCTAGATTTTCATGTAAACTTAATTTTCCAATAACAACAGAATTTGTCAGCTGCTGTACTACCAAGGTAAGTTGTTTTTACGAACATTAATCCAACATGTGCAGGCAGCAAGAAATGTTCAACTATTATAACACAACCATATAAAAGTCCTCACCAGTTTATTAACCGGTGAATTTTAGTTACAGGTCCTCCTTATTACTATTGAAACCACTAGATTAAGTACGTGAAAAACAGCATCGCACAACTTTAGACTTCTACACTAGATCATCATTGCTCATTACCTGCTCAGAAATGTAGAGCCGCTGCCGATTCTTATAAGTCGCTTGCTCGAGTTGCGGGCCCCACCTGCATGATGTCAGTCATTGCCAAATTCAAATCCACCTATGAAAAAAAAACAATCCACAAAATAAAGAACCTCGCCAAGCCAACGCATCAAGACAAATGAACAAAGCCTTTGATCAGTACCCACAAGCTTCTCCTTAACACTCAAAGGATCACCAACACCTTCCCCCAAAAACCTAGGAGGCCTGGCACAAACTAGCAGCCACATATACCCTAGCACACCACGACCCAGCACAACGGACCTCCAAAAGACAACTCCTCCTAACCAAACCTACAAATCCACAGGCACCACCAAACTCGCACGAAACCAAAATGCAGTTCCAGGCCGGCACAAGAGACAAGGTCACGCGTACCAAAACCCTAAAACCCTAAATCAACCCAGCACCTACCTAGACCTATCAACACGGCACTCGCAATACTTCAAAACCTCCGAAAATTCAACATCCGCGCCACTTTACCCGAGCAAAACCTCCCAAGAAAAAGAAAGAAACCCTAGATTTCCGCCGGCGCTAACCGGAAACAGCTGACGGAGCGGGAGGCCTTTTTCGAAGTTACCGGCAAGAGAGAGAAGGCCAGAGGAGGTTGTGGTTGGCGAGCCAGTCGTAGAGGACGGGGACGAGGGACTTCCACCGCGCGTACTTCTCGTCGACCGCGTGCTGCTGCTGCGGCCTCCGGTCCCGGCCCCCCGCCGACCCCGACGCCGACGACCTGGGGGCCGGCGCCGGCGCCGGAGCCGCCTGCTGCTGCTGCTGCGGCGGCGGCGGCGGCGGCTGGTGGAGCTGCTCCTCCTTCTTTTCCTCCTTCGGCTTCGGCTTCCGCCCGCGCTTCTTCGGGGCCTGCGGCTGCGGCTCCATCGCCGAAGAGAGAGAGAGCGCTCGACCGGCACCGTGCGCTTCGGTTGCTCCCGGTCGGGTAGTAGTTAGGCAGTGAATCGGACTGGAAGAGTTAAAGAGAAAGTCTTCCCGTATTTGAATGGAGAAATCGAGGTCAAAAATGTAAAATTTAAAATAAAAATATGAATCGTCGTCCGTCTTTGTCTTTTTTCTTTTTCTTTTTTCAAAAATTCGGGTTAATTTGGACCGTCGAATTTAATAATTTTCTTTCCTTTTAAATTGGTGTCGATTTGTGGACTTCGTTTCAAAATGCCCTCCAAAACTTGAGCGATTATGTCTCGATGAACCTCCCAAGCTAATCGCCGGTGAAAAGGTGGCCGGCCGTGGCACAATTTTTCATGAATTAAGTTACAAATTTGCGCATATTTTTTTAGGGAAAAGATGAAAATGATATGGCAAACCAAAAATTTTGTACGAGTAAAGTTGAAAACATCTCTCTGGCTTGGTCCATATAGATTATCTCGTGCACATCCACGTGACACGTCATTGCATTTTGGGAATTTGAGTTCAAACTTCCCACCTCATAACGCACATCCGTCTAAAAGTTGAATCGAGCTGAATCAAGCCGAATCAAACTTAAAACTCGCTACCAGTTTCTTCGAGCCAAGCGCCGGTATTAGTATTAACTCATGCACGATGAAGTCAAGTCGAGTTTAAACATTAACATGCGAACCCAACTTGTCTGGATGACGATCCTAGCAAATTGGCCACCGTGGATTTGCCAGATGGCCGGATCGTAATTGCATGACGCCGACTCATCAATCATGGATCAAAATCATGGGAATCGTCGTTGCCATTAGATCAGAACATAAGAAATAGAATGCACCGCTTTACAGGCTTCTCTGCAGAAACTTTGCGCCAAGGCATTCCGGCCTTCCTGAGTTTTTCACATACGCAACGCTTGTTCGCCTAGCTTGTGTCGTAAGATTGTGTACCGACCACAAGATTGCAACAAGAGTAATTAAGTTTCCATAAACCACGTCAAGCATTCAGATATACTTGTAAGGGGCGAGGCATTAAATCATAGCGAGAATCTGTGAAACAACAAGAGGAAAACAGCATTGGATTCTAAAACCACTACCTCGTTCTACTAATGAAAACCTCCCTGATTAAGTCTGCCAAAATTGTACCCAGCATTCTCGAGGACATTGTCCATTACACGTAACTATATCCAGTCAGGTAACAGCAAATAACTCGATCTAAGTAGCTTGAGAATCAAACATAAACGCCTGATGAGAGAAGAAGAAATAAGGACCCGAATCCCTGCACCAGAAAGGGAAAATCAGAAACAGAATGGTAAAGCTCAAATGCACTCTCGTGCATGCAAATGTATTGATCTGAATTGAGGCTCGTGATTGTACAAGCATGTATGAGCATGTACAGGTGATAACAAAAGAAGCAAAAATGTACCAGGAAGACAGATGCCACTGCCCCAGTAGTCACCTCCTTGACAAGGCTGAGGTTCCGTCTTGAGGAAGTTGTCTCATAACTGCAAAGGAGAAAGTATATCAGGCTCGAGAAAGCAGCAGGGTCAGAAACACAAAAATGGTCTGAGTGCTGCTACAAAACTGGACCATGTTCAACAGTTATCAGTTAATACAATGGCTATTCAATTGACATCAGAGCACCAATTATGTCAACAGTCATTTGGCTAATTAACATTTTGCCATGATGAAAATATGCAAAATCAGCCAAGAACTCAATAGCCCAGTTCAGTTTAGAAAAGTCTCCCACAATGGCCAGAACCCAGTAAGTCCCCTAATGCTCATCTCTCTCCAAATCCAAATCCACAAAGTCAATAATGGACAATTCACAAGGTGACCTGGGGCCATCACTCCCTTGGTAACACATCAAAGAAAGTGAAAGAATTGGATTACTATTAACTGAAAAATCTCTTTCCTAGCGCATATCTAAGGCGGGACAACGAGGGAGAGATAGTCCGCTCTTAAAGGAAGATTCATTGTCCTAAAACTAAGAAAAGCACATCCTTAATTTCGATTGATGTTTCATATCCTTTCTTCGGTGAAAGTGAAGGTAAACAACAGCATAACTCGTGAGTCATGACTCTTGAGTTCTAGAACAGTGGAAGTTATTAGGCTGGAGGGAACAAAGTCGGAGATAAAGAAAAGAGACGAGACAACCATCCTAAGTATGCAGCAACCATACCAATCGAGATTTGCATCAATTCATCAATTATCCTCTCGCCTTTCACATCACAACTCGCAACAAAATATAGAACCACGAACGTCCATGCCTACAATGCGCCTTTTAACAAAATGGACTATCATTTTTCTTTCTAACGCTGATTTTAAGAGCTTCCAAAGCGAATATCGAGTTCCAAGCATCACGGATATAACAATATCCCATCAAATAGCCCGCAAGCTTACATCTTTAACCTAAGAGCGCACGAAAAGCAGCAACGAAAATGCAACGCCAGCATGCGAGACAGAGAATCAGGGCTCCAGATCACCGAAACAACCCGAACCAACCACGTCGTTCGCATCCCTCCCCAATTGTTAACGAAATTCCTTCTGATAACATCGACAATCACTCTCCAGTCTTCCTAACCGCAACACGAAATGCGAAGGCGATCTAAACCCCAATCCGATCCGATCCACCGAAACACCAAGCCCAGTCAACGAGTCCCAGACCTCTCGAAACCGCACTCCGAATCCTAATTCCTCGAGAACGCGACGCTCGGGCAGCCAAGAAGCTTCACCGAGCAAGCGAAGAGCAACATCTCCGAAGACATAAGAACTCCAAACCGAGCCAAAAAAGGAAAAGACAAAAAAAAAGAAAAAAAAAGGACTGAAATTAGCATGCGGAGGCCAGATCGGGAGCTCACATGAAGAACGTGGCGGTGAAGACGAGGCCGATCGCGAGCATGAGGAAGGCCAGGGTCGGGTATAGCGAGTCCGGCACCGGGCTGGCGATTGCTCTCGGCGGCGCCTGCGAGATCGGGAAACGGAAGGAATCGCAAAAAAGAGAGGACGGAAATCAGCCGGGGCGAGCATCGGACGGAGACGGAGCTCTAGGGTTTCAAAGAAGCGAGCGAGAGGGAGAGAGAGAGACTCACCATCGTCGTCGCTGAAGCTCGGAGGTCGTCGTCGGTCTGCGTCAAGCCTCTTCTCTTCGAGTTCGATTGCAGTGAATAAGCCGTCTTCCAGTCTCGGAGACGATGGACATAAAAAGCTGAGATGAAAGGTGGGCTTGGGCTCGACCCGTCTAATGGCCCACGCTTTTGGCATGGGCCTGAGCTCATTTACTGAAAATTTAATATATATTTAAAAGATATTTTATCAATACCCAAAAATTACATTTTTCGTTTTTAGAGAAATTAACCTTAACATATACTCTGCATTTTTTTTTCTAAAGACAAAAATTATTTGCTTACATTTTTATATGTTAAAAACATTAACCCGATATACCACATGATATTATCAACGATGGATAGAGCATCTGCTGCAAAGTCAACCACAACTTTTTAGCTTGGATTGGATGATCCAATTGAAGAAACTTTACGGTATTTCATTTAAATGAAAATATTCTAGTAGCTCAATTGATCGAGCAAGTCACATTACTTGACTCTCCAATAGCGAGGTTCGAAGCTTGCCTATATTACAATTGCAATCCATCACATGACTTATATCTTATACACTGCTAGAGTTTCTAAAATTCGATCATCTCGAATCTTGTCGTGATTAAATCCTCTTGAAAATTTATTTTTATTTGATACTCGCAAACCTTCAACAAGATTATACCCATCAATTGGGTTGGTCAAGTGAAGATGAAAACGGTCCAATCAAAATTGATCCCTTTAATCATTTTTAACCAATTTCCATACAATACAAATCTAGTAGTTTATTCTTGACCTGATCCGCATTGCCAAAACACTTCTATATTTAACCCAGTCTAAGAAAACATATACCGCAACTTAGAGGAGGGTTATGGAATGAGCGAGCACGAAGTTGAGTGAAGGCGACAAATATTGAAATGGTTTATGACCCATTTAGATAGGTGCAACAAGATATCACGCTGACTCAACATGACCTCTTTCAATTCAGGAGCTCATCGACAAGATGCGGTTAACGTTCTGTACATGTCAGCGGTTGGAGCTATTCATATCAGCAATCTTTTCTCTCTCCAGTTACAAGTCAACAGAAGAAATTTACACTGAATCAAACAAGTCCTTCCCCTCCATAAGCACCATAACCCTGCATTCGCGGCCTCAGCGAAAAGCTTGGTCTGTAACAGCTCCTCCTTCGCATGGCTTATCACGGTCGGTCTGATGACATCCCGCCAGTCCCGAGCATTTACACTGGGCTGTCGGTTCGCACCGGCTGGTTCTCCTGCCTTGTGATCGCCAGCTGATGCGAGCCGTTGTTGAGAGTGGAGGACCGCCATGCTGGTTGATCCGCAAAATTTCAAGAACAAAAAAATCGTAACAGGATGGAACTTGAGTCGATTCTTGTCGCCTAAGAAAGCTCCCTCAGTTGGAACCTGGCCATAACCCCAGAAAGGAGCCGTGTTCACTCGCGCTGCCCCCGGACAATCTTCTCAGTCTCTCCCAAAAATGCCTTCCTCTTCCCGCTCTCATGGGACCCGAGCTCGAATACCTCCGCAAGGGACCTGAGATGGGCCTCGTGTACCCTGCTGATGTGCTGAGAAAATCTGAAACCAACATTCCTCGCTCGCTATTACTGATGGAATCGTAGTCCGGATCCGAGTATCGGCCTTGCAAAGGATGATGCTCTAACTGTCCAGAGCCAGCACCAGCCCTGGGATCCAACTCAATGGACAAGTCTTCTCGGCTAGAGCTTCTGGAACCGGCCTCTCTGGACTCATCGCACTCGCACTCATTACAGACTAGTTTTAGCGCCTGCACGACCTCGCCCATGAAAGGACGGTGCGATACCTCAGGCTGCACGCACATCGAAGCGATCGCCGCCACTTTGGCCACGCTATCGAAGGGGACATTAGGTCCCAGAGATTGGTCTAGAATTGCTTCTAGCCCTTCTCTGCTAGTGAGTAGCGGACGAGCCCAGGCGACCAGGTTCTCTTGACCGGGTGGTTGTGACATGTCGACTGGCTTTCTTCCTGTCAGGAGCTCTAGGAGTACGACTCCGTAACTGTAGACGTCGCTTTTCACGAGAAGATGCCCTGTCATGGCATATTCGGGAGCAACATACCTGGATGCAATCCAAATGTGAAGAGGATTTTAGCATTGTTGTGGTTAGATATAATCTCAAAGCAGACGATTTAGAATCTCAAAGGGTCACATCTGAATGGCCAAACATTGGAGAATAAATTGCTTATAAGCTGACAGATACTTCTGCACAAGTTTTCATGAGACCATAACTCCAGTGAAAGTTAGCAAGAAAGAAGTTTGGTTTGAATTCAAACTTGTGATGTTAAGATGGATGTACCAGAGATTAGGTCCTAAGAGACCTCGAATTAGTGATGTCATGCTGCTTTAAACCCACATTTACGACGGACACAGATTAGAATTAACCAAAGAACATGAGATAGGAAATCAAAGGAACTATTTGAACAAGAGAGGAATTTCCTAACCCGAAGGTTCCCATGACACGCGTAGAGATGTGTCTATTTTCCTCATCCATAGCGGTGCGAGCCAAACCAAAATCCGACACTTTGGGTGTAAAATCATGTTCCAATAATATGTTGCTGGCCTTGAAGTCCCTATGTATAACACGCGGGCTCGAGTCCTCATGCAAATAGGCTAAACCACGAGCAGAACCAAGCGCTATCTTCATCCTAGCACCCCAATCTAGTGGGGCAGCTTCCTTGTCAACTCCTGAAAGCATGGGAAAATGGACACTAGCTTTACACCTCATGAAGAAGAATGAAGAGCGAGACAAAAATATGTCGAGTACTAGAGAGAAGTAGCATATTAATCTGCACTATACCTACCATGCAAATGAGATTCCACACTGCCATTTGGAATAAGTTCGTACACAAGGCAGCGGACACGTTCCTCCGCACATATACCAATCAGCTTGACAAGATTCCTGTGATGTAGGCGGCTAAGCATCTCGATTTCAGCTAAAAATTCCCGGCCGCCCTGTTGATCCTCCCTCTTCAGAACTTTCACAGCTACTTTGGTCCCATCTTCAAGAATGCCACTGTATACACGCCCAAAGCCACCTTCGCCAAGTACTCTTGACTCATTGAAATGATCAGTAGCTTTTTCAATGTCACTCACGCTGTAAGTTTTAGCTGACCCAGCATAAGTCGGTAAGCTAGATCCAAATGACAACGAGGCAGAGCTTGGGCCACTTCCAAGGATAGACCCTGGCATAACTGCAAGACATCGGCCTCCGTAGTGAGAATGGGGGAACTCCCCTCGACCCAATCTTGCAATACTTAATTGATATCATAGGCTAAAGTTGCAACAAAATATTAACCAGGTTTATGTTCTTGTCAATTCTACTACTAAAATATGGGACATCTGATAAGACTCATCTTTCCTGAAATGTTACTAAATTGAAATTCCTCTTGTTTCATTAATAGTCCTGTTATGTGCAAGTATTTGGCCAACTTCTTCTGGAGTTTTTGTTTTATGGACCACCTTTGAAAACCAATCTCTGCATGATCTGGTCCATGCATAAGTATCATGACAGCACATCTGATTAACTGTTGGCAATCAACTATTACCTGGTGACTTTGCGACAGATGGTAACAATGCCTGTGGAGCCGGTGCAGGTTGAACAACTCGATCTCTGTGTTTCATTATCCAAATCCAACCAGCAACAGAGCATAAAACAATAGCAACAAGGGCAGATAGGACAATAATAGCAACCGCACCACCACTTAACCCGTGATTATGCTGCCCCTTCTGCACATCTACCCCGAGAGGTTTATTTGTTCTTGCATTATTGTCATTGCCGGAGTAGGGCCCACCATCAATCATTGAAGCATCTGGGGGCAAAGGCGGTGATGCAGGTAATCCTGTAAACCCAATACAATACAAGTATACAGCAATGTCTCAAGATCAACTCGGTGTCAAGAAGTGAAGGTAAAAAGTTACTGACAGGTGCCATGACTGACATGAAACATTACCAGGATATCGCACATACAGTACTTCATAATCACCAAAGTAGGAAGCATTTATGAAGATCTGCTTATGCCAAAATCTCTCGAAAGTCAAGAAAGCGGTGGTATTATCGAATTTGTCCCCTAGCGGTACCAAGTCGATTAGCACAACGGTTTTCTCAGGCTGCTCAGTGGCAGCATTCGCCCCCATTATGCGGACTTGACTTTGCTTCATAAACACCCCTGAAGCAATTTCTTCAGCCAACTCTGAAACCAAGGGGAAGAAAGTATAAAGAGCAACATTGAGGCGCAGACCAACTTGCATAGGCCATACGCAGCCACAAGGAGACCCAGGAGGAGTATTTGTGTATGGCTCCGTGCATGTTGTTGTTGAACAATCTGCAGAAAATAATTTCCCAGTTTTACATCTTCAAAAAATAGCGAAGGCACAACATCTGGCTGTAAGCTCCAGAGAAACAAAAGCAGAACATGGCTCAACTAACCTTCATTTGGAGGTGGGGGCGGTAATGCCCGAATAGGAGGCGGAGGTGGCACTATGAGATTTGTTAGTGGAGGCTTAGAAGGAGAAACTTGATAAATTGCACCCCATGCAATAAACAACGGCAACATAAGATAGAAAGAATAATACTAATCGATCAAAAATTGAGAAATGCCAGTTTTTTCTTACTTTTGGGATGGCCAGGCGCAGTTTTGGGAGATGGAGAAGTTGACGGTGGTAAATCACTCTTCAAAGGAGGATTGGCGAAATGGGGTGGAGAAACCAAAGAGCCTGAGCAAGGACAGCATCGAATGTAAAAGTTTGGTTGGGTGCCATTAAATAAAATGGCTCTAACATATTGAGAATGGGCCTACCTGGACTTGGTGATGGAGGAGCATTGTGTCTTTGTTTGTGTTTTGGAAGTGTAGCTGGAGCGGAAACTGGACCTAGCAGATATTAGAAAGAAAAGAATCAGAAACAAAGGGACAAATATGCAACCTATCCCCAAAATTCTAATTGGTCGTCACATGATTCCCAAATGCAAATTCTAAACCACTTGACTTGTGGAACCTGGAGAAGAAGCTGAATGGTCAGAGAAAGGAGGAGGACTGCTAATTTTGTTCCCTCTCTTACGATGCATATAAGATGAGGGCAAGGGCGAATTTGCAGAAAAATGATGCCCTTTGCTGGAAGGTAATGGAGGAGGCAAAGGAGCATCAGCAGAGATATGACCGGTTTTGTGTGGGGAAGGAGCTATGCCGCCAGATGAACCTGCACAAATAAATCTAAAAGTTAATGCTTAACTCTATTTTCACCAATTATCCCACACAATCCTGAGTCCTGACTTAGCCACATCCATAAGCAATGATGAAAAGCTCACCTTTAGATGGCAAAGGCGAATGGCTTGGGGGTAGTACAGCCTTCCGAGCATGATGATGGTTAACAAATGGAGCTGGAGGTAAAGATGCGGGTGAATGATGCCCTTCACTTGGAGTAGGCAAAAGAGAGGGAGCGGGAGCACTGGCTTTGTGCACAGAAGGAGATACAGCATCAAAAGAACCTGTTGCAGAAATTTTGCTATTTTGAGGACAAGATTCTTGTTGGCATTTAAGAACCGCATGCAGGTCATCCCTGTACCTTTAGGTGGATGTTGTCCGGGAGGTAGATCAGTGGGAGCATTATTCGAGGGTGGAGCAGCAGGCATCTTGTCTTTTTTTTTCAGTGGAGTTGATGCAGGAGATATGTGGTGGCCTGCAATCTCACATAGAACAGATGAAGCATCATATTTGCTACGCAAAAATCAATCAGATTTGATAAAGATGGACAAAGATAAAGTGAGAAAGTCAGGAACAAGCAAGCCAGAGACACCAATCATATGATCATGGCTTCTCTACTTCTATATACCCAGTAGGGCTTGAGAGATGTCTCATTAATCTTTTGAAACCATAAGAACAGAAAACTTGACGCTGAAAACATGTAAATATATAACCATATATTACCAATAATCTGATTTTTTAGCTATATATATACCCTTTAGATGCAGTAAGCCACATCTCTTCTATGCCCAATGGTTTCAGAATTTCTCCCTACATCACTATACCTATATTTCAGTTGGTACCTGACGGGGATTCTTTAGGTGCATGTGGGTGGACCGACGGGGAATTTAGTATCCCCTCCTTTGACGGAGACGCTGCTGGTACTGCAATTAATTTATTAAGAGAAATAAACACCTTTAACAAAAAATGCTGTGTTAGAAAGGTAATTTATTGAAGATTATTTGCAGAGGCGCACCTGGTGGTATAGGTGGTGTGATATGAGGCATCATGGGACGTTCCGCTGGTGGACCTTGTCCTATTTTTCTCGGGGGAGATGGAAATGATGCTGTTATTGGAGATGAAAAGATCAAATATAGTCGGAGAAAATTAAATAAATATCATTAAAAGTGATATTGGAGATTATGTCCATAGGCGCACCTGGTGGCATAGGTGGTGTGATAGGAGGCATCATGGGACGTTCCGCTGGTGGACTTTGTCCTATTTTTCTCGGGGGAGATGGAAATGATGCTGCTATTACAGATGAACAGATCAAATATAGTCGAAGCAAATTAAATGAATATCATTAAAAATGCTAATCACCTACCTGGGACACTCGCTTCTGGGACAGGACTATGGACTACCGAATCATTTCTTTTGTGTCCAGTTGGTGGGGAAGTTACAGGAATACTATCATTGTCTACTGGTGAATATGCAGGTGGATGTTTTGTAGGTGTTAAAGTAGGAGCTGAACATCACAACGACAAAAGACAGCTCATGAATGACAATAATCGTGTGGACCACAGGTAAAAGATACAACAGAACAAATTGGTATGTACCAGGAGCTAAAGAGACTGCAGGAGTTACTTGTACTGGTGCCTTCTCAGGAGATTCACTTGGTGGGGGAGCCAAAGCCCCTCTTTCGATACTCATTGGTGGAGGTGCCAAGGGTTGCGAAAAAGATGAATTTGGATTACTTGGAGACAAGAATGGTACAAGTTCTGTGGTCTTCGGAGGCGGCGAAGCAGACAAAGGTGGTGACGCAAGTGGAGGTTGTGACATAGACCCTGATTGAGAAACGAGGCTTAAATTATATCAAGAAGGGTAAGGATCCAGCAGTTTTAGAGTCGCATACCACTGGGCTGAGATATGGAGCTCGGTGCATTTTCAACCGTGCTTCTTTGGTCTGGGGATGGTGAGGAAGAAAAAAGAGGTGGTGCTGCTAGTGGAGAGAGCGAAGTTGACCCTGGATTGTGGATAGAGAAACTCAATTATTCAAAAACCAACTGAAATTGAAAAATTTTCTGAAGACAGAAAAATTACCATGTGATGAACTTGGCGGGCTGCTATTGAGTGGCTTCATTTGATGGGCAGGAGGCTCTGCTTCTATTGGAGTAATAGCAGAGAAATTCTCAGTAGATGGAGATATGTTGTACCCTGAAAGGATTTGAAAAAGAAAAAAAAAAAAAAAAAAAAACAAAACAAAACATTTGACGGACTATTAAACTACTCATGCAAAGATATGAAAGCTTAAAATCCATTTTGCTTTCAATTGGTCTGAGTAAGGATTGCATCTATGCTGATCTCAGTTTAACAAGAACCAACTATATGACAGCAAATAGTAAATTGAGAAAAGCCTACATAAATGAAGAAATACAGCATAAACATCTATGCAAACCATGCCTAATGGCCATTCATAGGGTAAACCATGACCTACCAAAAATTTCCCAGATGGGAGATCAGCTGTGAAGGAGATAATGCTGAAACCTACGAATTTTAATTCGGGAAAACATCGAACTAGAACTTGCAATTAAGGACCACTTGGTGTGATTTTTACACAATACTGCATAGAACATAGCACATTGAAATCAACAGAAGAACAATAGCACGAATGATGGATCTGAATGCCTTTGCCAGATATCTCTCCTCAATTCATTCTCCGGCTTAGTCATTGCAGACAAATCACTAAATGCAACAACACTACATTAGCAGTGAGCCAGACAAGGGAAGGATTTGTGCGACTTTCTTTATATACGAGACCTTATGATCGGCAAGTGAAATTTGATAAACCAAGACAGCAGCTACCATTGGATCAAACGTTAAAGTTCAGCAGCCGCATCAAGTGATCAAAATCACAGTCTAACAAGTAAAAAGGCAAGAAAAACTTTTATACCTGCAGATCCCTGGACAGCTGAAGCAAAGCTGATGAAACAGAGCAGAACCAGCTGGACATTGATCACTTGCATCACCACCCCCATATCTCTTTCAACACCAAATCCCAATCCTTACAACCCCAGCTCCCTCAACGAGGATCTTGATGACCAATAAAACCCAAATACAGTATCGAAAAAAAAAAAATCAACTCTACAAAAAGAGAAGATTGCTAAATCAACGGACTTGATAACACTTGAAGCAAGATTGAGGAGGAAGGGAATCAGATCAGCAAGCCAGAGACCGCCGCGTACAGTGAGAGCAAAGCGACGCAATAAATTCTCCTTTTTCTTCCCTTCCCTTTGGTGGAGGAAACACCAAAAAAGCAAGAAGAGAGATTTGATAAATCTCTCTGCGAATAAGCAACGTGCTCTGGAACCTGCAGAGGCTCTGACCACCATAAACGCCTCCCTCTCCACCAGCACGAAATTAATTCCACGAAACTGAAACCGACCCACGAATTGAAATGCCCTGTGTACTCCAAGCAGCCCCAAGAACTGAACAGTTACAGACAAGAGACACCCTTTGCCACAAGCGCACAGAGAGAAAGAGAGAGAGAGAGAGAGAGAGGGAGGGAGGGAGGTGGGGCGGGATTATTTTATTCGGGGGAGGTTAGATTTGAGTGGAGTGTTAATGGGGAATAACACCAAACCAGAATCAATGTTTACTTAAGTTGAAGTTGGACTCCCGCAGGAAGTTGGTCTGCATAATTTAATGGAGGAGGGAGAGGGAGGGCAGTTTCTCAAGTCCTGACTGGTTTGTTGTGTTCTTGTTCTGTCCTGGTTTTTCATCTTCTTTTTCAAGCTCGATCTCGATGGTGATGGCGACTCCTTTCGCTTTTGGGGAAGAAGACAGGGTAGTGGTGAATTCGTCCGCCTGACTCATCACCCACTATTCTGCTCCTCGCCGCGGATGATCCGGAGTCGGGAGAGAAAAAGGTGAGAGGGATTTCATGGGAGGATACGATGTTTACCTGTCGTCCCCGACCTCTTGCTTCAAGCAACAGTTGAAGACTTTTGGCCGGGGATTGAAAAGCGACGGTTAAAAAGCAGAAAAAAGAAGCAACAGTTAGAATTCACAGTAGAACTGAACATATATAAATATATATATAGCAACAGTTAGAATTCACAGTAGAACTGAACATATATAAATATATATTATATACATATGTAACTGCATTTATCCTTATTTTTCATTAGTTAAGGAACCGACGCCTGTGTTCAAAGTAGGCGCGACCATAAGTGTTCGGTTTGCACGGTGAAGACAGCTTCGAGTTTGGGCCACCTATTTGAATTTTGACGTATTACCCATCTAAATTAGGGTTTCGTATCCTGATTTTTTTTTTTGGCAAAATCAATGTTAGAATTCAGTTATATGATCTAGTTTACCGAGCAATCATATCGTTCCAACCTAAAAATGAACTGAACCGGTCTTACTCAATTTGTTCAAAATCGATTCATACGAGGATCAGATAGGTTACTCGATAAAAGACTAGGGAGTCCATCTTTAATTGATATGGTCTCCGGTTTTACTCGAGAACCAGCCTTACAAGTCAATACCCATTCCAAAAGTTTCAATATCGATGCTGGAATTGTTTACTTTCCTTTGAATTGAAGGTTGAAAATGGAGATTCTAAAGACGTCATCGTTTGAAGGTAGTAGGTCTTGTTGAAGCACGTTGTCGGCTATATCTTTATACACAAAAGGTAGATCTGGTGGAGCAATCGTCCTCGTTTTAGTCAAACTAATGCATGAATGAAGATACGACGACTACACCCTTCTTTACCCTTCGTATTCAATCATTTGGCATACGCACTATCAAATCAGCATCGGCCAAGTTAAAATAACCTTTTTTCTTCCCTTAAAATTGCTTCGCAAGACTTTGATAAGATATTGGGACTTAGGAATATGCTTTTAATATTCCAGAATATTGTCATTATGTCAAGAAAAGGGCTAATAAGAAGAGAATAATATTTATGAGCAATAGATTACGTTGACATCATAACCTACTATTAGACACCGACGTTAAAGCGCCTTAAATTATAATGTGTCATTAAATTTATTTATATATTATATATATATGAATCCAAGAGGTTGGTACATATATCAATTTTATATACGATCTCAAGAAGCTAAGTCCTTATATCACCATATCTAATTCTATTACGGGTTTTAGGGACAACGGTGGGTTGGGTTAGAATAAAGGTTCCATCCGCTTAGGAAAAAAATGAATAATTAAAAAAAAAAATTCTAAAATCAATCGTTTATATTGTTTACGAAAACGAATGAACGAAAAAAATATTTTCATCTTCTATGAAATGTTTGGATATAAACTTTTGTCAATAAAAAAATATTATTGATTATTTATTTTTTTAAATAAACAAGAGTTTGAATATGTTCTGACAATATGTGAAATGAAAAGGAATATTGAATTGGCATTGACAATCAAAGGCTATATGTTGTCTAAATTGCAGATTTTTTTTTTGTTGTATATTGATATTGGTCAATTCCAAATATACAATCAAGAGGGGTTTGGATTCTCGTGCATTCAATCGAATCGCTTGAGCCGAGTTCTTGAATACAAGACAAAGTTAGTCATTTTGAATGTCAAATTGGACATCTTTCGTTTCTTTTTAGGGTATTTGTGTCTTTTGATTATGTCGGAAGAAAAAGGAAGGAAGCTCCAAGAAGCAAACGAAATTTTTTTGATGTTCAATCATGAAGGTTGATTTGGAAATCATACTGTTGTTTCGAGTGTGCATATCAAGCTTCAAGGTGGGCATCATGATCAGAATAGGTTTTGCCCCTATTATTGTCTTGGCTCGTTGGCTTGGGAAACTTCGTGTTTAAATCAATCAAGTGCCAGCTTATATGCCTCGCTAATCATCCAATTATTAGCTTGGTAGTATGACAATCCCACGATAGAAATTTTCCATTTCATGTGCTCGAATATTAATAAATACATAAAGCCGAGGATGTGTTTGGAGCATGTAATAGAAGCCCCATATCTTCATCTGAACTGATCATCAATAAAGAGCTCAATTTTGAGCCTATCAATATATATATAGTTAGACTTACATTCACTAAAAAGTTTAAATCAATGAGTTATTGGTTAAATATTAACTGTTTTACACTGAAACACTTCTTTCATATGGGATTTCTCCAATATAATTCACATGTGCCTCTCATGTGAGTTTTAGTGTCACATTCGGAATGTGTTTGGTAACATTTTTATTTTTTAACATATTCTTTTTCGGATTCCCCTAAAACAATTTCTAAATAAAATAATACATTTGTTAATTACATAAAATTTTTATGTTTGGAATAGAAAAAGAATAGGAAGGCATTTGGTACGATGCATAAGTTTTTTTTTTTTGAAGTATTTTTTTTTTAAATTTTAATATTTTTTTGAGATCTTTTTCTTTTTTCTTTTTTTCTTCTCTTCTTCTTCCTCCACCTGTCGGCTACCAGCCGGCGATGCGCAGTGGTGAACAGTGGGGGGTGGTGGGTGGTGAGAAAGAACAATAAAAGAAAAAAAGAAAAGAAAGAAAATGACTTATTTCTGAAAATTATTCCCGTGAGTAATAAGTTATTTTTTTCTACTTCTTCTTTCTGTTCAAATCTATTCCCTGGTCATTTTTCTATTTTTAGATAATTGATGTTATCAATTTTTTTTTTTTAAATTCTGAGGAACAAGAGAAAAAAAAAAAACAGAAAAATAGAAATGTTACCATGCGGAGCCTTATTCCCTTTTAATTAAAGTATCCTTTTGTATCAACTTATCTTGACTTAAATTTTCACCGCCCAACTTCATCGAGTTAGGATTTAGCATACAATTACAAGGAAATAGAGAGTAAAAACGAAAGCAAATTCGAGATATAAGATTTTAACCTAGTTCATCTTTAAACTAGGTATACGTCCAATAGAATATCCCTCAATTACAAAAGGAAAGATTGCATAAACTTAGTAGTTATTCATGAGTCTAAACTCAAACTACCAGTAAAATATGAGCTCAAACTATAGGTGTCTTGATCAAATTCATGTTGTGTTTTGAGTACAAAATACTTGCATCAAGTTGAACTCAAGCTTCATACTATATTGCGAAGGCCATTTGGGATTCGCTTAAGTATATGTCTTTTTAAATATTTATATTTTTAATACCAAGATGCTTGTTATTGGAAAATATTAACCCTCTTTTTTGCCGCATATACATAGGACGATTGCACCTGTTAGGCTGTTGTCGGAGAATATTCTTCTTTATTTATAAATTTGCCACCGGCCCTAAATGCAATTCTTGGTGCTAAGCCAAGAAAGGGTCGAAAGACGTAATAATTAAATACATGTGAACTCACTCTCTTTTGGCATTATTGTGGTATTTTCACGGGGATGGGGACAAGTCGCACCTAGAGGAACCCCACAGGAACCCCACGTACAATTGTGGTGGTCCAGTGGAAATCTTGGGAAAACAAAAGGCTCCAAATCTTTTTGTCTTTCATATTCTCTACATGCTCTAACCCATATGAGAATAATGCTTACGTAAGGTTTGTATAAATCCACGTAGTTACATACGTTTGTATGTGTGTGTGTGTGTGTGAATTTTTTTTTTTTTTAGAAGTTTGTTGGGAAATTATGCTCGACTGAAGTTTTCAGCTTATCGGAAATGGTCAAATTTGTAGCTTAAAAGTTTAAGTAGACGAATATAAAGAGATCCCCTCTTGAGCAGCACACAAAAAGCAAATCGCGGCACAGCCTGGCTCCGACATCATATTAAGATGTTCAATTTAGAAATTTAAACCTGTAAAGAGACCCGGGACGTTTTAATATATATAAAGTGAACTTTCAAATAACCAAATATCCATATTATCCAAAAAAAAAAAAAGATGCAGTGTTTTGACCAAATTCCCTCCATCAACATGCAAATGCGTACAAGTTCAATCGAATATAATCGAATGTGCCTTTACATGACATCCCTATGATAATCCAGAGGATTGTCTAAGACTATATAAATATTTTTGCTTGGTTTAGAGATCAAACTTAGGACCGACTAAACTGCTAGCTCCAATTCCATCATCTAATATTCAACTAAGAGCCTGTCTTTATCAAATGAATATAACTCGAGAGAAAAGATGCTCTTAAACGTGAAAGTAATGATTTTCCCAAGCAGGCCGGATGTGTTCCTGAAGCTCCTATCTGATGTTTTTGTAGTTATAGCAACAATCAGTCCGTGACTAAAAGAACTCTTTTCAAGAAATGATGATTTATAGTTGATTAAGTAAAATTGTACCAAGGAATTTAATAGTAAAAGGTAAAGATTGGGACCACCAGGAGTGCTAATTTTGATGACAGGTTCTGCCCCAAAATTCAGTGCGGACTTAATGCAAGTAGTTCTCGTTTCGCTATCTTATAGTTTCTACTTTTCAACGCATGATTGACTTGGATATACAGTTCCGCAAATTGAAATCTTTTGAAGCTTTTTTTTTTTCACTTTTATTAAGGCTGAAAAGGACCGTCTTTCAAACGAATATCCACACCATTTCAATTGATGATGCAAGGAATCAATAACTTATAATTGAAATATATATTCAGTTAATTCATATGATCTTTGATATAAATTTCAGCATCAAGTTCCCGAGGAGCTACTCCCTTCCACTTTTTAGACTTTATTTTCTCAAAAAGTGTCCCTTAGGGTATATGAATTTTATCTTTATATATAAATAAGCAACATGTTACACATCTACACAAAAGTGGATTATGTAGGGAAAAATGTCCAAAAAGTCTTAAACATATTGTATCGCGACTAATTAATTGCTAAATCTTTCAATTATGTCAATTAAGTCTCAAACCTTTTGATAATTTCTTTATATAGTCATTTTTGTCAATTTTTGGCCAAAAATTGCAAACATGGTGGTCTAGTTGGTCCATCCTATGTGGCTGATCTGCACTAATGTGCATAATGTTTGTATTTTTAAAACTTCTTGTGAATTTTTCCTTTTTTCCCTTTTCTTTTCCTTTTGCTAATGACCGGTACTTGGTCATGGTTGGTGATCAACCACAAGCAAGGGTTCGACTTGCCTAGGTCGGCCATTCTAGATATTGCAAGGGCTACAACACCCTTGTTGGGTGAGGGTGTCATGGCTCTTGCCAGGTACACATCGTCTAGGCTAGGGTACCTTGCTCATGGCAGGTTGTAGACCATGGCCAAGTATTGGTCATAGGCAAAATTAAAAGAAAAAGGAAAAAAAGGAAATTAGAAAAATTTTGGAAAAAATTTAAAAAATTTCCACGTAAGATAACCGATGTCCACATTAGTGGTTTTGAGTCAAAATCGGTTAAAATGAATATATTGAAGAATTATGTAAAGATTTAAAATTAAATTAGTATAATTAAAAGGTTTGGAATTGAACTAACCACTATACAACAAAATTAGGACTTTTTAAAAATAATTATCTTGAATTATATAATAATTATAGTATGATCAAATAGAAAAAATGGGTTTATTTCAAAAAGGAGGTGGGGTGAGATGGTGAAAAGGTAGGATGATTCAATGGATCCCACAAAACCTAGTTTTTAATATTAATTTTATATCTTAGCTCATGCTGTGTTGGCTTTAAAAAAGAAAGATGCTTTATATTATTATGACTACATACAAAGTGATGATGCGGTGGTGATCACATGAGATCCTCACGTTTGGCCGCAAAAATAAAAAGCGAGATGCTAAAGAGGCACGTGAACCAAGAAAAAAATGGCAATTTTACTGTTCTTTGATGAGAAGTTCAAAAGGACAATTATAATTAGTGACAAAAGGCGAGACAAATCTTCATTCTCCAATAATGATGGCTTGGGAAGGTAATTTACATTGTTTAACCAAGCCACTCAAAAGCTTAGAGTGCGTGGTTACTAATAAGAAAAAAATAATTAACCCTAAAAATGTTAAATTTCACGATAAAATAGTTTGGTTTACCCAATTGTTACTTTGAATTTTGGTTGGGGATATTCTCAGTTTCCAGCCTATCAACGCAAGCTTTAATTAATCATACATATTAAACTTGATGGTTGCAAATCAATCCACTCCAACCATGCACACTAATTTGAAAGAAAAAGCAAGATGAATTATAACGGTTAATTTGGATGAACGGACATGTATTGTGATCCTAAAACATTTCACGGCATTCTTATAGGTGGTATTGTCATAGTCAATTACGGGAAATTTCTTCATGTACCATTGGAAAAAAAAAATCTCTACATATTAACTTTTGAGGAATGCCAAAGAGCGCGCGTGGAATTGTTTTTTTTTTTTTCTTGCAAAACAAAAAAAAAAAAAAAAAAAGTGTTTGTTTTTGGAGAATAATTTTTGAACAAAAGAACGCGTTTGGTAACGTTTGGTCCGGGAATAAAAAATGAACAAACACGTTTGGTAAATTTTATTCTTTTTTTGTTTCTTTTAATTTTTTAAACATTTTTATTTTATTTTTCATGTTTTCCTTTCTTTTTTATTTTTCTTTTTTCGTCGCCGGTCACCGGCCCAACGATCGGCCGACGGGCAGCGGCCTCGCCGGATCTGGGCGAGGCCGAGCCTCGGCTTGACCGATCGCCGGCCATGGCCGAGGCGCGACCGGCGAAAGAAAAAAGAAGAAAAAAAGATGAAAAGAAGAAGAGAAGAAGAAGAGAGAAGAAGAAAATGTTACTTCAAGAAATGTTTAAAGAAAAAACAAATTGTTGTTTATTTTTTTTGTTCTTATTTCGTTCCAGAACAAAAAAAAAAAAAAGAACAAACGCAACCAAACGCATTTACGTTCTTTTTTTTTCTAACACTTTCCGTACGAAGTGTTCCTAACACTTTTTTGGAGTGTTTCCATGCACACCCCAAAATTTTAAAATTTTTACTAATTAATATTTTCTTATTAATTAAGTTGACAATATCATATTTAATTTTTAGATGAATAAATCCCTTTGAGTATAATCTTGGGCATTGGACATGTAAGACGACATGATAACTATTATATTTCTATTCAAGAATTATTTTTCTATTAAGGACTTGTTTTTGGAACATAAATTCATTTTGTAAAATTATTTCATTTTTTATTTTTGAAATAAATTTCTATTCAAAAAATATATTTGAAACAGAAATTAGAAGTAACAATTTTTGACTTTTTTATTTTTGGAATAAAAATGAGAAATAAAATCTCTCCTCATTGTTCGTTCTCGCTATTAGCTGGTTGCTTATCCATCATCGATGGTTGCCATTCGCCGTCCGTTGCTACCACTCCTTGTTGACACCACCGATTGTTGGCTGCTGTTAGAAATGAAAAATTTTGTGTTGTTATCAAATGAATTTTTATTCTAAAAATATATTTGTGTCATTATCAAACATGTTTTTATTTATTTAGAAACTCATCTAATAATAGAAATAAAAAGCCTTTTCTTTAGAAATCAATTTCTTGTCGGAATGATTATCATTCGCACTCACAACTTCTGGTGTCTCAACAATAGAACCAAAATGGGCCAAACTACGCATGTTCACCTAGTTTGGCATTATATTATGAATTTATCACTCGTGGATGTAGACAAGCCACGTCAAAGCACCATACTCTAATACCCTGATTCCCTGTAATATGTGGTGGACCATTGCTCCATGTGTTTGTCTGCAATATCCAACACATGCTCCGCAAAAAAACAAAAAAACAATTATTTGCTTTGTCTCTTTTACTATATCACTTTCGTTGAGAACAAAAAGAAAAAAAATATGGAAAAATGATGACGTGTCGATTGTTATAGTAAAAGGTAAGTCTCGATTAATTGAAGAACTTTAGTGAGAAAAAAATCGAATTAGTGAAAGGCAAGAACTTTTGGGGGGACCATCAAGAAGGGTCGATTCATGGAGTTCTTGCCAAATCCAACGTGAACTCAAGGCAAAGTAGGTCATATTTCACTATCTTGGTTTCAATGTATGCATACATAGATAATACACGCGCACGCTTTGTGTTGCTTTTGGCTTGCCTTTGTTAAGGCTGAAAAGGAACGTCCTTTAAACGCATGACCCCAGGAAGTGCAAAGGCTTATTTTTCTCCCCTCCCCCACCAAAACCCAACGACACACTCCAAGCATCAAATTGCATTCTCGTGGCTCTAATAAGTTATGGCCCAAAGCCAGCGTGGGTTGTGCACACAATCTTGGGTCCAATTCAGTCATGCTCACTGAAAATTTGGATGTGCTAGAAATGAGTTGATCTCAAATTTTGTTTTGAATCAATGGAGCTATCCCTCGGGATCAGATTTTTTTTTTTTTTTGTCGAACCCTTGGTATCAAGTTAAGATGCAATAATTCATCATGTATCCCTAGGTTGTCATCTGTTGGCTTTCTTTGAACGGACGTCGGCACAACAACATAAGAGAGACTCGCGATACCATACTCCTCATATAACTTAAACTTGATCGAGTTTTCTAGGAAGTACGTTGCAATTCATAACTGAATTTCAAATCACGGGCCAGATGGTTTCCCCTCTCCACAAAATCTATCTGATTTGCCCCAGCCCAAGAAACAAGAAAGAAGTTGGAATGAAGCTGAAAGGCCCATCTCACTAACCTGGACCAATCTATGATAAGTAGTTTTTTTTTTTTGGTGGTTGGAACCAGTCTATAATAAGTTGATCCGACCATGGGCTTATAATAATTGGGAAACTCAAGCTATTATTTAATCTTGGTAGCCCCACTCATTCGAGAAAAACAGAACTTCGTCCGTGTGCAGGGGCTTAGACTAAACCTATCCATTGACCATGAAAATCATGCCTATGAACACAAGCTAGATGCAATGGAGTTTGATCTTGAAGTCTATCGAACCCAACCTCAATCACGTCTTTCATCACAAGTTGAAACACAATGATGGTCACGATATAAACATACATTTAAACATAATTGATAATTCTCACTAAGTGCCCAAAAAGACCAACATCTCGATTTATCTGATTTGTACATGGAGTTGAACAAATCGTTTAACAACATGTATTTTATACCTCATCATTCGTAATAAAATAAGTGTAGATCTCTCTCTCCGTTTTTTTTTTTTCTTTTTTCACACAACATGATTTATGTTCTAAAGTGAAGTATGTCTAAGTGAATCGAGCAATCAGTAACAAACTCAAGACATGACAAAGAAAAAACAACTTTAGCAATTAAATTGATGAATTAATCCTTGTAATTCCATAGGGATAATTACCATAAAAATGCTAAATCTTTCAATTTATCCTATTTAGTTCTAAACTATATAATGATTTGCTAATATAGTCTTTTTGGCCTATTTTAGTTGGAAATTGTAGACGTGAACGTTAGCCATCCTACGTTGCATGATATATGCTGATGTAGACAATTTGTACAATTTTTAAATTTTTTTAGGAATCTTATATTATTTTTCCCATGGTTGGAAAAAAAAGAAAGAACTGCAAATAGTAACAATAACAAATTATGAAAAATCATGAAAAAATTGCAAAAATTATCCACGCACCAACTATGCCACATAAGATGGTTGACATCCATGTTAGTGTTTTCTGGCCAAAATTGATCGGATAGAATTTATTGGTAAATTGTCAAAATTTTTAGGGCAAAATTAGTTAAATTAAAAGGTTTGAAACTGAATTGGTCACCGTACAATAGATTTAGAACTTTTTTAGTAATTTTTCTTAATTTGCAGGGTTACATATATTCTAACAAAATGTGCTTCAATTCCGATAAATATTTCATATTTTTCTCTAGTACTCCTTTTCTTCAACCACCCATTTGAAATCCCGTTCCTCCTCCTTTTCCTTTTCTTGTATGGGGTGATTAGAACTTACGAATCCCCAAGGATCAAATTCTTAGAGGCCGAAACCGTTAGAATCTTAAGAAAACATGATATTGATACTTATATATTGGAGTCAAGTAGAGTTTGAATTTTTCGACTTTATATTCAAATTGAACTCAATCATGATATCATCCTTATCGAATTTGAGTCGTGTTTCGAGTACCGAGTATGTTTGTCGAGTCAATCTCAAGCTTTGTATCATATGGGCTGCGACTTAATTCATCCTCTTGTAGCCGTTGCCTATATAAACAAATTGTGAAGCTGCGGTTGATGATTTTTCAAAGTATATGTCTCTTTAAATTTATCTTGTTATTTAGGCATCGTTTATTTTCTGGAAAATAAATGATTTGAAAAACATTGTACTGAAAATAATCACTTATATCACTTGAAATAATTAGTCAATAGAAAATATTTTCATTATTAACAACAATTTATGTTTAAACAATTTCGTAAATAATAAAATTATTTTTCGTTCGTTCATTTTTTAAGATGATATGAGTGACCGATTTTATTCTAAATCATTCATTTTTCATGAAACAAATCTACCTTCAAAATTTTCTCTTTTTTGCTGCATATTTTTTTATGCTTGGTATTAAATGAATAATCAAATTAACTATGACTGGGTTCTCTCCTCCCCACCCAGGACTCACATGTACATATTTTGTCATATCTTTTAGATTTATGTGGCACATGATTGATGCCACTCCAACGAATTTATCTTGGAAATATATTTGTAGGAGTATATCTTCTTATCTAAAAATTTGGGAAAAATAATGTTACAATTGTCAGAACTTTCGCACGACGTTTACTTCAATGTAATGTTATAATTTTTTTTAATCACTCGAATGCCTTGACTTCTAAAAAAGTATTCAATTGGAGTGCCCTAACATTTTAAGAAAATGTGAAAATCTTACATAGCATGACACTTATAGTGAATGTACAAAAGTTATGGCCCTCATGTGATCAATTGAATGGTATGGTCTTCAAATGAACATTTTTTTTTTAATTCATAGCACTTAAATAAACAATTTTTTAGTCGTCTTGTTATTCAGGTGATTGGATTTATTTATTTTTATTTTTTTGGTAATCAAGCAAGTTTCGTAAGAAAGTTATGACCTTGTGGAGTCATTATTCCAGCCACCATATTTTAAGATATTTGTCAAGATATAATGCTAATTATTAGTAATTATTAAATATATAATAAAAAAGATACATACCTTAAATCGTTGGAGTTCTCTCTGCATTTAGGAAGTTGCTCCGGAGACATTAGTTGCAGCATCGAACTTAGGGTTGTACTTTGTTGCCGCGAGCATGATCTTGGTCAATCCTTTTGGTGCAGACGCATGAACTAATGAGAACTCACTGGCTGAGCTTACCTTTAAAAAGTGTCTGAGAGTTCCTTTCTTGGCGATTCTCCACAGCGTCATCGACCTCCTACCATAATGCGAAATCCAAATAAGCTCCAAGTAAAATTGAATACGTAACTTTATGAGATCACTAATTCCCTTCATTGTAGCTTGAAAAAAATCGAAGAATTAAAGAGAAGGGCTAATGTGTATTCCGGGTGCATAAATAAGATGGGTAAAGATGACAAGATAAGTGCAATGACGGCAAAACTTGTGAATAAGTTTTGGAAACTATTTGAAATTTTTGTTAGGGTTAAAGTGGAGTTTGAGTCGATTTTCATATAACTCAAGGTGTCTATCTTTCCAAATAATCTTTAAGAGTGCACTCTTCCATATTTATATGACGTATTTAGAATCTTATTTTTAGAGTGCTACCAACAAGCCTTGAATACAGGATTGAAAAAAAGGAGCAAACTCCTTTGTCGCGACCTAAATTTTCGGGTGCACCACCTAGGGTTTGGCTAATGGATTATTAAGTTTAGACTTAGCTCGGGCTCTCCCAAGCCCATACCAATTCGCGACTTTAGGTTCAAATTTCTTAACATGCAAATGGATTTCATCAATGAGTCGCCACTAATCAGTTTACGGTTGTCGCGACCAATTTTTTCGAGTGTGAACCACCTAGGGTTTGGCTAATGGATTGTTAAGCCTAGACTTAACTCGGGCTCTTCCAAGCCCATACCAATTCGCAACTTAGGTTCAAGTTTATAACATGCAAATGATTTTTCAATTATGAGTCGCCATTAATCTATTTTTGGTGGGTCGATTAGAAACCCAAGTAAAGTAACGGGTTTTACTTTACTTCTACGAACCAGAGATTTGGGTACGGGGGACTTGGTTACGCTAGATTTCTCTAACGCTCTTTCGGTACCATTTCTTTTATTTTGAAAAAATGTTTTTGCAAGCAACTTAAATTGATTTTAATTATTTTCCTAACATGTGAGGTAATCATGCAGGTGCGCAAACCACCAATTTAACACCCAAGAAAGCAATTAAATAATGCAGAACTTACCTCAAAGCAACGAAAGCATATGCAATGTTAAATTCAAATCCACATCAACAACTTTAGATATGGTTTCTAATTAACAAGCAATCACTCAATTTTCGTTTTCACTTTTTAACGAGACTATAATCCATATGCAATGCAATGCTTTTAATGAAATGATATGGCAACATAATCTAAACTATGTGACATAAATAAGCATGCAGTCTATTATAAAGAAATGCAATAATTAAATATGCAATTTAAATTAAACAAATGACCTAATTCTAATGACATGCAATGTGTTGCAATGATATACAAAATTATTTCAACTAAAATGACATGCATTATGCAATTTCATATGTGAACTATATGTCACGCGACATTTATTAAATGACCTAATTTAATGATGGGCAATTTCTACTTAAATAAACCTAGCAACAATCACTAAATGACGTGTATTTTATGGATCTAATTCTATATGACGTGCACATGATTTTTATTCTAAAAATGCAATCTATCCTAGAAATTGCAACTAATTTATCCTAAGACAAATTTTATTATTTTTTATGAAATGCAAAACATAACTATCTAGATTAAAATTCTATCTAGCTTATATTAGGGATTGAGTCAGACTTAATCCTAATTTAAACTAAGATACTGTCTTAACCTAGCAAACTCTAACCTAAGATGCAAAAATCAATCTAAACTTAATATGCAATTTTATTCTAATATGTCATGACGTGCCAAGGATGCCCTAATTCTACATGACGTATGCATGATGATTTTTTTTGTGTTTTTATATTAATTTCGAAATTAAAACTAATACATGATTAACATGCAATTCAAATAAAATAAAAAACAACCTAAATGAATGCACTTTCTTTTTTGGATTTTTTATTTAAAAATTCGAAATAAAATTGCAATCCTAAATATGCAAGATAATAAAAACAAACCTAATCCTTATTCAGATTTTCTATTTTCTTATTTAAAATTCGAAATAAGATTGCAATGTTAACCCTAAACAGGAAATATTCTAAAGCAAATTTAATCCTAACTCAAATATTTTTTTTAGATTTTTCTTTTAAAAATTCGATTGACTCAACCAACTTGACAACAAGCAAATCAAACAAGATGAGATTGATATCCAAAAATTGGCGAATCATATCTTGCACATGAGATCGGGTTGGCTAATTTTAAATTAAATCGCGAATCGAATCTCGAGCTTGAGATTGGATTGTCGATTTTTATAAGGGATTGTGAGTCGGATTTCGAGCGCGAAAATCGGACTGTCAATCCCTAGCTTGGGGACTTTTCATGTTGAAATCTCAATCATGTATCAATGAATAATTACACTAAAACAAAAACTATAAAAAAAAAAAAACAAACTATAAACTATATAAAAATAATAAAGATAAAATAATAAAAAACTACCTAATCTGATTTTTCTTTTTCTCTTTTTCGAGCACGGCTTGCTCGCGGGTCTCCAAAGGCAGCGGGTCGATCGGTCCGGCAAAGGAGAACTCCGGTGAGGGCGGCAGCAGGCACAGCTGGTCACAGGTGCTACAATGGCGTCGCTCGGATGGGGAGCAAGCTCGGAACGGCGTGCAGAGGCGGAGACCGACTCGGCGGTGGGCTACTACCGGCGTCGTGGGTCGTCGCAAGTGCTGCAGTGGCCGGCGCAAGGGCTTGGGTGGCAGGAGGCCGTCGGAATCGCGAGATCTGAACAGTGGGCCACGAGCAGAGGACTCCGGGCCGTGGCACGGCAGAGCAACTCAGGTGTCGGCACTTGGGCAGCAGGAGCGTCGGATCGCTGGGCCTAGGGGCAGCGGCGTCAGGCTCCAGAAGGTGGGGATCGGGTGGCACTCCGGCGTCACGAACCAGCAAGTCGTGGGCGAGATCGGCGCTCCAGTGCGGTAGATCGGGCTCCGAACGGGTGCGGGGACTGAGCAGAGGGCGGTGATGGCGCGGTGCGGTGAAGACGGCTTGGCCGTGGCACGGCTCGGGCCTACTCGCAAAGGGTGGAGCGTCAGAGCTTCGGTTCGTCGAGGATGGAGCAGCAACGTGTGCAGCAAACTTGGGAGACGATGAACAGTAAAGTAAAGGTCAAATCACCCCCTCCTTTTTCTTTTCTGCCTTTACACTGCTTTTTCTCTTTTTCACTTGTCTCTCTCACTTTTCTCTTTTTCACTTGTCTCTCTCACGTCACTCTCCTGTTGACTTTTTCCTTCTCCCTGCAGTTGTCAGGAAAAGAGGAAGAAAGTTTCTCTCTTTTTTTTTTTAACTTCCCCCAGGAGAACCCCCCAAACCCCTCGCACGCACGGCCTTTTATAGGGAAGGGAATTGGATTTTCAAATTCTCTCTTGAATCAACCTTCGCAAATTTTCTTACGAAATTCATCCCATATTGATAAGGATTCGAGATCAAGATAAAATTTTTCTAAATCCAAATCTTTTTAAAGATAAATCGCAATATTTTTTTACCCATCCGCCCTATCTAAAAAAAATTTATATTCCGATCAAAATTTCAAAATTAATTTTCCCATGAGATAATTTTCAATTAAAAAAAACATGGGCTTGGGCCAACTTTTCTTGCTTTGTGGGCTTAGTCCAACTAATTTGAACCCATTCGCACTGGTCCAATAAATAAGATGCCAATTAAAATAAAATAATGAAAATGCACCTAAATCTATATGCGATAAATGATTAAACATGTCGTCAAAATTTAGGTGTCAACAACGGTAGATTGATTAGACACCTAAGTAAAATAATAGGAGGATTATTTTACTTCTACGAACTAGAGATTTTGGGTACGGGGACTTGGTTACACTAGACTTCTCTAATGCCCTTTCGATACTATTTCTTTTTATTTTTAAAAATGTTTGGCAAGCAACTTGAATTGATTTTAATTTATCTCCCTAACATGTGAGATTATCATGCGGATGCGCAAACCATTAATTTAACACCCAAGAAAAGCAATAAATTGCAAGACTTACCTCATAGCAACGAAAGCATCTGCAATGTCATATCAAAATTCACATCATCAACTCCAGATATGATTTCTAATTAACACACAATTTTTTTTCACTTATTTAATGAGAATCATGCAATGCATGCTACTAATCTAACATGAAAGATATGACATGGCAATATGACCTAACTACATGACATAAATAAAATGCAGTCTATCCTAAAGAGTGAAATCAATTTATTCTAAAGACCATTTTTTTGGTATTTTCCATGAAATTCGCAATTAAGGAAAATGCAAAAAATATCTAGCTAAATTAAGATTCTATCCAACTTATATTAAGAATTGGGTTAGGCCAAATCCTAATTTAAACTAAGATATTATCTTAACTTAACAGTCTCTAAACTAAGGTGCAATCTATCTAAAAAATCAATCTAAACTTAAAATGACACATGCAATTTTATTCTAATATGCATTGACGTACAAAGAATGCCATAATTCTATATGACATATGCATGATGATTTTTGTGGTTTTTTTTATTTATAAAATTCGAAATTAAAATTGACACATAATTAAACGTGCAATTTAAATTAATGAAAAGAAAATCCAACATCCTAAATTTATGTTTTTGGTGTTTTTATTTAAGAAATTCGAAATAAATAAATTTCCTATTCTAGACATGCAAAATAGCCCTAAAACAAGTAATATCCTAACATGCATCTAATTTAACTCAAATATTTTTTTATTTTTCTTTTGCAGGAGCAAACAAATAAAAGCATCAAGAACAACATAGCAACAAATCCAACAAAATATCATCCATGTCCATTTAATTTTAGAAATAAATTGACGAATCGTATCTCGCGCGTGAGATCGGATTAGCCAATTTTAAACAAAATCACGAATCATATCTCGAGCGTGAGATCGGATTGGTGATTTCTCCGTGCGATTGCGAGTCGTATTTCGAGCGTGAAATCGGACCGTCAATCATGTGCACGTTGCGAAATTAGGAAGATTTCCTAATTTAGGAGGCTACTCGAGTTGCGAATATCATGGCATATCGGGAATTTCCACCATGTGCACCAATGAATATATCAAATAGGGAAACGAAATTTTCGAATATTAAAATAGACAAATTCTTTTACCAAATCCGAATATTGGCTTCCAAATTTAGACTTTGTGCAATCGGACTGGGATCACAATCGGGAATGGCGGTGGGTGATCGGCTCACAGTAGCGGCTACTCGTGTTGGTGTGGACTTCTCAGCGGTACGACAACGAATGGCAACAACGATTCACGTAAGGGTCGTCACGGCAAGGAGTGAATTCGGTGGGTGTTGCTTCGTTTCTCTCCCCAACGTGGGATCTGGATTGTGGCGACGGACGTGTTCTTGATTTGCAGATGCCATGCAACTGAAATCTCCAATTTCCACTTTCTTTATATTGTCTCTTTCTTTGGAATTCTCTGCCCTATATCACGTGGCCATGAATTTAAATTGATGCTCCTTATTTTGGCCGACAGGTTGTGATGATGGAACTAAAATCGCCTCTTGGACTCACGTGATGGCTCGATGGTTCCTCGGTCAATAAGGACTCCCGACCAATGGATCGACGTCTTAGTGATCGACCAAGGAAATGCTGCGGTGGTGGCCCTGGTAGTGTGCCCAGAGTGACGGTCGGCTAGGTGAGCTTCTCGGAACAGCAAGAAATCACGGGGGACCTGGAAGAACAGAGAAAAAAGTTTTATCGTCATCTACGGGATGGCAACGATTGACGTCGGGTAGCAAGGCGTCACGGCTCACGTTGGCTTGGAACAGCAGTTGGAATCTCTAGTGACTTGGACAAGACACCAGGGCTGCAGAAAACTTGCTGGATCTCCTAGTATGAGGGTCAGGAACGCTCGATTGCAAAAGGTTGACCAAAAGACCACATGGGTCTACTGATGTAATCGTGGAACCCTTGGACTACTTGATAATTGCGAAGTCTGCTAGATCACCAAAGTGGAAGAAAGCCGTTAACTCAAATCGGTAAGTGCAAGCTCTTCACAGGTCACGCCAATGTGGCTATCCGGGGGGTATGCGATGGAAGGAACTGCCGCAAACTGTTCTCGTCGAACGAAACAGCAAAAGGAACGGTGTCATGGACGATGAGGGCGTGACTATGACGGCACCATCGTGGGGGGTCTCACGAAAAACCTGGCCTAGAGAGCTCTCTCTCTCTCTCTCGTATGATCGTGTCTCTCAATCAATGGTGGCCGTGTATTCAATGTGCGTGGCCTCCTCCTTGAAACCCTATGTGTTTTTTTTATTTTTATTTTTATTTTTATTTATTTTTTATTTTTTTTATATATATAGGCAACCAGTTAGGGTTTTTAATTTTTTCCAAATCGATATCCACGAAAATCTTTTTTTCAAATGCAATATTCACTTTTCCGAACGCAATATTCGTTTACACTTGCCCTATCCGAAAAAATTACATCATATCTCGGAAAATTTCAAATTCCTATATTCACAAGATAATTTCCGATTATCATAAAAACAGGCTTGGGCCAATTCGCTTGCTTCGTGGGCCTAGTCCGGCCTGTTAAGTTAAAGCTCAAAACCACTAATTTGAACCCATCCACCACCGGTCCAATAAATGCAAATTAAAAATAAATGCACATAAATTTATATGCTATGCAATTAATATTATTATTATTTTTAAGGATAAAATTAACCCATAATTTTTTAATGCGATAAATGATTAAACGGGCCGCCAAAATTTAGGTGTCAACATCCTTTATACATACACTCATGCACATACATACATACATACATACATACATACATACATACATACATTCATATGGGTTAATACCACGAAACCGAAAATTAGTACACTTATGATAAATTTATCCTAAAGTAATTTTTTAATCATTAAAAAATCCAAATTAGTACAGTGGTGATAAATTTACATTCTGTTAGTTTCCATTAAATTTGATTAATATCACAAAAAAAATCACAAACTAGTATATTTGTGACAAACGAAGGGTAAACCCGAAATTGATACATTTGTTAACTGTCACGTGCCATCTAAGTTAGCAATTTGATAGTAAAATTTAATGGAAACTCATAATGGGTAAAGCGTCATATTTGTACTAGTTTGGGATTTTTTATGATCAAAAAATTAGTTTACGGTAAATTTGTCACATGTATAACAGTTTATAAGCCTAAGAAATTGGCTCCCATCAAAATCTTCTTTGATTCCGAGCCCTCCCAGACAAATTATTTTGAATTTCCTACATGCTTTCTCCCCCCAATTCCTATTCTTCACGCCATTTTAAAGTTGCTAAGTTAAAGCGTAAATTTTACTATGTTAAATGTGTTTATTTAATAAGCATAAGCCCATGCATTTTATCTTTAGGGGAAAATTACAAAAACGATCATATCATAATTGTGTCAATTTAATCATAAACCATTTTTTTTTTGCTAATTGAGTTCTAAATTTTTGCATTTGTACTAATTCAGTCCATTCGTCTAAATTTGGCTAACTGCGTTGATGTGGCCGGGTCATGTTAATGTGAATAATTTTTATAACATTTTAATATTCTTTCAAATTTTTTAATTTTTTTTTTTCATTCTCTTTATTTTTTTTCCTCTCCCTCTTTTCTTTGGCTAGTGAGGACAAGCTTGCCTAGTGATGATGAGGTAGATCTCATCGAAGAGAGGAAGAAGGAAGATGAAAAAAAAAATAAAGACAAAGAAAAGGAAAAAAAGAAAAAGGAAAAATAATTAAAAAGTTAAAAAAATATTAAAGTATTGTTAAAAATTATCCACGTTGGTATCGACATGAGTATCGACCATGTCACCTTTGCACCGGTTAGCCAAATTGAGCCGAATGGGCTGAATTGACACAAATACAAAAAAGTTTTTTTTTTTTGATGACCCGGGAATCCTCGTACAGCCGGCAGCCGGCGAGGTAAACCCGGGGTGACGCTAGCGGAGGAGCCACCACCCCGACGTCACACTTAAGATCCCATGCAGTAAGCGGGATTCGAACTCCTCTCCTCCTCGCAAAGGATCATGGGAGCCTTATCCAACTGGGCCACCGCAGACGGTGGTCAAATACAAAAAAGTTTACGACTCAATTGGCTAAAAAAAAAAAAATAAGGCTTATGACTGAATTTGCATAATTACTTAGGTATAATTTTTTTTTGGTAATTCTCCCTCATTTGTGGCAACCCTGTTTTATGGATGATGTGGCGAGAATAATTAATGACGCCAGGGGCAGGGGTTCCATGCCTAATTTGCACATCCTCTTAACATATTGTATGGAGTAACAGTCAAAGAAAATAATACTTAGGTCTAAGCACTTCATCCATTAGGGAGGTGAGCAGTATATCTACGTTTATTGTTCTAATTTTCAGGTGAGCAGTATCTGTGCATTTATTGTTCTAATTTTTTTTCAAAAAATTTTACATGCTAGATAGACATGAAGAAGCTAACATGATTTTACCAATCAAGATTGAAGGGAAGAGTCCTAGGCTAACATAACTTTTAGTCAATTAGCCATAAGCAAGATGAATTCTTAGGTCAACATCAAATCTCGCCTCAATTTGCCATTTCAAGGATTCTCTCATTACTTTTTTTTTTTTTTTTAATTTCCCATCTCTTGCAATTAGAACTTTCTAAATACTTGAAACCTTTCAATATCAAGTCACCTTGGAAGGCTGACAAATGAGTGCCAACATTGTTGAATCAATCTTTCTGCCTCTTGGTTCTACACATGTATCATTACATCATTTTTCAAAAAAGAAAAAATCACCATCAAATCTTTCAAGGTATTTAGGATGCACCTTGTTCACAAAAAATGTTTAAACGAAAAATGTATTTTGTTTTAATCATGCATTTTCTTGAAAACATGTTTAGTCAGATAATGGTTTTCGATAGGAATGAAACTTGTACAAGATAATGTAATTTTTGGTCATTTGTGGGTGCAAGGTTCGAATTGTGCAAACATGGCAACGAAAATTCCTACAAGACATATTTTCATTAAAAATTTTGGACATGAAAATTGGGAAAGTGGAAAATTTCCATTTTATATGTATATTTTGTTGAGATAGTGTTCCCTAAAGCAATTTTGAAATATGACAAAACTTATCCTGAGTTAAGTCTTTGATTATGATGATAAGTATTTTTTAGCTGGAAAGTCTGATGGAAAATAACCAAACGATATCAATCTGAGTTAGAGTTGTGGCTTAATTATTTCTTTCCTTATTTGTTCTATCAAACGGCTAAGAAGAAGGTAATATACTCATATAAAGACTAGTGGCGATTGGTTGGATTTCTTACCTTATACATAATGAATTGCAAAAGGAAAGTTTTCTAAATATCTCTTAAAGATTTAATTTTCTTAGAACGATATATTTGAGACGAAACATTCTTTCCAAGTTAAAGCATTTGATTTATGGAAACCCAAATTGCTGTATGGGTGACAGAATCTATGGGAAGCATAATCGTCGGCGATTTTGAAGCAATCGGACCTTCTAAGCGAGATTCAAACCAACAGGTGGATTGGCTACATAATCCTCTTGGAGATATGTTCAACAGTCAGCTTAGACTAGGAGGAGTATTAGAGGAGGTCTTGAAGTTGAAAGGAAAATTGCATTTACGAGAATTGAAGTTTTTAATTTCAAACTCTAAAGAGTATTTTTTGATCTTATTAATTCGTCTCCATGAGTATCATTGTGTAACTATTTAGAGGTTGAGAATGTGTGAGGAGTTATTCACACGAGTTTGAGTATTCGCTGCTTGGATCTTATAACCTCTGATCGGTTCTTCATAGTGAAATGCAACCAATAGATTGTTAGCGCGGGAGAGTGGACGTAGACTTGCAAAAACCGAACAACTATAATCTTTTATGTACAATTCTCTATCCATTATTCTCTTTATTATTAATTGTGATAGAATTGCACATTGGTAAGATCTAATTGCTACTCTCTGTCACCAGAAGTTGTTTTGCTGCAATATTAGTTTAAATTCTTTCATTTCCGCAACATCACCTATTCACTCCTTTTCTAGGTGATAGTTTTAGCCATAACATATTTTGCATGAAAGCATTTTCTTTAGGAATATTTTGCATTGAATCAGATGGAAGATCCTTGGGTTTTTGGGCCAATCAAAAGTGAGGTGCCCGTTTTTTATTATAGCTTTATTTGGCTAAAGTCTTTTAATTTAACTTACCTAAATAATGTTCCTAAGCTCGAAAAAGAAGTGGCTTAACTTGATAAAGACTCCGTTACTTTCAAAACCAAAAGTTGGAAATTTTCCATTTTATATCAATATTTTTTCATGAAAGATTTTTCTTTAGAAAGATTCTACCTTGAATCGAAGAGAAGTTCCTTACTCATGTTTTTGGACAAGACAAGCAAGGCACCCATCTTTGCCAATTGTTTTCTACGGTTAAAGGTGTACAAATTAACCTGCCTAAATAGCTTTCCTAACTACTAGAAAGATGTGTCTTAATTTGATAAAGACTTCACTGGTATTTAAAATCGAAAATTGGAAAATTTCCATTTTATATCAAAATTTTGCGTGAAAGCTTTTTCTTTAAAAAGATTCAGCCTTGAATTGAATAGAAATTTCTTGCTTGTGTTTTTGGGCCAAACAAAAGTGAGGCACTTGTTTTGCCAATAATTCTATTTGGCTAAAGGCTTGAAAATTAATTTGCTCGATAGCTTTCCAAAGCCCGAGAAAGAAATGGTTTAACTTGGTAAAGACTCCATTGGGGTCTAAAATCGAAAATTGGAAAATTTCCATTTTGCAACTACATTTTGCATGAAAGCTTTTTCTTTAGAAAGACTTTTTCTTGAATTGAATAGAAGTTCTTTGCATGTGTTTTTGGGCCAAACAAAAAAGAAGTGCCCCTTTTTACTGATAGTTTTATTAGGCTGAAGGCTTGCAAATTAACTTGCCTTAATGCCTTTCCTAGGCACGAGAAAGAGGTTCTTAAATTGGTAAAGACTCCATTGATGTCTAAAATTGGAAATTTAAAGTTTTCCATCTTACATCTACATTTTGTGTGAAAAATTTTCCTTTAGAGAGATTCTACTTTGAATCGAATTGAAGTTCTTGATTATGATTTTAGGCCAGACAAAAGTGAGGTGCTTGTTTTTTGCGATAGCTTTATTCAACTAAAGTCTTGCAAATTAACTTGCCTGAATAGCTTTCCTGAGTGTGAGAAAGAAGAGGCTTAACATGGTAACGACTCCATTGGTGTCTAAAATTGAAAATTGGAAAATGTTCCATTTCACATCTATACTTTGCGTGAAAACTTTTTCCTCAGAAAGATTGTGCCTTGAATTGAATGGAAGCTTCTTGTTTGTGTTTCTGGGCAGAAAAGTGAGGCGCCCATTTTTGTCAATAGCTTTATTTAGATAAAGGCTTGCAAATTAGTGTAGCTTTCTTTGGCCAAAGAAAAAAAGGGGTTTTACTTGGTATAGACTCAATTGTTGTCTAAAACTAGAAATTGAAAATCTTCCATTTTACATCTACATTTTGTATACTTCTTTAGAAAGATTTTGCCTAGAATCGAATGGAAGTTCCTTCCGTGTGTTTTTGGGCCAGACAAAAGTGAGGTACCCATTTTTGTTGATAGCTTTATTTGGCTAAAGGGATATGTACTGGAAAATAATTATAAATCAGTTTTTCTCATGCAAAAGGAACTTCAATGGCTTGAGGTTGGTTCACCATATTTGCTTGCTACTCTTTAATTTACTTACATTCACATTAATAGACATCCTCTCATTTCTGTAGGTACTTGAAGAAAGGTGCTCTCCTTTAATTAAATGTCTGAAATTTAAGGTTGGTTCACCTTATTTGTTTTGCCACTCTTTCGTGCTCTTTAATTTACTTTTGTGTTGATAGATGATGGCGAAGAAAGATAAGAGTGGCCCTTCTTCTAAATGTCTAAAATGGGCACTTAAAAAAGAAAGGAGAGGGAAAACATATTTGGAAGTTTTTGTAGAACAACACAAAGATTTGCTTAAAGAGGCATGAGAATTGATGAAGGATACATCAACATTTTGTAGCGTTGTAACAACACTCATCGCTACAATAGTTTCTGTTACCGCTTTTCCAGTACCTAGAGGCAACAATGGTAAAGGGATCCCAATCTTTCTAAGGAAGGGTTCATTCATATTATTCGTGGTTGTGAACGCTTTAGCTCTCTTCTGCTCTATCACTGCCACCTTGATGTTTTTGGCTATCGTAACTTCATGCTATACTGCAAAAAACTAACTCTAATCTCTACCAAAAAAAAAAAAAATTTGATGTTAGGCCTCACGTTTCTCTTTCTCTCTTTGGCCTTTATGCTTGTGGCTTTTGGCTTTGCTCTTACAATTGTCCTTAGCAAATGATGGAATTGAATTTACACCCCCATTACTTTGTTGGTACCATCCCTGTCATATCGTTCACAATCCTATAGCTTTCCTTGTATGTTGAAATGGTTGAATCCACCTATTGACCTCGCCTCTATCATCATGTGAAGATTTGGAAATGATTTGTGCTATTATTATTTATACGGAAATCTGTGACGTGATCTTTGTTTGCGCCTATTTTTGTGCGTGAAATGTGAATATGATGGTGTTTACTATTGTGGTATGAAATTAGCTACACTTATGCGAAAGCTTAATGTATGCGGTCAAGTCCACACCTTATCTCTGTGAGTTATTTTATTTGGTATTTTCCCCTGAACAGTGTGCAATTACTTCATTGCTCCTTGTTGAATTAACTATTAAGGTGAACCCAATTCTTTAAAGAATTGGCGACATCGCCATCAGTCCATCCATTCATGTAAAGCAATGATCTACAAAAATTCTTTATCCTACTCAAGATGGCCACCCAAGTAGTGGCCCATCGACCAGAAAAATAAAATAAAAGTAGTGGCCCAACACATTAAAATTCTCATGTAGCAATCCGACCAACCTCCAGAATCACCCACTGCCCACACTGGCACCTCATCCTCTCGTCCAACATTTTGGCTTTAACCTTCGCCATCGTAGCAACGTTGGCCATCGATCCCTCTTGCACATTCATGATCTTCATGCTCCGCTTCTTACTCACCCAACAACCATGCGCGGCATCCGTCAGCACCAACACCACCAACTCCATCAGAAACATAGCCATCAAAATCCCACACTCCAGACTCGCTAGGACGTTAGCAACTTTTGGGTCTCTTTGTGATCGCAGCAGCGAAAGGCTTGACTTTCCTTTTAGCGAATGACACTGGGACACCGACCACCTGCCCAGACGGTAAAGCGAGGAGGGTCAATGTACCTGGATGCAATCAACATGTGGAGACGTTACGGGCAAACTCAGAAAACAAATTGCCTACGAGCAAACGGATACATCTAACGTGCCTCTCGAGACCGTAAGTCCAGTGAAAGTAAGCAAGAGCAAAGTTTGTTTTAAATTAACCTAGTGATGTTAAGATTGAGGTTTCGGGGAACAGGATAACCATTTTTCCTAAGCAACCTTAGAATTTGCTAACCTTATGTTGCTTTAGACCAACATTTACGACTGACACATTTAGAATTAATCAAAGGATACGAGATAGGAAGCCAAAGGAACCATTTGAACAAGAGAGGAGTTTCCTGACCTGAAGGTTCCCATGACACGCTTACAGGTGCGTCTATTTTCCTCATCCATAGCAACACGAGCCAAACCGAAATTCGACATTTTGGGCATCAAATCATATTCCAATAATATGTTGCTGGCCTTGAAGTCTCTATGTATAACACGATGGGCATGAGTCTTAAAGCAAATCGGCTAAACCACGAGTACCACCAATCTAGGGCCAGCTTCCTTATGATACTTACCAAAAAAGTTATAAACCTATTGTACTAATGCCAATTCAATCCTAAACATTTCAATTATACCAATTTAATCCTAAATATTTTCACGTTTTGTCAATTGAGTTCATTTGACCAATTTTGAACGGAAATCATTGATATGAATATCAATCGTCCTATGTGGCATGGTCTCATGGCCCTCGCCTGGCGGCCACTGGGGGTCGGCCAACCCTTGCTAGTGGTTAGGGAGAGTCGCTTGGCCCTCGCTAGGCTTGGAAGAAAAAAGAAAAAAAAGAAAAAGAAAGAAAGCAAAAAAAAAAAGAAGGAAAATAAAACAAATTTTTTTTAAAGTATTATTAAAATTGTTCATGTCAGTGTCAATTGTGCTATGTAGAATGGTCAATGTTCACATCAACGATTTTCAGCTAAAGTGGGCCAGATGTATTCAATTAGCAAAACATGAAAATGTTTAACGCTCAATTGTAAAATTGAAATGTTAATAGGTTTAAGACTTTATGAACAATTTTCTCTTCTATCTCGACTCAACTCAATCTCACCCCTCGCCTAAACAATTTTGTGAAGCTGCCGTTTAGGATTATTTAAACTATATGTCTATATATATATATAGATATCCACTTACATGCTTGTTATTTTAAATTTTCTTGCTTGTTTGCCCCTTATATATGATGCTTAGTACATAGTTGTTGCGACCTACCCTTTCCGTCTGAAGGGAAATGGACATAGGTTTATGGATATTGCCTAAAAGGCGGGTCCACGGCTCTCGTTTAGGTGCAGACTCTCCTAAGCCCATATCTTGCGCAACGTTGGGGTGTTCAATTTTAGTTTCAAATGACGCTATGAGGATTTTCAAATGAGAAGTCGCCATTGGCTTACTAGAGTCGGCTAGAAACCAAGTGAGGCATTGTAGTATACCTCATTTCCTATTTACCTAAAGAATCTAAGGTCAGCATCTTGATTATACTAATTAATTAACTAGTGCCCTTTTGATACCTAATCTTGCTCAATTCAAGAAAATTTTTGTCATGCATTCAAGATTGATTTTAAGCTTATTCACTAACATATGAGGTGATCATGCGGGTGTGTAAATTATTAAAATAACAATTAGCGACCATTTCCAACTAGGCTGAGGGGAAAAAATGATCGACATATTGAAAGTACACTATCAAAGGCATTTGTCTGGAAAAAAAAAAAATTTCAAACCTTATTGTAAAGCCTTAGGTTAGTTCGATTTTGAGCATAATTTTTATCCAAGATTTTCCCACATTTTTAGGAGAAAACTACCACAAAAACTATTTTTTTTCCAACCCTTTTGAGGAATTCAAATTTTTTTGAAATTTTTTTGGAAATTTTTTTGGAATTTTAGGGATTTTCCAATTTTTCTAAAATGTTAATATTTTTCTTATTTTTAAATATTTTATACATTTTCTGAATTTTATTTTTTTTATAATTTTTAAATTTTATGATTTCTTTTTGAAAAAATTTCATGAATTTTAATATTATTTATAAAAAAAAAAAAAGAAAAGAAATTCGAGCCAGGTGACCCGGCCCGACTAAGCAAACCCGGACCCTATTTGTCCGGGTCGGGTCTAAATTGAACTAGCCCCAGAGCCTATTCCGAATTGACCAAGTCACCCATAAAATTCTTAGCCCACTCGGAGCCTCCACCCCACTTCTATTTTCTATTCTCAGCCCAGCCATCTCTGGCCTACAAAAATATCAGCCCAGTCCTTAAACGAACCTAGCCCACTTGAGCACCAAAATCTTCCAGTGGTATTATAACTGGAGCTGAGCCCAAACTCAACAAGCTAATTTTGAGCCCACGTCTAGAGCCCAAACACGTTCTAGCCCAAAACTAATTAATCAATCAAACCCATGCTAATTCACTGCTCCCCATTTTGTCTTCTCTTCTTTTTATTACCTTTTTCTATTTCTTTTTCTTTCACCCCCACCGCTTGGCTTTCGGTTTCACTCATGTAATATAAACCCAAAGCATCTAAAAACTAACCGGGAAAACAAACAAACTTCAATGAACAATAACTTCCAGACATCTTATTGAATACGCCACATGCGGATGGGACAATAAAGATGCACAGGGCGCAACATGAACTTCGTTGAGGATCCGCACCAAGCCTTTTTTTTTTTTTTTGGCCAGAATACCATCACCGAATGATTCCAGGATTGTAAGACGTAGGAGAAAGAGAATGGCGACAATGCCAAAAAAAAGCAAGCTCAACCATTAAAAGAGAAAAATAGAGATGCAGAAAGAAAACAGAGATTATAGAAAGCGTAAAGATTGTATATTTTGATTTATGAATTGCGTATTACAAACTTAAAAAGAATCTCTAGAGATAGATATTAACAACCAAATTGGTAATCAACGGTGGAGATAATATTTGAATCAATTAAGAATTGCATATCATGTGGATATTCTGATTGTGTTGTAATTTTGGTGTGAACTGGAGATAACATTTTTAATCTAGGATTGCATATTCGTGCAAGTTGGAGATAACGTTATCAATCTTGGATTGCATATCATGTGGATATTTTGATTGTGCTTTGATTACGGTCTGAGTTAGAGATAACATTTGATTTTGATGCAAACCGAAACAACTAGCAGTGGACTGGGTCAACCCAAAATGAACACATCAGCCTACCCCAAGCACACTCCAAGCATGGCACGCTTATGGACCACAACAAAGAAGAACCGAGAAGCAGGGCAAGACAACAAAAGGTTCACAGAACGGGCGTACAATCGCGAGGGGGGCTACAGTTTCGGCAAAACAGACATCACTTTCGAGGACATCACAGAAACATTTCGTCGAACATTTGAGGCGCACTGGCTTAAACGGGAAAAAGTAAGGACCGGTGTTGAGTGACGGTAACGGTTGAGGTGGCTTAACCATTTGCTTTCTACCGTACAATCCTAAAGTAGGAAAAGAGCTTTCTTCGATTCAAGCAATTAACTACGTTAATCGCCCTGCCAAACAAAAGCGCTTCAACCAATCGAACTAACCCATATATAGATAGAAATTTTTTATTGAATGAAGTAAAGTAAAAAAATGAAATCTAAGAAAGAAAAATATAAGGAAGATAAATAAATCTATTTCTACACGATCGAATTATATTTGTTCAATACACTGTTGGGAACAATAAAGTTTCATAGGGTCTTTCTGTTTAGGTGCAGGTAGTCCACATCTTCACAGACATGTCTATTTCATCGAGTTTCTCTCCGAGACAGTGCCCATATCGTTACGCCTTTCGTGCGGGTCGGAACTTACCCGACAAGAAATTTTGCTACCTTAGGACCGTTCTAGTTACAGCCGCCGTTCATCGGGGCTTCAATCGCCGGCTCCCCTATCATCAGGTCTTTGTCCGCTCTCAATGAGTCAATGCCTGGACCAGGCTCTTAATTAAATAGAAATCCCGTTAGTGAAGTCACCCTCATGAGAGCCCAAGGCATTTATAGGTAGAGCAACTTGGTGATCAAGTTGTGCTGAACAATCTAGTGTTGTGCTTTTAAGCTATTTAAGGATGAATGCCTTGGGACTAAGAGTCGAAGAAGGACGTGATATCTTGCGATAAGCTTTTGGGAGCAGGAAATTAGGCTGAGATGCAGAGATTTCCGAATTGTTACCAGTAATGTGGTATCTTACGAGCTCATGGGCGTCTCCTTTGATCTAGTCTAATAGTTTTCCCGGAAGCCCCGTTGTTGAATTGTGCCCAAGAAAGGTGGTCCACCCGTTCCAGCAAGGAAGCAAGCAACCGGAATCCATTTTTTGGATCACGCCTCCGTTACCTTTTGGGAGGCCTACGCCCCATAGAAACTGTCTACCTGAGACACGCATATATTAAAAGTTCCGTGTTCAATTTTAATGAGATAGATTGTTTAAAATTCAAACTAGGAATTGAAGTTTCACAAACTTGGAACCGAAAAATGAGATATGCCGACGCCCCCTTTTTTGATAGAGGGGAATGAGAAAGAGATTGATTTTCGGATCGCTCCTCGTCCGCCTATCTCACACTCCCAATGCATATTTCTTATTTCAGATTTCATTTTCCTTTCCTACATCTTTCTTTCAATCCAACTTCGTGCAGATAGATGTTTGCCGGGTTGGTCCGCAACCCCTGGATGCCGAAGACGTCCTTGGGATTAGTTAGTACGAATACGATGTTAGAGAATCCAAAGAAAGTGATTGACCTCTCGATGCTTTGAATAGCTATCTTTTTCGAGTAGTCTTCACCTTCGACCCGACCAGGAGAGGACACAGGGTCAAGCGAAGCCCTTACCCCCTCTTTGTGATTGAGTGGAAGCTTTGGGCATAGAGCGGAGCGAGCCCCGGAGAGGAGTAGGAGACACCCCGTAGACGGGAATCCAACCAGTTCAAATCCAATAGCCAGCACCTCACAACTAAAGATGAAAGGAAATGCCGCTCCTTGTACCCAAAAGATTGTACAGAAAGATGAGAACTCACCAGGCAGACAAGACAGGAAAGGAAGGGAGGCTAGAGAAGCAAGACTAGTCCTTATTAGTAAAGCTTTGGCACGATTCCGTGGTAGAAGGCCTACTCTCCAGGAGATTAGAGAGTGGTGCTCCAAGGCATGGAGCTTGACTGGTAAGATCTCTCTTGTTGCTTTGAGAAAAGGTTTGATTTGGATTAATTGTTAATGTTAAGAAGACATGAACAATGTTTTGAAGAATGGTGGCTCGACTTTTTATGGTTCGGCGAGGAGGCATAATGCAGCCGATTTGCTCAATTTTGCAAATCCTATGAGCCACCTCAGTCATTCGGCCAGGAGGATTCTCACCCCCTTTCGTTACTCACGCCAGCATTCATCCGATCTTGTTTTTGGATTTTTTTTTTTTGTTGGTCCTATACTATTCCTACTCTAATGCTTACTCTCAGACTTTTGCCCTACCTCATTGCAAAGCGTGGAAATCGAAACCCACTCCTGAAACGAAATCGTCCTCACCCCAATCCCCCCTGAGAAGATGAGGATTCAAACCCCCCACCTCTCCTTTCCATGTTGGAAGGGTGGCCACTGGGGCAAACCCCAGTGGTTTATTTCTAGATTGAGTGGAAAAGGAATAGTCAGACCATCAATAATGATGAGGATCACCTTATTAATAAAGGAATGTTTCATTTAAAAGGGATATGAATATTTGATAGCGCAGAAGGGGAGTAAAGACAGAATGAAAATAGGTGGAGGTCCGAAAGCTCCGCAACATGTTGGAGAGCTTTTAGATCCCACCCTAAAACGCCCATTCTCCTAGAGTTCCGAAGTGATCCTCGTGCATTCCTTCCTGCGCTCATTCACTTAGCTCGGTATCGAGACCGGATTCAATAGTAGCTCCTTCTCTCTTGTTTTCCTCCAATCTATTATCTTGGAGCATGTATAATAATACTAGAATAGGACCTTGGCCCATAGGTCCTGACACAATGTTAGAATTCTACTTTTCTAGAGTGGTATCTCACTGATGGCTCGGGCCCTTTCAAGACTGACATCAACTGCCTCTTTGACTAGCAAGGAAAAGCTACAACAGGCTATGCCACCCAAAGCAAGAATGGGAAGTCGCATCCGTCCCATCGCAAGCACCTACAATGTCATGATCACATTGGTTTACCCTTTTTACTTTGGTAGTTCAACGAACGGTCGCCCCTCTAACAGGAAAATGTATAAATATGGAAACTTCTCTGCCATTTAGATCGGAGAATTATCCATCGATCGGACTTTGTCGGGTGTAAAGGAATACGCGGATTAGGCTATGTTGGAGGCTCATATGAGGTGGCTAATCTAGACTAGGTTCGCTGATGAAGTTGTTGCACTTCTTAGCCACACCTATATGAATAATCGCAAGTTTCCCTTTTTTGAATGAGAATTAAAAAAAAAAAATGAACAAAGACTTGTCAGAAATCGCCGGTTAGGTTAGTCCAACCAAAAAAGACATGGGACTTTTTGGCCATTGTTTGAGAGTTGTCAAGTTTGGCCTGTGTAAGGGGATGTGCCTATTTATCTATCTCTTGACTCGAAATGGGAGCATGTTTGAAAAAGGATTTTAGAGTGTCTATTACCAGGTCCTGAATTAGATTGGATAGCTCGACGGAAAATCGAATGAGTGATTGTGGAAAGGGCTAAAATACTTTCTATACAGAGTCAAAATAGTCTCTAAGTCTCACCTGATACTTGATTCATAAATAATGAATTTTTGGTTAGAAGTTATACGGACTTTATAAAAAAGGAAATGCCACTCTGCGTGGCTCGAAATATGCGGCGCTCGAATCGAAGGTCATGCCTCTTCTTCCAAACTCAGTTGTGTACCGTCCGGTTCGCAACCCTATCCCAATAGTGGGAAGTTTGAACTCTTCCCAGGAAACTTTGTCAGGCTCTCGTCCGTCCCTTTGCCTATAGGCCTTTGTTTTGTCACGACTTGGACTCGAACCACCGCCCTGTACCACCTTGTCTGCGGACAACTCGCGCCAAGCTCCAGACAGCCACCATACAAAACACAGGGACAGAGTTCGCGTGAGCCATACAGCCGCGCGCTCCGGCCTGACGTGCCCAAAAACAGGGTAAACACAAGGCCGGGCCTTACTGGAGCTTCAGGCGCGGGAGAGGAGGCATGGCGGCGGGTCATCGTGGCTGCTGGCGGTCTCTCCCTCCAGCTCCTTTCCCTCGCTCGAACTCTCACTCGATACGCACTCTCTCTCGAGCTCTCTCTTTCTCTGGTTTCTCGCCAAAAAAGACGCCTCCCAGAATTGAGCCAACACTCCTCTCTCTCGATACCTCTCTACCTCGAGCTCCCTCTCGGATTTTGGTCGCTGAACCGAGGCCTCTCTCTCGGTCTCTCCTCTGTTTTTCAGCCGAACGCCCCCCCCTCCCCCCCCCCCCCCCTTCCTTTTTCTCCAGCTCTCTCTCTCTCTCTCTCGCTCTCTTCCTTTGCTTTATCCCTCTCTCAGTCCTCTCTACCTCGTCCAGCGACGCCAGCTGTCCCAACCGATTGTCCTGGCCAAGCGTCGTGCGCGACGTTCTCCTCGGCTCGTCCTACCTCTCGTACGCCGTCCTCGCGTCCGTGCTTCTTTGTCGCCAAGCTCTCGTCCAAAATGAGTGGACGAGGAGAAGGAGAAGAAGAGAAGGGGGCCGGGCTGGGAAAGGTGGGCCGGCCCGAGCGGGGAGAGAGAAAGAAGGGAAGAGGGAGAAAAAGAAAAAAAAACTGGGGGGCCGGGTAGGCCCAGCCCTGGCCCGGCCCTATTACGTTTTTCGAATTTTTTAAAACAAGTTATTATTTTTTTTTTTTTAGTTTAATACTAGTAATGCACATGTTCCCAATATTTATATGCAATACAATTTAATGAAAATTAATTTTTTCTTAGGAGTTAGAAATTAATCTCTAATTTTCTATGTGATTAAGCCCTAAATAAATAAACAAAATTTAGGTGTTAACAATAGTTTGTCATATCTTATTGATTTACGTGGGACATGATGGATACCACTCCAAAGAATTCATCTTGGAAATATATACGCCGGAGAATTGCTTATTGTTAATAAAATTTATCAAAGAAAGTACACACCCTTATAGTATGATTGGGATCCAAATCAACCCAACCTGAACTGTGTTTCTAATTCCGATCATAGTTAGGTCGGGTCACAATTCGGGTCAAAGAAAGTACACATCCCTTGCGGTTCAATTCGATTTGGGTATAATGGAAACTCGATCCGAACCAAATCGTTAACATCCCTAATTCTTAGTTTCATTATTTACAAGCACTTAATGACCAATTGAATTGTCCAACTGAATGTATAGTTGATTGTCCTACAAAGAAATTTCATCAAGAGCAAAGGGAAAAACAAATGGGTTCCAAATGGTTAATTACTCCTCATCAAGAGACTACATTAGACTCATCCTTCGAAGATATGATCCTCAAACCGGTCAATTCACTGTAGTCATCCCCAAGCAAGAAAGCATGTTAGAAATGGTTGTCACTATTATGACGAAGTGTAAAGATAATATTGTAGAAGAAAATTCACTAACAAACGCATTGTCGAAGATACATGCATGGTGGAATGTTCCGGCCACGAGTACAAGAAAAATAATCTGAGTTTGAAAAATTAGATCAATTATTTTTCCCTACCGTTAAGTCTATCCAATAAAGTTTAATCGATATACTTTATTTTAAGAAAAAACCAATGGATCAGCATGATAAAAGTAATAATGTTATAGACTTGTATCTTGTATCAATTGTAATGTATACATTAATTAGATGACCTAGTGAAATTGATTTGTTTAATTTAATTTTTTTTCTATTTATGTATAGTATTGTTTAAATTATTACGTGTAATCGTGAAGATAAGTAAAATTTTCTATGAACTTAATTTATGAATGATAATGCGAATAAGATCGATGGATATAAGAAATAAAAACTCACTAAAAAACACATTTTCCAAAGTTCGAAGGTCGTGCAAAACTAGTTCACAATACCATATCTATCTCGGAAAGGACTCATGATTTTCATTAGGTTTTTTTTTTTTTTTGTCAGTCCTACGCTATTCTTACTCTACACTCACTCTCAGACTTTTGCCCTTGCCTCTTGCAGAGCGTGGGAGTCGAAACCCACTCCTAAAACTTACGCGTCCCCACCCTAACCCCTCCTAAGAAGGTGGGGATTTGAACCCCTCACTTCCCCCTTCCATGTTGGAAGGATGGCCACTGGAGCGAATCCCAGTGGTTGATTTTCATTAGGTTTAAAGTTAAAACTTTTTAGGTATGATTATACTTCGATCAATGGATCCTCCTGTGCTTTGAGTCAATCAATCATCGCCATGTGTAATGTATTTTACTTAAACATTGTCCATTAAAAACTTAAGATCGATGGCCTTAGTAGATATTCTGTCAATGGGCCTTGTGGGTCAATTGCACTGTCATGACCTAGGAAGCACCGACACTCTTTAAAAGTCTTTGTGTCATGTCGAACATTTTGACACTCTCCGACACTCGGTCAACACGTGTTGAAAAATTTGATACTTGGTCAACCCTTCCGACACTCAAGTTCGAAATTCTAACACTTGAGTTTGGAATTCTAACGTGTGATCTTAACACGTATGGAATTAATTTTAAAATTTTTCAATAAATAAAGGGTAAATATGTAAAAAAAATGAAATAATAAAAATAATAAAGGGAGAAAAAAAAAAACCTAATTTTCTCTTATGACTTATTGACTATTACTTCTCGTGACACACAATTCACTCTTTAAGTTTTAATTTCTCTTCTCTTCTAACACACCTTGACACACTAGTCCAAAGTGAATTGCTTGTTTTTTTCCTCCAAATTTTATGGATTATTGGAATGGAGTTAAATTTGTCTAATTGAAATAATAAATTAATAAATGATGAATTTTTTTTTAGTGCAAATGCATTATGAGCTCCTTTTTATTATTTATTTATGAATTTGAATAAAATCAACTTAATTGAAATAATCATAAAATAATCATAAAATAAAAACATGCATTTAATATACGTGTACCGGAATTCTCTATTTTTTGAAACATAACACGCCGATCGACGTGTCGTGTTATCTCATATCACGTGTCGTGTGTCAATAGGCGCTACTTAGGTCATGACCTATTGAAGAGCTTGCCAAGCATTTTACCAATTGCATCTTATAAGTTAAATGTATAATCACTGGATTTTTTTAATTTTGATTTTGGTAACCATATTAACAATTTAGTTTGACCTGAATTTCTATGAAATAAAAATTATGTCATATTTTTTCTTGGGTTAATATAGCGAAAAAAACCTCAAACTTATACATTTATGATAAATTTACCCAAAAATAATTTTTTCTCCGTGAATAACCCCTCAATTGGTGCATTTGTGATAAATTAACCTTATGTTAGCTTCCATTAAATTGAATTAATATTATGAAAAACTCTAAACTTGTATATTTATGAGAAAGAGAAGGTAAATCCTAAAATTAATATATTTGTAAATTATCACGTGTCTTTTAATTTTGTAATTTGAAAGTAAAATTTAATAAAAATTAATAGAGAGTAAATTTATCACAAATATATCAATTTAGAATTTATTTAAGAGTAAATTTATAATATACGTAATATTAATTTTTCTTTTTACGTCGAGACAACTGGCAAGTGGCAATAATTTCTCTTTTCTACGTCGAGACACCTGGCAAGTGGCATTATAAGTCGCAATCCGTGATGTGATGGGACTTACCTTTCGTTGAGGGTGTCATTACAAGTCGCAATCCGTCAGGTGATGGGACCTTACTTTTCCTTGAGGGCGTCAGCAAGGATGTCCTACGAACTTTTGAGAAGAGGCAAGAATGCGACGCCATCATTCTTGGGCCAAAAAAGTGTTGTATAAAAGAAGTCCTTGTACGACAGGTGTACAATTAGAGAAGAATCCTGAATAGTATCATTTATAATTGCACATTTTCAGATATGAAAAAGGTTTCCAGTTTTGCATTCCTTATTGTAGGCCCTATAAGGGTCACATTTTAGATTCGATCTCAATTTGGTCGCAATTTATTTTTATCTAAAAAAATCACTAACTTTCACTCTAATTTAAAATTTACTAATACATTAAAAAATTACCACTGATTTCTTCAAAATTATTGATATAATAACCTCTCAGAAGTTTATCATTAGAAGATTTATCTACATATCCACCTTCTTATAGAATGACAGCAGTTTTCTATAAGTGATAATTCTAAAGAAATTAGTGTCGATTTTGCACAAAGGGTTAACGGAGATAGATTTGGGATAAAAGTTAAAGTTGGTAATTTATTTTTAAACGAAAAAAGTTTGAGGCATCATTAAAAGTATTCCTCAAATTTAGGGATTTTTAGGGAATTAAGCCAAAAACGAGGTATGCAAAATTGAGACCATTTCTCATGGAAAGGAAATGATATCTTATGCGATAAACTAAATTTTCAATAGATATCAGCTTAAGATTTGACAAAACATAAAATATTCTCATGGTTAGACCAATCAAAAGTAGTCATATACCCATTTATTAATGTATATTTGATAGGATGAATTGTTATATGTGTTGATTATATTCAGTAGATGGGCCACAAATAGATTTAGAATTGTAAAATCCAAAATAATATGGGTTTTAAATGGATTTACTATTTAGTTAGATCCAACTAATCTTTATGATTATTTCTCTCTCATCCTCAATTTATCTATGGATTTCATAAATTGTGTTAAATATGAGAGTATTTTAGTAATATGAAGTATAATCACTAGACTTGTATAGAGGCTAGTTTAGTTTGGATCATTTTTAATCCAATCTGATCGAATCACTTGATAGATTTAAGGAACACCCTAGACATTAAAGGAAAATGACTACCTTGTCCTAATTCGGTGGACTGAAAATGATCGGTCTCTCTGTCTCACTGGAAAACCACTTTCAGAGATCGTAAAACTTACTGCGGTGCCATCGTGTGCGAGTCGAAAGGTTCTCAGGCCCTGTTTGGTTCAGCTTTGGAGATAAGCATTTGGACTTCAAAGTCCCTTGCCCAAATGCAAACGTGTTTGGTTCGGTTTTTTAGGCAATTTTGGCGAGGTGCAATTGCATCTCCAAGTGGCTTTAAGGGCCTTTAGCCAAATGGAGGTCCGGAGGTGTTTTGGGAAGTTATATTTTGAGAATGCAAGTTTGGGCACTGTTCATCTTCGATGTACTGTTCATCAGGCGAGGAAAACCACCACACGGAGACTGACGACCGCCGGCCGAGGGGTCCCGCGCGCCGGCGAGGCCCCGGCGACCGCCGCCTGAGGGTCACCTGACCCCGGCGACCGTCGCCGGACCTCAGGCGACATCTGCGCGACCTCGACAACGCGACCTCAGGTGACCATCGCCAGGGTCGCGTGACCTCGGGCGACCGTCGCCTGGGTCGCGCCCGGCCATCCGGCCGCCAGATCCGGCAGTCCGGCAGCCGGATCCGGCGATCCGGGGCCGGACTTTAAAAATATATTTTTAATTTAATAAAAGTCCTTTATAAATGTAAAATTTACCAAATGGTATTTTGGCCAAAGTTGTACCTTAATACAAATTTTACCAAGCGATATTTGTATTTCGAAAAATTCCATTCACCCAAAGATATTTGCATTTTGACAAATACATTTTCCAAAAGCTGAACCAAACGGCCCTCAATCACTCTCTTATCCCTTCGCTTCGATGCAGATGCCTTTTGTCTTATCTCTTCCCATCATTTCCTGGTGAGAGGCGAAGCAAGTGTCGCAATCTATGTCAGGATACGACCCAACGTCCCTCTCGACGATGTAAGCAATGACGTCATACGAATGTCGCATCCTTAACTCCGATGACATCTTTAAGGTGCTCACTTTTTCCGGACATGTCTCTATCTCCGTGCACGTGAAAAACATTTCATCATTTTTTTTTTCATATATGATCTAATTTCATTAATTAACTTTCTCAATCACTCTCTTATCCCTTCGCTTCGATGCAGATGCCTTTTGTCTTATCTCTTCCCATCATTTCCTGGTGAGAGGCGAAGCAAGTGTCGCAATCTATGTCAGGATACGACCCAACGTTCCTCTCGACGATGTAAGCAATGACGTCATACGAATGTCGCATCCTTGACTCCGACAACATCTTTAAGACATCCCATGTTGGGCCGATTGTACGAGAGAGTCATTGCGTGACACGTGTGCGATAAGAGAAGATTTTTTTTTGAACAGTGCGATAAGAGAAGATGAGGTGCTCACTTTTTCCGGACAAGTCTCTATCTCTGTGCACGTGAAAAACATTTCATCATTTTTTTTTCATATATGATCTAATTTCATTAATTAACTTTCTCAATCACTCTCTTATCCCTTCGCTTCGATGCAGATGCCTTTTCTCTTATCTCTTCCCATCATTCCTGGTGACAGGCGAAGCAAGTGTCGCAATCTATGTCAGGATACGACCCAACGTTCCTCTCGACGATGTAAGCAATGATGTCATACGAATGTCGCATCCTTAACTCTGCAACATCTTTAAGTCGCCCCAAGTTGGGCCGATTGTACGAGACAGTCATTGCGTGACACGTGTGCGATAAGAGAAGATGAGGTGCTCACTTTTTCCCGACATGTCTCTATCTCCATGCACGTGAAAAACATTTCATCATTTTTTTTTTCATATAAGAGCTAATTTCATTAATTAACTTTCCATCTAAATTTTTACCCTCCCCACTTTCCTTGCTTTTTCAAAGATAACGTATATTCCATATTCAATTAATTATTTTTTTCATAGAAATAATTGAGATATATAGCTTTTGAGAATACCCTCGCTTAACTAATTGTCTATAAAATTTTTATTAATTTACGAGATAAAATTTAAAGATGTCAAGGTATCTCATTTATGAAAAAAATGTACATTAGCACGATTCAGAGTCAAATTATGTTCCCAAGATTTTTTGAGTTGGCGATGAAAAAAAAAAAAGAAGATGTTAAGAGAAGTGGTTTTCCTTCTGTTGCTTTGAAAGTGCGGATCAAAGGTGGTGAATAAAATTGCTATGATATATTTCATGCATTATTGTCGTCAAAGATTTTCTACACAAATAATCTCCGAATAGAAATATAAACCTATAAGGAACACTATTACTATTCTTTTTCGTTCATTAACTTTTTATTTTTTCTAATTTTTGGCACACATGTGCATGCACCTTTTTTTTTTTTTTTTTTTGCTAGTGTTCTATAATTACATGCATCGCTCGTATTTAGTTTGCATAAAATTCTAATTAACAAATAGCGAGTCGCGTTGTGCAACTTTGACATTTCAAATCTACAGATACAATTCTTCTCTCCGCCGTAGGGGTTGCAGCAAGTCAGTGGTCTAAGATAACACTTTGCCATAAAATTAGGTACGCAAAAATGGGACCTTATTTCATTGAAGGGTAGGGTTGCGAACCTTAAATTAAATTAAGACAACCGCTACTGGGGTCCGTTAAAGATTTTGACTAAAATTTACCTTGTCCGAATTTGGTTGACCGAAATTCGGATCGACAATGATATCCGACTCTCTCTCACCAAAAAAACCACCCTCAAAGTTAAATGTATATGGTAATTTTATCAAATGAGGATAATGATATTCTCATTTATGAGATAAAGTTATAGATGTCAATATATCTATCTTCCGAGAATAACGCATTACCACAATTCAAACTCAAATCATGTTAGAAGGATTTTTTGAGTTGAAGGTAAAAATTAAAAGTAAAGGAAGAAGAGGTGAAGAGAGATTTTGCCTGTGTTGGTTAGGAAATACTGATCAAACGGTTCGAATTCAAATATTATGGATATATATTACATATATCGTCATTGTAAAAGTGTTTTTTTTTTACCCAAACAGCCCTAGAATGGAAATACAAACCTCTTTATGGAATACGTTTGCATGCTAAAAGTAAAAATAAAAAAAAAGTATATATGTGTTCTTTTATAAAACCAGCTTATGTAAAAAAATTTTTACACAGCCAGCGCACCGAATAAAAATCCATTGAAATGTGTTGTTTACGAAGAAGGGGATGGTGGAAGAAAATAAAAATAAATTTTTGGGAAAATTTCAATGAAGGGCCTAAAGTGGAACCGTTTTCTCGAAAAATGATCCAAAATAGACATTATCTCAAATAAGAACATGAAGTTATCAACTTAATTTCAAATAAGGGCCTCAAACTTAAAAGCCAACCAAATCTTATTTGCATCTAGGGGTATTTTCATCTAAAGACTTTTTTTTCCTTCTTTTTAAAATTTATTTTCTCCTTATCTTTCTTTTCTTCATCATCATCATGCCTTCGCCTTTTCACTCTTTAGATCGCATTCTCCAAAGTCCATCTCTATCTTCCTTGCCGAATTAGCCATTAACGCCCTCAACCTCATCCGTCATTGCCCTCAATAGCAATTCCAATACCTTTGTTGAAAGATGGAGGTCAATCCAAGCCCTAGACCGAGCACGAGTGGACCAATATGTGATGCTCAGCTCGATTTGATCCCCACATCTTGTGGTTGTGGTCAAGCACGAAGCATGATGAGGTGTAAAGCATTAGCTTGCTGCCCTCGTTGTCGTCGATGCTTGAATTCAAATTGGTGCTCATGCAGGCTATGATCGATCTTAGCGAGGAGAAGCTAGATTGAAGTGCCTAAGCCAAATTTATTAGAGATTTTTGAGGAATCTCTTTGATATCATGTGCATTGATTTGTTTAGTGAAATACATGGTTTTGGGAATTTCTAAGCGATTTTGCACTTTTTTCATCTTGTTATTCTCTCTCAAATCTGTGTAGATAATATTTCAGAGTTAGAGAGACAAATTTGTTTGAACATGTGTAGACTAGAGTCATTCGCTTTTTAGATTGAGTGTTGTCTGATTCGAATCGTCACCAAAGGCGAGTATCTTCAATCACGAGTCTGAATGATTCAGCAGCCTTTGAAAATAACCAGCATGCACGACACAATTGGACCCTCTCAAGAAGCCACATATTCCACCTCAATGCAAGCTGCGTCTATGAATGTTATGAATAATCCAACATGGACCCAATAAAACATTCCCAAGAAGCTACGAGTGAAAGTTATCGTGGCATAGGCAATTTCATTGGCGGGGAGAGCATGAAACTGTTACTTTAATTGCCATAATAAGTTTTTACAAGCAAATTGAATAAAAAAAAAAACCCACTAATGGATATGTCTTGATTCTCAAGTTCATTATCGTCATCGGAGAAGGTGAGTGGTAGCGAATAACTTAAAAATCGGCTTATGCCGAAATCAATGAGTTCTTGGGTGAGGATGCAAAATTGCATAATGTAGAGCATGCGCTTTGAAGTTTGCTGATGGGGAGGTTGTAGAATTGAAGCATGCAATTTGCAGTTCTGCAAAACTGCATAACTTCTCAAATATATTTTCGTTTTCCTCTTTTCCTAAATTGTTCAAATTGTTTTGCACCTGTGCAAGCTCGTGCGTGAGGAGTCTAATGCATTTGTTTAGAAGGAGGTGAGCAAGATGAAAAAAGAAAGAAAAGAAAAACAAAAAGAAAAAAGAAAAAAAAGTCTTTAGACGAAAATACCCTTAGCTGCAAATAAGATTTGACTGGCTTTCAAGTTGAAACCCTTATTCAAGACTAAATCGGTCACTTCGGATTCTTATTTGATACAATGTCCACTTTAAGTCATTTTTTGAAAAAACGGTTTCACTTCAGGCCCTTAATTGAAATTTTCCCTAAAACATCTAAAATTACACTTGTACCCTTTTTTTGGTAAATTTTCCAAATTTAAATAATAAGAAATTCCATAAACATAAAATTTGGAAATGGAATCATCATTCGGAAATTGCTTTATGTGTATATATTTTAGAGCAAAAGCCACCAAAAACCCGACACTCTGCCTATTGTGACACATTTATTTTAAATTTTTTTCCGTGACACCAAAAATCTTGTACTTATGTAACATATTTACCTTTCTGTCAAAGTTCTATTAATGAGAATAGTTAAAAATCTAACTACATAGATGCCAAAAAGCAAATAGTGTTGACATGGCGCCCACGTTGTTTTAGCTAAAAAATCATTTATTAGAATCCTATTAGTGGGTAAATATCATGTTTGGAGTTTAGATAAATGTGTCATAGTTGGCATAGTTTGAGGTTTTGTGTCACAAAAAAAAGTTTAGGGTAATTATGTCACAATGCGCATGGTCTAAGGATTTTTGTGGATTTTTTCCAATATATTATGAAGAGATTAATTTTAACTTTTGTCTTTGACAGAGACTATGGTGAAGAATGGTACATCATCTACAGCTGGAACTTTGTTTCCATCCCCAAACCCCATGTATAAAAGGAGAAGATCCCGCGAGAACAGAACACAACTTCCACTCCAACCACGTTAAAACACTTCTCTGCTTCAGATTCTTTTCTCCATGGATAACCAAGACAGCTCGATTTCGAAACCGTTGCCCGGTCTGTTCGATTCTTTCCCTTGTTTTTCTAGTTGGATCCCGTGAGGCGATGGAAAAATTGGAAATGTCTAGCATTTTTGTGTGTTAATTTCGAAGTAATATAAGCAGTATCATGGATAGTTAATGTATTGAAAGGAACAATATTTTTTTCATTATTTTGTTTTGCCATATGATCAATGTGTGGCCGACAAATAACAAAGCTAATCGATTCATTTTTTTCGAGCCCATGGGCATGACTATTCCTTTCAAATAAAAAGTAAACACGCACAATGTACTGCACAAAGTCAAAACTCCTAATTGGTATGACTTGGCTCCACAAGTTCCCCTATAGTTGCTGTTGATGATGATCCAACTGCTTTTTGTCAATCCAAGTTTCATTACTTACAAGCCCACAAGAGCCACAGCGACAAGTTGATTAAAATTAATTACCAGAAGATTTCCTCTTATCAGAAAGTTTTGTCAAAACAATCAACTCGCAAGGACCAATCATTTTCTATCTTTAACTTAATATGCAGAGGTTCGCATAGACGTGAGTTCAAAAGATAAGGGAACTGATAAAGCTCCTCAAGACGGTCGCAAAACAATTAGAGGTATGTCATGTTGAATTTTTTAATTTTCTATTTTGATAAATCTTGTGTTTCATGCATTTTGACTTTTTTTTAATTGAAACATATTAAATTTCACAGCATGCAAATGCAGATATATCACTTTTTATATAAAATTTTTGTATTATTTTTAAAATTTGAGTAATATTTTGAAATGTAATTAAGACAGCCCAAATAGAAACACTCAAATAAGAAAGAACGCAACCATATTTTGTCAATGATATCATGGATAAAACAAATGGGGACGAGAAACAAAAACCCACCAAAAACACATTATCCATTTCGGTCCCACAAAACTAATTCATGATACAATACTTATATTGAAATCAACTCATGATCTCTTTTAAATTTGATGTTAATTTTTATTTTATTTTATGAAAAAGTATAATTGAGTCCTAAAAATTTTATTAGAAGTGCGATTGAATCCTATTTTTTTAAAATGAAATTTAGTTGTAAAACTTATCAAATTGATGCAATTAAGTTCTTTTGTTAACTTTATCCAATATGACTAACGAACAATACTGATATGACTTTTTATTTATTTATTAATTTCTTTAACACATGTGGTGCCTATCAAGCACCACATTAGAAAAAAATGAAAACATAAAAAGATAAGAAAATTATAAAAAAAGAAGAAAAGATGTTAAAAGAAAAAAAAAAAAGACAAGAATTTGAAAGAATAGGCTAAAAAAAGAAAAAGAAAACGTCTCTACCCCCTTCCAAAAAGAAACTTCATACCTAAGAAGAAATAAAAAAGAGCTATCCACTCAAAAAATACCGTAAAAATTAAGGATGAGCAAGATGGACTAACTGAATCGAGAGTCACCCGGATTGGACCAAACTGGCTGATTTAGTCTGGTTTCCGAGAGTGCTAGTCTGGTTCTCATTTTCTAAAAGTGGGGTCCGATTTTTGGTTCCAAGGGGAAACCGGACCAATTCTTATTTATTTATTTATATTTATCAAATCTCTCATGCACGCCTCCTCTCTTCTTTTGGTCTTTCCCTTTTGCCTCACAATCAATTCCATTGGACTGCTCGGGAACCTCCAATCTGCTCCCTGGTTCTAGAAATTGGGAACCGATCCCTCTAATCCCATCGGTTCGGTTCCCGGTTTTGATGTGAGATTGGATCGATTAAAAACTAATCACCCCTAATAAAAATTAGTTGTAATTTGAGAATATAACTGTTAAAAATTCTAATTTTATGTAACATGAAAATAATAGTGCTTTAAGAACTATAAAATTATTTAAACTTTTAATATAATTTCCCTCCGTAAAAAAGAAAAAGAAAAAGAAAAAGAAAAAGAAAAAGAAAAAAGAGTATCATCTTCGTCGCTACCTTCGGGGCTTTGACCAGTGCAGGCATTGCGTACAATTTAGGGGAAAATAATCGAAAAATTTCACCATTTTCTCGATAACCAAAAACTAAACAGACTCGAACGGCCAAGGAAACCTAATTTTTTTTTTTTTTTTTTTTTTTTTGGGGGGGGGGAGAGAAAAACCCACATCTCGTGAATTTTGATAGATGAGCAAGGCTCAATTTTGAATTTTTTTTATTATCAGGCAAAAAGAAAAGACTTGGAACGCCATCGCTGCGACGCACAAACTCCGGATAAGATCGCCATGCCAAGATACGGATGGTTCTCTGATGCCTGAATTTTCGTTTTCTTTTTCTCTTTGAGGAATCTTCATCGCCTCACACAGCTTACCTCAGATCTGAGGTCACACGACCTTCCATTTGAGGCTGTGCAACCCCAGCCACCAATGTGACCTCCATTGGAAGCCGCCCCATTAGGCCTAAGCCTGGTGAGAGAGAGAGAGAGAGATTTGGAGCTTGCAGCCATGGCCGCTAGAGCTTCGTCGAGCTCGGGGCCAGGTCGATAGAGTTTTGTGGCGCTATATGAATCCTGAATCAAACGCATGAAATTTGGAAACTCTTTACCGTCGTATCAGATACTTGAGCGCATCTTCTCCTACAAACATCACATTTCTATACAGTAATGGCCAGTAGGGCTTCAATTGGTATTTCAAACTTCCATCTCAAGGACTCAATTCAGAGAAACCGCGGAAAGTTTTAACCAAGAATCACCAAATGATCGAGTCGGAGACAAAAAGCTCCTGGAGATGTGAAGCAATTTTCGATTTTTGTTTTGAAATTTTGACCAATTTTCTGATGTAGGCCCCACAGGTCACCAAGTTACAATAAAAAAAGTTGTCCAGTCATCATTTTCCATCTCCAATTTTAGACGGAGTTTACCAAAGAACTCGATTATATTAAAGGTTAATACTCTGAAAATTTTTAAACTGGTATAATTGTGATAAATTTACTATAAATTATTTTTTTGACAATGAAAAATCATAAACTGGTACATTTGTGATAAATTTACCTCGATTGATCATAAAAAACCCCAAACTAGTTACAAATTTACCCAAAATTAATTTATTTGGTTGTCAAAAACCCTAAAATAGTATATTTGTGACAAATATACCTTTCATTGAATTAGATTACTACTACAAAAAATCACAAAAAATGTATAATTGTGACAAATGGAGAGTAAAATCCCAAACTGGTATATCAATCAACTGTTATGTGTCATTCAACTTAATAATTTGACAGTAAAATTTAATGGAAACTAACAGATGATAAATTTATCATAAGTATACCAGTTTGGGGTAAATTTGTCGATTTGGTGGTCAAAAAATTAGTTTGGGATAAATTTGTTACATGTGTACCAGGTTTGGAAGTTTTTAGGGTATTAACCCTTATATTAACTTAACGATTTTTAGAACTTGATTATACTTTTTGAAAGTTTTATAATTCAATTGAAATTTGCTATAAATTATAAGACTTTTTGTGCACTTATCCGCATTTTTTGGTCAAAAAGTTTATCTTCTAAGTCTAATTCAGAAAATTTCATGCAATGAAGGAGCCGATGCTAGTCATGTGTACATGATTTAAAGCATAAAACGTGTAATTAATTTTTCTAAGGTTATTTATATCAATTTTTTTTTTTTTTTGTTACAAAGAGGTTCACGAAGAAGGGAGTTTGAAAGGCATGGCTACCGATAAATCTTCCCTAGACAATCGCGAAACAACCGCAGGTTTGTCACTTTGAATATTTAAATTTTATTTTTCTTAAATACCATATTTTATTTTGACTTTTTTTAATCTGAAACATTTTAAATTTCATAACACACAAATGTCGACATATAACTCAAAAATAATCTTATCGTGATTTTTAAAATCTGAATAATATCTTGAATTATAACTGAGAAAGCCCAAAAAGGAAATACTAATTTACTTCCAAAGAGTAAAATATTGTGGTCATAATTTATAAATGATGTCGTGGATGAGAAAAATGGCGACAAGCAATAAAAACTCACTAGGACACAATGTCCAATATACGAAAGTTAGAAGGCTCCACATAACTAATTCATGATGCGAAACCTACCTAGAAAACATGACCATCTCTGTTAGATGATCCTTTTTTTTTTTTTTAAAGTTTACCATTTAGTTTAATTCAGAAAATTCCATGCAATGGATGAGCTTGATACTTATCATCATGTATGCATCATCTAAAACGTACAAAGTGTATTTAATTTTTCTAGAGTTATTTATGTTCATTTCTCTTTTGTAACAAAGAGGTTCACAAGGAAGGTCACAAGGAAGGGAGTTCAGCAAGCATTTCAATTGATAAAGCTTCCCAAGACGGTCACAAACCAGCTACAGGTTTGTCACTTTGAACATTTAATTGTCGTTTTTCATAAATATGGCATTTCGTGTATTTTGATTTTTTTAAAATCTGAAACATTTTAAAGTTCACATTATATCAACGCTAACATATAACTTCAAATATAGTCTTACCATCATTTTCAAAGTCTGAATAGTTTCTTGAATTATAATTGAGAAAACCTAAAAAGAAATACTTTTTATACTTCCAAAGAGTAAAAGAACGCAGTAGTAATGTATGGATGATATCATGGATAAGATAAATGGAGACGAGACATAAAAACTCACCAGAACACATTGTCCAATATATGAAACTTAAAAGAGCCCACAAAGCTTATTTATAATACAATACCTCTCTCGCAAACATCTCATGATCTTTGTTAAGTGTAAATTTCTTTTTGTTTAAAAGTTTACAATCTAAGTTTAATTCAAAAAATTCCATACAATGAAAGAGCCTGATGCTAGTCATGTATACATGATTTAAAGCATACAGAATGTAATTAATTTTTCTGAGGTTTTTTTATATTTATTTCTCTTTTTGATATAAAAGAAGTTCACGAAGAAGGAAGTTCAGAAGGCATGGCAATTGATAAATATTCCAAAGATGATCGCAAAACAACTACGGGCTACTCACTTTGAACATTTAACTTTCATTTTTCATAAATCCCATGTTTCATGTATCTTGACTTTTTTTAATCTGAAACATTTTGAATTTTAACCCACCCATGGGCATCTCAGTTGGTGTGCGTTCTCTCCTCCATCGCCGAGGTCGAGAGTTCGAGCCCTCTCGTTGCTAACATGACTTAAGTGAGGGTCTCAGGGGTGGATTACTGGGTCAGCCCCCCGAGGTATTGACACTTGGTCCGGGGTGCACCGCGCACTCTACGGGCTGTGGGCTACCCGGCGGGCCTGGTGGATCCTCGGTTACCAAAAAAAAAAAAACATTTTGAATTTTATAATATACAAATGCTGACATATAAATTCAAATATAATATTATCACGATTTAAAAAAATATGAATAATTTCTTGAATTATAATTGAGAAAGCCCAAAAAATAAATACTTCTTTACTTCCAAAAAGTAAAAGATCTGGTCATAATGTATGAATAATTTTGTGGATAAGATAAATGGCGACGGGATATAAAAACTCACGAGAACACAATGTCCAATATATGAAAGTTAGAAGGCCCCACAAAACTTATTTATGATACAAAACCTACCTTGAAAACAACTCACGATCTCCGTTAAGTACAATCTGTTTTTTTTTTTTTTTTTTTGTTTAAAATTTATCATTTAGTTTAATTCAGAAAATTTCATGCAATGAATGAGCTTGATACGTATCATCATGTATACATGATCTAAAGTATACAAAGTGTAATTAATTTTTCTGGAGTTATTTATGTTCATTTTTCTTTTGTAACAAAGAGGTTCACAAAGAAGAGAGTTCGGAAAGCATTTTAACTGATAAAGCTTTCCAAGGCGGTTGCACAGCTACAGGTTTGTCAATTTGGACATTTAATTTTTGTTTTTCATACATTTCGCGTTTCATGTGTTTTGATTTTTCTTTAGTCTGAAACACTTTAAAGTTCACAGAAAATAAATGCGAACATATAAATTCAAGTATATTCTCATCATAAATTTTTAAAATCTGAATAATTTCTTGAATTATAATTGAGAAAGCCCAAAAGGAAATACTTGTTTACTTCCAAAGACTAAAAGAACGCAGTCATAATTTATGAATGATATTGCGAATAAAATAAATGGGGACAAGAAATCAAAACACGGGAACACATTGTCAAATATATAAAAGTTAGAAGGTCCCACAAAACTTATTCAGAACAACACCTCTCTCGCGATCATCTCATGGTCCCTATTAAGTATATATTTTTTTTAAAGTTTAAATCTAAGTTTAATTTATAAAATTTCATACAAGGAATGGTACTAATCATGCATACACGATCAAAAGCATACGAAGTGTAATTAATATTTCTAAGGTTATTTATGTTCATTTGTCTTTTGTAATAAAGAGGTTCACAGAGAAGGGAGTTTGGAATGATTCTAGTCATGTGTAGATGATCTAACGGTTAATATCATGAAAAACTCTATACTAGTACACTTGTGACAAATTTATCATAAAAAAAAATTAAAATTGGTACACCTATAACAAATTTACCTTCAATGAGTTTTTGTTAAATTTTATTGTTAATTTGCTAAGTTGGATGTCACGTGGCAATTGATTGGTATACCAATTTGGGGTGGTACCATCTGTTTGTCATATGTGTATTAGTTTATGGTTCTTCGTGATATTAATCTAATTTAATAGAAACTAATGGTAGATAAATTTGTCACAGGTGTACTAATTTGAGATTTTTTGTGGTCGAAAAATTCGTCTGGAGTAAATTTGTCATAGGGTACCAGTTTAGAGTTTTTTGTGATATTAACCCAGGATCTAAACCATACAAAGGGTAACTAATTTTTCTAAAGTTATTAATGTTAATTTCTTTTTGCTATCAAAGAGGTTCATGAAGAAGGAAGTTCACAAGGCCTAGCAACTCTTGCGAAAGACTTTTTGGGTTGGTGGGAGCAAAAGCTCACGAAAGTATCGAAAGATGAAGGTTTGTCGCTTTGAACTTTTAATTTTTTTACATGCATTGACTTCATTTAATTTGACACATTTTAGAATTCACGACATAGAAATTACTAGAAAATGGAATTTAATGAAAAAGGCAGATGTAGGTGCATAATAAATCAATGCAGACCATGTCTTGCTACAATGTAAAAATGTTCAATGATAAATCTTAAGCTAATAATGAAGGGAGACCTTTGTATATAAAAAGCATATAAATTTCATAGTCAAGTAACGTGAGATATTATAATATGTAGACATGTAAATTCCATAATTATTTTTCATCGTTTTTAAAATTTGAATCTTAAATTATGATTGAGATAGCCCAAATAAAACAAAAATTACTTGCGAATAGTGAAGGAAGGTTAAAAAGGTCCGGTGGTACTCTTCGCTTGGATTCGCATTTCATTTGAACTCTGAGCAGGTGCAATGTTTAAATTTGACCTTAAAAAACAAGAGATGCCAAAGCCTAAGTACTTCTAATGTGCAATTTCTGCAGTCCTGCCTAGAGCGGTGGTCGATGAAGAGTATCGATCATTATTTAAAGACACGGTGAAAGGTGAATGGAAAAAAATCGAGAAGACCATCAATGAAAACCCCAGGACATTGAGAGCCAAAGTTATGTCCATAGAAAGTGATCGCTTTACCATTCTTGATGTTGCGATTATGGCCGTACGAGATCAGTTGGTTGAGAAGTTGGTCAAGCACATCCCTCCGCCTCCAAAATGTGAAGATCTCAATCCTAGTAGAGCCCTCTTGTATGCTGCCCGGGGAGGAAGAATAAGGATGGTAAAGGTATTAATGGACAAAGTTGATGCTAATCCTGAAATTATAGCCAATGCCCTGGATGTTGCCACTGATTCTGCTCCTATGCAAAAGGAGGCTATCTGGTACATGGCCAGGCTTCTAAAATCCACCCCAAAGTTTAGCACCATGTTCAACCTTATTATGGCAGGCCATTTGGGTAGGATTTTATATTCGCTTGTCTGATTTCATTTGCTTCGTTGTTTACTTTAATTAACTTTTTTGTTCGTGTTCCAAAAGACATATGCTTGTATTTAGCTCGCAAATACTCCTGCCTAACGACATTAGACAAAACTGAAGACGTGATCGTTTTGGAAGTCTTGGCGGTAATAACTCGTTACTTCCGTAGTGGAGCTAGACTCAATTTTTGGGAAAAATCGATTTACAAATGTAGGTACTTGTCGCACTTCTTTTGTTTGATATGTACAATTCAAGCAACTCTATCCATATGGTGTTCACTCTATATGTACCCATTTTCAGTTATCCCTCTATGGTTGATCGACACATCATTTGACGACTCCAAGAACACGAAGATGGCTCGAGGTACTTCTATTGATATGCTTAATGGATGGACTAACACGAATAAAAAGCATATCATTCAGGGATCTTGTTGACAAAAAAGTTAAGGGACATGGCTACATCTACGCATACAAATTAATATCTTAACCATGATGTATCTTGCAAATTAATATTTAATGTAACATTTGGAAAGATATTGGAGAAGTCTTACTCAATGTCAAATTGTCAAGTAGAATTATCGTGAGTTGTAGATCTTGGATTTTAGGTAATGGAGGTTGATTAATCCAAGTTGTTTTCTAACTTAATCAAGCATTATAAAACAGAAGCAATTTTCATTTCGCGAGTGTGATATGTATTTTATGATTCGTCATCAATTCCTAATTTACTGATATGATTCTTCTCTCCTTTGTGGCGGTAGCACTACTAGCACTTAATCGGTTCAAGGTATCACTATGGAATTTTGCAACAATATCAGGTACACAAAACTGCCATTTTATATACAGAAAATGACATTATTCCCACGGTAGAGATCTCTAAATTTAAAGTATATATTAATTCTTCTAGTGTATCCCCTTGAGATCATAGTTATTTATATGGACCAGCTCTCGATTCACATATTACAGTTAAGTTATAATCAATTTAATTTGAAGTTTAAACTATATGGATCCATTAGGTGAATTTGTAAAAGTATTCAAACGAAAATAGATTTATCAATGGCTTTGAATTTACCTTTTTTATTTTATTTTATAAAAGAACTTTTTTTTTCTCATGTGACATTATGTATGTTCATCGATAGATCCATCTATTCTCTGATGCACGGATTTGATTTCCAAGCCATAGTAATATGTCACATCGATCAATTTAAGATGTTAATTGAGAATCTACCTTTTTTTATTTTTTATTTTATAAAAGAACTTTTTTTTCTCAATTAACATCTTAAATTGATCATTTTCTCTCAACTGGTATATAAGAATAGAGTGTAAATGTGAAAGCCTCTTTAACCTTTTGATTTTACATTGTTGGAGAAATTACTTAGCTGATGTTACGTGCAGCACCTTTTATCAAAAGGAGTGGAGAATTGAAGTTGAGGCACAATTGCTCGCGTAAATTTGCAAAGCTAGCTCTTACCAAGGGAGAGCCTTCAACGACAAATCCCAAAATACTCAAGTCTCTACTGTCTTCAGGATTTGTTCTCGATGCTGCATCTCGCGGAGTCTTTGAAATTGTGGATTTATGTCTTGAACATTTCCCGGAGTTGATGTGGGATAACAATTTCGCAAAAGAACTGATAACAAAAGTTGTGAAGGGACGGCATGTTGAGTTGTTTAGACTAGTGAATGCACAGAGCCCAATTCGACATTTGGCTGATACTTCTGACAGGAACTTGGACCTAATGGAGGCTGTGACCAAATGGTCATCAAGATGTGTATCCCCTGATGTTTCTGGAGCAGCTTTTCTTATGCAGAGGGAAATTCAGTGGTTTGAAGTCAGTTCTTATTTGTTTGCCTCCTTTATGCTCTTTAATTGACATTTACATTGATAGGCGCCCTTTCTTTTTTTTTTTTGAAGGTAGTGGAAGTTGACAGCTTTCCTTCTTTTAAATGGGTGAAGTTCCAAGAGCATGGAAATTCATACTGGGAAGATTTTGTAGAGCAACGCAAAGAGTTGCTCATGGAAGCAAGACAATGGATGAAGGATACCTCATCATCTTGTAGTGTCGTTGCGACTCTCATCATTACGGTAGCTTTTGCTGCAGCTTTTACAGTACCCGGAGGCAACAATGGCAATACAGGGATCCCCATATTTTTGAAGAAAGGCTCATTCATGGTATTCGCAATTGCAGATGCTTTCGCTCTCTTTTCCTCTATCACTGCCACCTCAATGTTCTTGGCCATCCTAAGTTCACGCTATGCAATCGAAGATTTCCTCCACTCACTACCGAGAAAAATGATATTGGGCCTCACTTTTCTCTTCCTCTCTTTGGCCTTCATGCTGGTGGCGTTTGGCTCTGCTCTTAACATTGTCCTGAGTGAAAGATTGACGTGGATTTACATCCCAATTACTTTGTTGGCTGCCTTCCCTGTTGTATTGTTCGCAATTCTGCAACTTCCCTTGTATGTTGAAATGGTCGAATCCACGTTTTGGCCTCGCCTCTACCGTCCCTTGAAGCTTTAAAAATGATCTCCACTATTATTTGGACGAGGACATCTCCAATGTAATCTTTGTTTTCACTTTTTATTGTGTGTGATGGAGTTTACTCCTGTTTTAGGACTTTTAAAGCGTGACATTAGCCATTCTTACACTAAAGCTTAATGTATGATGTTTAAGTGCACACCTCGTCCCGATGTTTTATTTATACTTCAGTTCTCATTGTTGAATTGAGGTGAACCCAAATTTTCTTGAGTATTGACAACTTGGCCACCAAAGAAAGCAATGGCCACGCAAATTCTTTATACTACACAAGATGGCCACCTAACTGGTGGCCCAACACGAGGAACTTCTGATGAGGCAACCGAGCAACAACTGTGTCAGTTCAATAGAAGCTCAGCCTTCGAAGTCAGTCTAAACCCATTGCCCGCACTTGCACCTCATCCTCTCATCCAACTCTTTGGCTTTGACCTCCACCATCTTAGCGGCGTTGGCCATCGATTTCTCCTGCACTTTCGTGATCCTCATGCTCTGCTTCTTCTCCACCGCATCCCTTTTTGCGCCCAACCATTCGTACTCCCTCACCCAGCCACTGCACGATGCACGTCGGCAACAACACCACTAACTCCAGCAGCACATGGCCATCAAACCCAGCGCTCCAGCCTCACCAGGACTTTGCGTGAATTCGGTTCAATTTGGGAGTGGGCTTCGGATGTAATACAAACATTAAAAGCTAAAGCCCCTTGAGAAAATGCAAATTGTGTTTGATAAAAACTTTGTAATTCGATTTTAGGTTTAAATAGTGTTTGGTAAAAACAAATTTGCAAGGGGCTTTGGTTACATTATTTATATTTTTCTATTAAAAAACCCTTCTCTGGAACCACGCAAAGGGCTTGGGCCACCAATAAGCCAGAACTTTGGCACCATCAATTAAGGTTGCCCCACCTAGGGCGATCCTCAATGAGAGTTATTGGCCCCTTGCTGGCCAGATATGGCCTTGCGGCTCTAGTCGGCTGCCTTCGTACAAAGAAGATTACAGTAACAAGGAGGTGCAAAATCGGAAAACTAAAGAATTGGTGAGGATAATTTTGAAAGAAAAAATATTCAACTTTAGTTTTAGCATTCCATAAATGCTATTTCAGAAGCTGGTCCCTACTTACTTTGGGCTTTTAGCATTCCCAAGATCAATATTTAGTCAAAAGTTACTTTAAAAGGCTTGCTAAACATCCTGACATTTCTCCAAGGGCTTTAGAAGCCAAAAGCTCATTGGGAAAGCTAAATACTCTATGATCTTAGTAGGGAAAGACTTGACGTTTCTTTAGCGAATAGCGCTGAGACGTAGAGCACCTGGCTGTTAGTGAAGTGAGGAAGATCACCATACCTGCATGTAGTCGACATATGGAGAGGATTTCAATAATGTGACAAGATGACCAAGTTAGATATGATCTCAAAGCGAACGACTTAGAATCTCAAATGCCATATATCAACAGCAAATCATCAAAGAATGAATTGCCTATAAGCTCACAGATACTTCTCCACACGTCTCTTGAGACCATAAGTCCGGTGAAAGTTAGCAAGAGCAAAGTTTGATTTGAATTCACCTTTTTGTTAAGATGGATGGACCATGGAACTAGAAATTATCCAAAAAGACTTAAACCTATCGTATGACAGCCAATTCAGTCTTAAAAATTTCAAATTTGCTAATTTAGTCCTAAATCTTTTGGTGATTTGCCAATATAGTCTTTCTAGCCAAAATGAAATCACCGACATGGACATTAGGCACCTTATGTAGCATGACCATCACGTTAGCGATTTTCGACTAAAATGAATCGGAATGATTACATTGGGAAATTGCAAAAAAGTTTAAGACTAAATTAGCCGTCTTACAATATGTTTTTGACTGAATTGATTGTCGTACAATAGGTGTAAAATTTTTTGGACAATGATCCATTAAAGAATTGTATACCCAATCTTCAGTAATATTATCTAAAAAGCCAAAACCTATTACACTTTTGTTAATTCAGTCGTAAATTTTTCAATTTTGTCAATTAAGTTATAAACCATTTCACGTTTTGTTAGTTGAGTCAATCCGGCCAATTTTTAGACGGAATCCGCTGACATGGATGTCTGCCATATCATATAGGACAGTTAGCATTGATGCAAATATTTTTTAATATTTTTTAATAATTTTTCATTTTCTTATCTATTTTCTTTTTCCTTGTTTTCCTTTTCTTTTCTTATTTTCTGTCCCTTTTTTCCACCTCTAGCAGGTCATTGGGTGTTGGCAATGGCCAGGTTAGAGGTGAGAGCCGACAAGGTCAATCGGCAAAGCTTGCCCGAGTTTAATAAGGTCGACCTTGCCAGCCATTGCCAAGGCCCAGCGACTAACTAAAGGAGGAAGAAGGAAAGGATTTTTTTTTAAATTTTAAAAAAATTAAAATATTATTAAAAATTATCTATGTTAGTGTTGGTCGTGCCATACAGAATGGTTGATGTCCACGTTAGCGATTTCCGGTTATGACCAAATGGATTCAATTGGCAAAATGTGAAATAATTAAGGATTGAATTGATAAAATTGAAAGGTTTGTCACTAAATTGACAAAAGTGTAATAAATTTATGACTTTTTGGACAATTTGCTTCCCAATCTTTCCAAGATCGCTGCTATATACACGCCCCAAACCCACCTTCGCCAAGTAGTCTCGACTCTTGGAAATTATCAGTAGCTCTTTCAATGTCACTCGCGTTGAACGTTTGAGCGGACCCTGCATAAGTCGGGATGCTAGATCTAAATGACGAGGTAGAGCTCGGGCCACTTCCGAGGATAGACCCTGCATAACTGCAAGACATTGGCCTTTATAGCGAGAACGGGAAAACTCCTCGGACCTGACCTTTTAAACTAAATCAAAATCATAGGCTAGGATTGTCACATAATGCTAACAAAAACTACTTGTCAATTATGATACTAAAATCTGGGACAACTACTGAGACTCATTTTTATTTCCGAAAAGGGCTCTAAATTGAATTTCCTCTTGCTTCATCTACGGTCCTACTATGAGCAAATATTTGGCCAAGCTTCATCCGGAGTTTTTGTTTTACGGACCACCTTTGACCGCCGATCTTTGCGACTACAAATCGTCCGATTAACACTGCTGGTGATCAAGTAATGCCTGATGACTTTGCCACAGATGGTAACAAGGCCTGTGGAATCGGTGCTCATCGAAAAACTGGATCTCTGTGTTTCATTACCCAAATCCACCCAGCAACAAGGGCAGATAGGAAAATTTGCTCATTTGGGTACCCATCTAAAGTTGTGGTTTTTTTTAGATTAAAAAAATTGGGACCCAAACTAAAATTGGTGAATTTTTATGAGACAAAAAAATTTAGAGTAGAATTGAAACCTAAGTTGAAGTTGGTATTTTAAAAAGGAATTAGACCATCATGTAGCTGGAACGCGACTTGATAATTACTCGAGATGAAATAGCCTAATTTTGAGTTAAACTCAAGCTCGAAACTACTCTAGACACTCGTCAAGTTTGACCCCGTAAATTTTTAGCTTGATAGGTACATGAAACTAATTGAGGTTTTCTTTTTCTTTTAAAATTTTCTTGCGGTAAGAAAAATTGATCTCGAAATCCTTAAAAGTATGCAACATGCAAGCAAAATGTAGGGAAAAATACTCAAGCTTATTAAATTTTGTTAGCTATATGCCCTAAAGCAACCATGTAATAGTTACATGTTAGGGTTTTAAGGGCAAAGAAATATTCATTCATTGTTTCATTCATATGAATGAGTTCATAAGATCAGTTGTCACTAAACATATTCTCAAGGTGTTAAGAATATGTATGACAATTTTACATTTATATTGAATCTTTAAATAGTTCTTAGTCGATGAATCATTGAGAATGTGCTAATGATTCTGCTGAGACCGCTGTTTTTTCAAGCTTCACCATTGAGTATTGGACACCTCAGGGAATGATGGGCAAGTCATTGGGTATTGTGATATCCAAGCTAGAACATAGGCATTTGTTTCAGACAAGTTCACTAAACGTGATATATATAGAACGATTAGCAACATAGAAGCTTTTAGCGGGGTCAATGACTAATCGTTTGTGCTTTGATCTTGTATAAAATGCTCATACTTGAGGCACGATACTAACTTGTATGTTAGATAACTGTAGTTCACAAGTGCACATATTGACGCTTCATCAAACCGTCTCTATACTTGATGGTCATAGTTTGTTTACACATGGAAGCATAGGCGTGCGCAATATGGAATCTGTCTTCTTGTTATATATATATATATAACAAGAAGACAGATTCCATAGTGAGACGTAAGGATTATATTACATGGTCGCCAAAGTTGATAAGTTCATTATGCTCTTGAAACATTCACACTACCTGAGGTAGTCATGACATATTGCTAGATGTCACTTATGGTTTGTAGGAACATGAGGTTGATTGGGATAATAAGTTCTCTTGGTTGTGTTAATGTGTTAGTACAAGTTCTACTCCAGCTCATTGATGAACTTAGGAATGTCACACACCATAACCAATTCAAAATGACGTTTGAACGAAAGATACAATATATCAAATGTGTTCACAATTGAGGCAATTAGATTGAGTCAGGTTGAAAATCTAAGTTCACTTTTTGGTCAAATCAAAAATTTGAAGTGAGTTTTAGACTTTACGGCCAAATTAAGCGCGTTCATATTCAACAACCGAATTAATAATCGGAAGTGAATTCATAATTAATAGCTGAATTAATGATCTGAAGTGAGTTCATAATAAATGTCATCATTAATGATCTGAAGTGAGCTCAGAATCAATAATCAAATTAATGTTCTAAAATGGTTTAAGACTTAATGGCTAAACTAAAGATTTGAAATGGTTTCAGATTTAACAGCTACGTTAATAATCTGAAGTAATTTTAGAATCAATGGGCAATTTGATGGTCTAAAACGGTTTCTGATTCAAAGGACCAAATCAATGTTATGAAATGATTTTTGACTTAACAGCCAAATTAAATTTTGTGATGGTTACAAAGTTAATGCCCATAATAAAGTCTTGTGATGGTTACAAATTAGTGCCCAAATTAATGCTTTGAAACATTTTCATAACTTACACCTAAATTCAAAGTTCGAAAAGAGCTTAGATATTATGGTTGAATTAATGCTCTGAAATGGTTTTAGAGTTAATGACCCAAATTAATTAAATGTGATATGTGACTGTTTATAGAAGGCGGTTGAAAGTGGGTCATTCGATGATTGCCTGAGATGATAATGATCAATCAAATAGTCACACGCGAGAGAATTGCTAACATAATTGTCGTGGTGAGCTCTCTCAAGTTTCTCTCTACTGTTCAACATAAGTTGGTGGTGTGTCTAAATGGGAGGCCCGACATTTGTTGGGTTGGAATTGAAGAACATCATAATCGGAGTACGTCATAACTAGCACAACGAGGAGATTAGATGTTCACAGTCAGGATCTGAAAAATGTTAGAACCAACGCTACAAACACACTAGGCATTTGTGATCTAGATCTAAATTAGATCTAAAGAACGTAAGAACCAACGTTACGAGAAGACTAGACGTTCATTATGAGGACTTGAAGAATGTTAGAACCAGCGCTGCAAGGACATCGGACGTTTGTGGTCAGAATCTAAAGAATGTAAGAACTAAACTTTTGGAACACAGTACAAGGGTAATGTGATTAGCCTCTTTTCACTGCTATGTGCTTCTTATTAAAATGCACGAATAATATTAAGGAAATATGTGTACGGGTGTTTTTGCCTCCACTGCGAATCATTTTGATTCATTTTTACCTATGCAAGTGTTCTTGTTTTTTGAAACAAATACCAATAATGGTATCAGAGCCAATCCTTAGACATTTTCATGCTTTAATTGTTGATTGGTTCGTGTTATTTTTATGATCTGATGATTAATTATCATTTGTGATGAGAATCTGTTTTATAAGTGGCCTTCAGATTTTAATTCTATATGCATATTAATCGGTTAATATGTGAGGTGAGACTGTTGATAACAAAGCAAACCTCCTAATTTATGATGTTAAATTGAAATGGGTGTTTGAAATCATGGCCTACCATCGTCATGGTTTGATTATATGTTCTGATGATTGATTGATCAATTATGAATACATTGGGGTCAGTTGCCATTCAAGAATACAGGACCACTCCATTATACATGTGATGGTGTGGGATTTAGGCTGAATGATTTTCAATAACTGTTAAGTGATGAATCATTTGCATTTTAAATACTCACATGAGATGATGGGTTAGACTTAACTATGATTATGAAGCCAATAACTATCAAGTGAAACTTTCGTGATCTTGAGATCGATGTTTGATTGGGACTTGCATTTGATGCATTAGATATGATAATCAAAACACATGCCTGATTCTCTGATGCACAAGTGCCATCGCTCACCTTAAACAAGACGAGATGTAGCAGAAAAGTTCAATATTAGGAATCTCATCACTCTATTTCAAAAAATCTACAACTCTTAAGACTTGTTACGCCAAATGAATTGCAGCTCTCCATGTTATTTTCTCTAGATCTTAAATGTGAAAAATATCTAGTCTATAAAGAGGACAGGAATACAAAGTGCATGTGCAAAGAACCAGTACTGTCCAAGGTAGAATCTCAGATATGTTGGGCAAAGAGTAATGAGCCAAATAGGCTGCACATGCACCAAACCAGACAGTTGTAGCTGATTTGTTTAACTTACAGTGTGCACGGTTCCCAAACAAGGTAGACGTCATTGCTAGTGCATAAATACGGTCCACTAGAGAGATCACCATTTCCATAAGTAGTATCATTTTTTTCATCATTGTTGACCTGAATTCCCATGATTATATAGATGTCAATGCCAAGATGAAATATCGTCAGATTAAATGCAAAGGAGAAGCAGAGAATCAATCCATAGAATCAAATGCAATAGTTGGTTCCATATCTTTAGTGCGAAATAATCCTCAAGCATTTCATCTTCAGTGCCAACTAGTTAATTGGAGGACAGTGCATGTATTATTGGTTGAGTAAGCATTGTCATCAAAAGGTGTTCACTTAATAATCATTGTATATACAGAGTTGACTATTAGCAAGTCTATCAAGACGATGAAATTGACTAAGGGATGATTATAACATGCACCCAACCAACCATCCGAGAGCTAATCGGAGTTTGAGTTGAGCAATAACAGATGAAATATTATGACGATATTCGCAAATGTTGAGAAAAGACCATGCACTTTATAACAAAGAAGCAGATGATTTTTAGATGCCATTGTCATGCTAGAAAGGCTTGCCAGGATTTCCTTCACATGTAGAGGAAAAGCTTCTGTCACTGCCATCAGTTTTCTGACTTTTTGCTTGGGACTTTGCAGGAGGTAGAACATACTCCTCATTAGCAACTTCATCTTTGTATCTCACATTAGGGAATAAGGGGTAAATAATAACCATTCTGTTCCAGAAAACATACTCCTCATTGGCAACTTCATCTTTGTATCTCACATTAGGGAATAAGGGGGTAAATAATAACCATTCTGTTCCAGAAATAGGTTCTGGAACAGAAATAGATTTTTCTATTTCTATTATTGAGCAAAAAAATCTGTTTTATAATGATACAAAATTTCTGTTTCAGAATTAGAAATTCATTTGATAACAGTATAAAATTTCTATTTCTTAAAACAATGTTTTCTTTTTTGGAGCAAATGAGATGTCCATTCTTACAAACTTCATATGCTTATGAACCCATTGACCCAAATACAAAGTAAGAGTTTTTTTTTTTTTTTGGTAAAAGAAAAATACAAAGTAAGAGTTGTTATATCAAATTTTCTAAATTTTCACACAAAATTCTTTAACATCCACCTAGATAGGCAATTACGGTCAAACAATATATTTATCAATAGTCTCCATACAATAGAAAAAAGAGATCCATATGCATTGCTCTTGAGTATGATAGAAGGTTCCCAAAAATCTAGTAGAATGAAGGTGGGCAACCATATTCTAATCCCCTTCATGCTAGTGTGTCACGTCGATCGCCGTCACGGTTTACGATATCGAGCAATCGTTTTAGAAAGAAACACAAAGAAGTGTATTGGGCAATTTGCGGCAAATTTTACAAAATCGGCGAATTTCACGAAGTGTAATAGAGTTTGTCATAAAGGATTATTACAAATAAGGGAAATCCTCAAGTCCAACATCACATTATAATAATTGAGATAGTAATCATCAAATACAGTATCACATTACAAAAGCAAAGATTGGAAATCCCCAAATACAAAATAATAAAAATATATTACAAAAGTTGAAAACACGATTTCATGGAATCTCTGGTATATTATGATCCCTTGTCATCTTATTGGCAATACTTTATCTAAGTATATTCATCTCATTTTTCTCCTCGGTTGATGTATTGCCTATAACCTCATCTTGTGTAGGTTTAAATGAGTACTCTGAATCTCCATTTAAGGAAAAGTTTATATCCCTTCTATCTTGATCACGAATGTAATTATGGATAGCACAATATGCAATTATAATATGTGCTTGCTTTCGCATTTGAATTGCAAATGTAGGCACGTGTTTCAAAATAAAGAAGTGATTCTTTAATGCCGCAAATGATCTCTCAATTACATTTCTTAGTGAAGAATGCCTATAATTGAACAACTCTCTTGTTGTTCTTGGTCGTCTTGCTCTAATCCTATAATCATTTAGATGATATCGTTCACGTCTAAAAGGAGTTAAGAATCTCGGAATTGATGCATAACCAGAATCTACAACATAGTATTCGCTTATAACAGAGTATTCATATATTAGTAGTGATTTGTAAATACAATACAATCTTAAAGAAAATTGATAATTCTAGAACAAGTAAATACCTAGTGGTGGTTGAGGAAATTCCAAGCGAGGAGTCTTGAGTGCTGCTGATAGCACTCGGCAATCGTTGGCAGATCCTTCCTAACCAACATACACAAAAGTGAATTTCATATCAAACGAATATACATACATCACATTTTGAGTGGTAATTCATTTTCTACCTCTAAATGGAATTTGCTCCGACACATGTATAGAAGCATGAACACGAGTACCATTAATAGTGCCCACACAATCTTGTCGTTTTATCAAAGACTAGTGTTATATAAGATTAGCAACAAAATGAAACCGATATTGTAAATGAATGTATGAAAATTTTACCTTGAAGTAAAGTTTATGGTTGGGATTCATAAGAATCTCATTTGGGACCACATCAAAGGAATGTGGTACTATAATCTTTTTTGCAAGTTTGAGAACTGCTTTCAACACTATAGTGAAGTATTTGTAATAGTTTGTCCCGAACGTTGGAATCTCTCACATAAATTTTTATTTGAGTTCTTGTGACAAATCATAAATAAGAATATCCTAATTTGTTCATCTACCTTTATATATTGACTATCTTCCAGCCAACCTCTTGCCTTCATCAAATCACAAAGGTTGAGAAAGACGTGTCTTTCCATTCTAAAAGATTCATATATTCTATTTGAATGTCTTTGAAGAACCCCCCTCATCCATTCGAGTTCTGACAATATGTTATCCCTAATAGGTTCTCTCGAGTGCATAGACATATCTACCGCAACCATGCTCAACCATGCTATCACAATATCGTTATCAAAATCATCAAAGTTTAATTCAACCAATTCACCTGTTGCTACTTGATCACTATACATGCTACTTTCATCCCCCTCCATATTACCTATGCCATCACATGAAAAAAGAAGATAAACACAATATATAAGTAAGGAATCTAATAATAATTAACAATATCCACAAATTTTTTTTAATTGCATCATAAAAAGACAAAAGTATCTCAAATGCATAAGTCATAGAGTGAAATTAAACAAAATATATAAATCCATAGCATACTGCTCAACATCTGTTTAAAGAGATTTAAAAAATCCATGTCTTTATTCAGGTAGCATTATGATGAAAGCCTCTCTCCAAGTGGCATTAAGGCATGATTGGTTCACAGCTTTGTTGTAAAGATTCTGCTCTAAATCAGGCATGCCATTTAGGACGGCAACCACGGCTGTTATGGAGTAGGGGTCTATAGTTAATGGGGCATCTGAGGTCACAAAGCCACTTGTTGATTGAGCAGTCCTGATTTTAATCATTTATTGAATGACTTTGTAGGTGTCACTAATATCATATCTGTTATTCTTCCTCCTCCTCTTAGAATTTGGAGTCCTATCTTGCTTGTGTTTCTTACGATTTGAGGTAGTAGTCGTATCAGGTATGAAGACTTCCTCATCAATGTGTTGTTTATCAAATTCCTCTGGATCACCTACTACATAACCACTACCACCATTACCATCGTCACCACCATTGTCATCTCTCTCCAAGGACACTACCACTTCTTTTGCATTTCCTACTGCATACTTCCCAGTAGCATATGTATCACCAAACACGATACACAAATCAGGATACTGAGGAAACCCATCATTTCTGAATTTAGCCCATTCACTATTATTTTGGAATTTATACAATAATGACAGATGTTAGCAACATAATCAAAGCTTGCAATACAATATGAACAAAATGACCCTAGTAAATTGATATCTTGATGTGAGACTCCCACACACTTTGATCCTCCACAACAACCTTATTGTTTATATTATCCCATCCAAATCCAGATTGTGACAAAAGTTTCTTAAAACTATTATACCGTCTCTTCAGTTTGTTGACCCTGTTTTTCAACTAAACTATATTAAAGTGGAGTCCCATCCGTTTATTGAATTCGGCATGTATGTTATTCCATCCTGCTTTGTTGTAGGTAGAAGTTGTGCGATTTCCCTTTGTTACCTCTATTACCAACAAACTTACAAGCTCATTAATCAAACGCTCAGTCCACTTTGCCATACAAACCTCTTTTTGGGAAGCCATCTAACCTTAACTAGTTCAGCATCAAATGAGCCATATCAATTGGTGTACCAATTCAAGCGCGTAGATTTTGATGTCGATATCGCATCAATATAATGTTCTATGACTATCAATAAAACAAAATGCACAAAGAAAATTAAAAGAGAATCATCTTCATATAAAATTTTACAAGCAACCATATATTGTAAGCAAAAGGAACATTCCCACCAACCGATGCCCCATCTATTTGCTCATAGTAACCAATAGTGAACATTCCAACTAAAACTTAATTCATTCGCCTATATCATTGGCATTCTAAAGAGCCAGACTTGAAATATGGAGATGTCAAATAATCCATCACACAAATATAACAAAATACAACAGCCACACATAAGTTTCGTTTAAAAAATCCTACATAGAAGTTTCAAATATACGTTCCTAGTTCAAAGATGTTGAGTTATGCATACACTCATATAAAACTGCAGCATTTAATCCAGTAGGGCCCCTAGAATTTACAAATGAGGGAGAGGCAAAACTAACTAGTGGAGGAGACGACGTCGAGGAGATGAGGAGAGGGCGTCGTGCCGCGTTGCTGATGTCAGGTCGCGGGGCGGTAGCAGCTAGCTTCTGGTGAGACAGAGCAAAGTAGGAGTGGCTTAGGTGTCGGTGCTCGGGATCTGCTGCAGAGGGCTTTTGGCGTTAGCGTGGTGGAGCAGGGACCGAGCTTTAGATGCTGGGCGGTTTGTCGTCGTAGGGGAATGAGCGGTGGGGGTGCAGGCGCAAGATATGGTGCCGAGGGGTGCTTGGACGACAAGCGGGGATAGTGGGTCATGGCAAGGGGGCGGATTTGCGAGCAGCTCGTCGCGGATTCGCAAGCTATCCAGTAAGGAGACGACATTGATAAGATGAGGAGAGGCAACTTTCGAGGAGATGAGGAGAGGCATAGCTAACTAGTGGAGGAGACGACGTTGAGGAGATGAGAAGAGGGCATCGCACAGTGTTGTTGAGGCCGTGGGGCTGTGGCAGCTTCTGGTGAGACGGAACACAGCAGGAGCGGCTCAAGTGTTGGTGCTTGGGATCTGCTGCAGAGGGCTTCTGGCGTCAGCACGGTGGAGCAGGGACCGAGCTGCAGATGCTGGGCTATCTGACGTTGCAGGGGAACGAGCGGCAGGGGAACGAGCGGCAGGGGTGCAGTCGCGAGATCTGTTGCTGAGGGGTGTTCGGACGACAAGCGGGGACAGTGGGTCGCGACGAGGGGGCGGATTCGTGAGTAGCTCATTGCGGATTCGCAAGCTATCCAGTGGAGGAGACGACGTCGATGAGATGAGAAGAGGCAACATCGAGGAGATGAAGAGAGGCAAAGCTAACTAGTGGAGGAGACGATGTTGAGGAGATGAGGAGAGGGCGTCGTGCGGTGTTGCTGATGTTAGGTCGCGGGGCAGTGGCGGCTTTTGGTGAAACAGAGCAGAGCAGGAGTGGCTCAGGCGTCAGTGCTCTGGATTTGCTGCAAAGGGCTTTTGGTGTCAGCGCGGTGGAACAGGGACTGAGCTTCAGATGCTGGGGGATCTGGCATCGCAGGGGAACGAGCGGCGGGGGTCCAGGCGCGAGATCTGCTACCGAGGGGTGCTTGGACAACAAGCAGGGACAGTGGGTTGCAGCGAGGGGGCAGATTTGCGAGCAGCTGACGCCAGACGTCGATGAGATGAGAGGCAGAGAGCGTCCAGTGGAGGAGACGATGTCTCGAGGAGATAAGGAGAGGCGAAGGAGGAGGAGGAGGCAGAGATGTCATAGAGGAGATGAGGGAGTCACCAAAATTAGGGTTTAGAGAGTTTTGTGGGAGAAATTATTTCTGATTTCTGTTCCAGAAATAGAGAAGTATAAAATTTATACTTATGATTTCTATTCCAAACCTAATTCTGGAACAGAAATCTATTTCAGAAATAGAAAAACGGAATAGGTTTATTAAACGGATTTCTATTCCAAAAACAGGTCTGGAATAGAAAATTTGTTTTTGGAACAGAAATAAGCAGTTGTCATGCACCCCCTAAGCGTCTATCCCTGGCAACAGATGATTCAATGGTCACCATGGCAGCATGTCGCAACGGATGTCAAAATGAAGAGCTCCTAGCAGTGTATTCATCTACCCACCATCGTGGATGGAGACGAGAAATGGATGTCTCAACTTTCTCTACCCCACTTGAGGGACAGCGTTGAAGACATGATTCATGGTTTATCCATCCAGTCATTTTAGCAGAAGATTTGGTGGAACTACTACATGCAGCACCAACTTCTGTTTTTGGAGTTTGCCAAGAGCAGACTTCATCACATGCCCTTGCAATCACTTGATTAGATAGAGGATCTGCAATTGCTGCAGCATTGACCACATGTAGACAAGAGAAAGGTGTAACAAAAGCAAAATTTGTGCAATTTCCACAACATAAGAGGTTCCCACACAAAACCAAAATAGGATGCACGACTAGGGATCAACATGAAGTACTATATTTCCTTCCTGAAGCCGCTATTTTACTACGTCAATGCATGAACATTTCAAGGGATAAATGTCCAAAGGACCCAGCCTTCAAAATGATTGGATTGTTCTCCACTATTATAAAACAGTTTTCTTCTTCCTCTTCTTCTTCTTTTTTTTTTTTTTGGTTCCAAAGTCAATAAACGTGACTTTTGCATAAAAACTTCACATTCCTGTCAAGTTAATTGCAACGACTAAATCTCACTTCTACCGAACCCAAAATGATTTTTGTAAGCTAATGCGAGCTACACTGAGTCTTCTATGGCTTGATGGGAAAACTGTTGGAAGTGCAAACAATGGAGCACTTATAAATGATACTCATCGAACATGTACTTGGATGTGATATACTTCACATAATACTGATTCAAAGGAAAATAAAAAGTAGCACAAAAGGAAGGCCTTAGAGCATGCCGAATTGTCTCACAAAATGTCAAAGCAGTATAATGCTCAGGAAGAAATGATTGCCATGTATAAGAGAATTTCTTTTCTTTTTTTATTTGGTAAGATGGGGAGGCCAGGTTAGTTTCAAGAACTCTGAGATCTTGACTAGTCAGAAATATAATTAGCTGCGAACTTGATGAAATCAATCAAAATTACATTCATTAATCGCAAGTCAAGGGCATACCCAAACACTTACCACATTACCATGAGATTTCGCCAATTCCAGAGCATACTTCATAAAACTTACAACTGATTGTGAGTCTTCATCACTAAACCCAGTTATGCCACTGATATTGCTGCTATGTGGAAAATCAGAAGTTAAGATAACAAATCAGTAATGACATAGGGTGTGTATAAATGCACATTATACACATCAACATAGAGTAACAGATAATTCCTTGTGATCATTGACAAGAAGTGAAATTAGGAAATTCTAAAATAAAGGTCAAATATTTGCACAAACTCCATCGAATTGAGTCACGCATAGAGGTGGAGCTTACGTTTGATGGCAAAAGGTAGGAGAGGAGAATGATAAGACTAAAACCTGGCCTATTGACTTCAAAAGAGTGTTTTCCAACCAACTAGGCAACCCTTGGTCTCTATAGCCAAGATTGATTAGCAGCCATTATGCATGATGGAGATGGCAAGATTAGTTATTCCTTGAAAGTAACTTCTCTGGTTTATATATAAACCAAAACTCCTCTCAGTCCAGATGCAACCAAAACTAATATAACTCAGCAGAACGAAGTAAAATCGATCACATCCTAAATTTCTAACAACAAAACTTATCAAATTTGAGATGGCCACTCAAACTGCAACTCTTTGTAATTCTTTGGTTTTCAGACTCCAACTTCCAACTTATCTGCTAGAAAATAAATTCTGAACATGAGCATGCATTACCATTACTGATGGGAATATTTAAAAGAGACGTATGAGGTTGGTGGATGGTATGAGGTGGGCCATAGCTTGCACTGTTCTACCCACTCTTCCTTTGACGATGCAGCATATTTGCAGACCTATTGCAAATTAGCACGAATAAGCACAAAGAACAAAATCCCACTTTGCCATCACAAAATGAAGTGAATAACGCCATTTTCAGGTTACATGCCACAGGGAATTCTGATGTTGTATATCTTCTTATGCTTATATTTGAATTACAAATATATACTGATTAAGATAAGCATGATAAACGGAAAATAAAGCCTTAGAATTTTATTAACAACTAATAGATTTTCCTAATATCAAATCATCTGTGCACTTTGAAAGATTTGAGAAGGATACACGCTTCCACCTAACATTAGATATGATATGGCTTCTTTTCATGCCATAATGAACATAAAAAAAGACAATTTACATGATGAAAAAGAAAAATGATAAAAAATTCAAGAGACGGAAACTTTGTTCAAATTCAGGGTTTAAAAGCCAAATTGATCTATATAAACAGTGACATCCTATCCAGCCACTCAAGTACTATGTTACAGAATCTAATGCCATTGACAATACAGATGTTTGCTGTTGCTTCATTATTATCAACCAGTAAAGATGTTCCAACTACTTATTCACTTGAAAGTGCAGTTCACTGGATGTGCGGACATAATAGAGCAAACAATATTAGTGTACAACAACCAATACCAAGAAGCCCTCTTTGGCACAACCAATACCAAGAAGCCCTCTTTGGCATAAATAGCCTATAAAGCATTGAAAAAAGAAAACTATAAAGACCAAAAGAAATTCCCAAGCAAAGCCCATAGTGGTCCACTTAGGTCATAAACACAACTTTATCTCCTAAAGCAGCAGAAAGGAGCTCATCGTGAAAGAACTCTTCTCAGCTAAGCGACACTTTGATATAGATATATCACCCGATATGCATTAGTTACTTAAATGAGATGTCCCATCAAAAATGAAAATAAAAGGAGGGCGAATTCGTGAAATAAAATCTTCTAGAACTTGGAAAATGGGAGAAGAGAAAAGGCATCAACAGATGTCAAATATGCTAGCGGATCATTGTCAAATATGCTAGCGGTCCATGGTAGGGTAAGATGCTTCATGAATAAAAATCATCACTCACAGATACCATAACTTGTCAAAGCTGCATATGGTTCTCTCTACAAGTTATTGAAGATAATGTAAAACATGGGAAAATCAACATGAAATGCTGACAAGAAAACAACCCACTTTTGCCACAAAAGGACTCAACTGATAAGAACTAATTAAATCCTTCACGTCACATGGAATTCCATCAAAATCACCATTTTCCGGAGCCAGACATAAGATCACTGATAGCTGAATCTTTCCTGTCAAAACCATTACAAAACCAGACAGTTCGAGAAATACATAAAAAATCAGTTATAAAAAGTACTCAAAAGCTGGGTAGGTCAAAGATGATTTGTTGATGAAAAAACACAAACACCTATTCCGCGTTTCCATCAAATCGACCTTGCATAGGAAATAATTAGAAGATTTGTTGAGACAATTACCAGTTCATCCTCAAATGCAAATTATTGTTTATTGAGTGGGCCACTGTTTTTGTTTGGTTTGTTGTTTTCTCAACATTCTGATCTTTCGATCCTATTTAATTCCTGCTAATGTTCCTTTTCTGCACATGATGTGTGCATAAGAGGTATTGTAATCCTATTCAATCAATTTTCACGATTGATAAGGAAAAAACAACAAACTGAGCACTTTAATTAACAAGCAATACAGGTTGTTTTTCATAATTGGTCATCAGGTTTTTCAACGCCTTGCATAGCTAATACATACTAGAAAACAAGCTAAAGACCGGAAACCAATGGTAGCATTTGAGTTTCATCAGATAACATTCTGCCTGAATCAGGCATTTTGTATTCATAACAGTCCCTCAAAAGAATTTCCAGCAGTAGAAGAATAAAATTCAGGATATGCATGGAGGAGGCAAGAAGCACCCCTCGTTCACCCCACAACGTAAGCAAACCATCCACAAAAACCACGGCTTCATCACTCTGAGTGTGGCTTAGGACTAAGTGTCTTGTTGAGCAATTACACCGATCACGTGGATATGACTTTAAATAGCTAATGCTGATTGATTTGTTATATTCAAGTTAACGACTTACAGTGCTTCCAATGCTGACAAAGCTTTCTCATAACTTTGGGGCTTGAAAGTTCAGATATAATTTTTTCAATCTGATGACAATTGCCATGCATGGGGTCAGAAGATTCTATTCCCTCTTTTCAGTTACTTAAATACACGGGACCGATGTCTGATCAAGAACTACACACGTGAGTATAAACAACAGACATTTAATTCTTTGCATGAAATTGGTCTTGTTAAATGACCCTCACATGATGACAACAACATTGCAATGGTTTTTTTAAACTTTTAAAGGTTTACCCATAAACAAAAGGCGATAGAAAGACCTAGTTAAGCAACTACTCTTATGTTCACTTAATGAGTAAAGCTTCACCTTATGATTTCACAAATCTTTAAATTCCATAGTGACATGTGCAGCAAAAATTGTTCCTCAATTTCAAAGATGCAAGAAGCAATGATTTTCAAATATCAATATCATTAAGTGACCAACCACACCAGTGACAAACATAACACCAATATGCTTATGAACAAAGAACGTACCTCCTTCGAGACACTTCTTCTTCACCCGCTTCACGTGGTGGAGGTCCTCCAATGGCGCAATTTGACTCAAACGCCTAACCAATGACCAAACAACGAATTCCCAAAAAAATTGAGCGGAAAATCAAACCATATACGAAACAGCAATCTCTGAGAAGCGCAGAACGAGCTTTAACACATAAATCCAAAGTAAGACACTGAGACTGACCTCATGATAGTGTTCGTGAGCTTCGGCTGCTGAATCTGAGCTGCGACCACGTTCACTGCTTGCAGGAAAAGGAAAAAACCAAAAAAAAAAACGCAACGAAACGGCAACTCCGAAGTGCGGAACACATCAGCAACACGTCAAGTTCGGATCTTTCGCTCAGGATTCGGTCGGTCGTCCATGAAGAATATACCCGTGAGTTGCTGATCAGGCGAAATCGGCGGCCTGCCGGGAACGTGGACGATTCGCCACGCATCGTCGTCCTCGCTGCTCATCGCTCTTCGCAGCTATCTCCGGTCGCCGGGAGCACGAAAAGCGGTGGGAAACCGCGACGCCGTCGGCGGTGGCGAAGCTCGCCGGCGCGGCGGCTGAAAGTGGAAGAAGCGGCGACCTTCTCGACAGAGAGAAAGAGAGAACTCGTGCCTGATTGTGGGCCTGAACCGGCCCATTCACTTTCAAGCGCCATTCGCTGTTACAGTGGCTCTTTTTTTATTATTTGTCCTTTCTTAATTGATTTTCTTTGAAAGATATTTCTTGTAATTTTCTTTTATAGTTATTGAATGGTACAGAAATTATCATATTCTTAACATTCTCCATCAAGGGCTAATCACATGCTGAAAAGATACAAGACCCTGGAAAAGGTTAATAAATTACTCGTTAGATCAAAAACTTCGAATGCATGAACAAGAGAGACGAATCCCTATTTATCGTCTGATGAAACGGGGGTCCTGCAAATTTGTCTCCTGGATATGACTTCTCAGACAAATCTGATCTTGCAACGACGATGAATTGCTACGATGCGGATCTAATATGCGTGATGAGTTGCTATTTTTTGTTTCTTTTCTTCCTATACAGATCAGCTTTGAATGGTCAAAGGCGGGGAAGAGAGAGAGAGAGAGCCGAGGGTTCTGCCCTCATGTCCGGTCAAAGGAGAGAGAGGACGAGATCGATATGAAGAACAGTGGAGAGAAAGACAGACTGCAGAAGAGAGAGAGGGAGAGAAGGAGGGAGGGAGGGACAGGAGAATCATGAATGTCGGGGCAGTGCGGGGAGAAATAATTGGAGTTTGGGGCCGTCCCCTCTGATTCCGGACGCGTCTTGTCCGCACCGGATTCCTCCTCCGTACGCCTCCCCCTCACCGCATTCCTCGCTCACCAACCCCCCTCCCCACCGCCGTCCGATGATCTCTTCGTCTCGAGCCTTGGCGAAACCGACGGCGGCGATCGACGTGGGGACGGTTCGGTGGGGGCAAGAAAAAGGGGGAAAAGCACGTTGAAATTCGATCGTCTCCGATTGGGGCGAATCGAGAAAGTATGATGGTTTCCGAAAGACCATCTCGGCTTTGGGTGAAAATGGGGGAAGGGGGAATTCTTCCTTGTGGACCCGAGTTCATTGAACCATGTGGAATATATCAACAAATTCATCTCATGGGTTTTCACATGTAGAAACTGGGGAATAGAGTGAATGGCCATGATAGAGTGGATGATTCTAAATTTGAAATTCAAAGTTGGATTTGACAAAATGTATTAAAAAAAATTTAAATTTGAATTTTCAATAATTAGTGTTGTGATAATGATTGGAATGTACATTGTTGCGACCTGTAATAATTATGGAAATTGAGGAATTTGTGTTGAGATGGGCTATTAAGGGATTTGAATATATTTATTTATGCAATGCGTTTCTCATTGACGAACTTTTGAATGGTAATGTACACATTAGAATGTACGTCCCATTTGTTTCAGCTAGTAGTCTGCAAGCCCCTTAATGCTCCACTAGTCCAATTTGACATAAAGGCACATTTTGATAGATTTAGGAAAGAGCATTTCATTTTCAAGGTTAACCTCGCTCGATAGGCTCGAACTAGGTTTGCCCTTCTCAAAAAATTCCGCGTATTGGTTTTTTAACAGGTAAGCCCGAGCAACAAAATTAAACCCAACTGTCAAGCCAATGATTACATCCTTAACTGGCAATCTGACTCCAAAAAGGCCAGTGCCTTTTTGGCCGCGAGAGGGGACATGAACGGTCGCCGTGAGAGGAGGGCAGCGGCAAGGGTGGAAATTGGAGAGAGAGAGAGAAGGGAATGTACGGAGACAGTCGTACGAGACTAAAATAGGGTTTTACTCATTTAAAAAAGAAAAATCATTCTAATCGTAGCCATTGATTTTTCATGATCTAACGGTAGAGAATATCGATCCTAGTCTAATCAATCCAACTCTATAGATCCACTTGATCGTAGCTATTGGGCCTCGTCTCTTAAATTTAATGTAGGAGATTGGATCTATGTAATGGTTGAAGTCGTCAATTCCCCTCCAATAAATTCGGCGAGATCGAATCACCTTGTCCATTTAACGGTTCTAAAGAACTTCTTTTGGATATATAACGTTGGATTTCTATTTGTGACTAAATCAAATTGCGGAAGTCGCAAAAATCATCCTCATTATTTTTGGCAACTCTCGCACCACTCTACGTAAACAATAACATAAAAAGAATAACAAAAATCCACCAGAATAGTATTGATATTCTCACAAATCCTAACATCTATTATTGACAAGAAATTTCATAGTCCTTGTTTGGACAGTGAACAGTATTTCCAACTTTTTACCCGTTTCTCCATAGAAACTATACACTAATATTTCCACTCAGATTCTGAACAGTGAACAGCTCCCAATTCTTCAAAATCTCAAACCAAAGGGCATAATTCGTAAAAGGCCATCAAGAAATTGAGCAAAAAGAGAAGAAAAAGAGGAACTGTTCCGCCTGCCACTGCTTGTGTCTATCCAGTCGACTTCACCCAGTAACAGCCGTCTCCCTTATGCTCCCATTCTAGCAGTCCTCTCTCGTTAGTCAAACTGGTTCCACATTAGGGTAGATCTCCGTTTTTTCCCCTAAAACTATGGCCAGCCCTCGCCATCCATGTCCCGTGCCGTGCCATCGGTAGTCATGGTACTACTGTCAGCTCAGCACTCACCCCGCTCTCCCCTCACAGCAACGACTCAGCCACTAGCCATTGTACGGGTAAGGGCCGTCTCTCCCCATATCCGTTTTTGAGGAATTCCTCTAAGTTCATCTCCCATCTCCCATCTTTGCAGCCCTCGTCATCGTTGCAATGCTGGTGGCCGGCGTAGCCAGCTTGGCAAAGGATGACCACAAGCAGCCAGGCGAAGGCGAGAGGACTAAGAGAGAATCACCAAAAAGAGACGGCCCCTCGTACTACTTACCGACTCACCGACCAGCAGCGGGCAGCGGCAAACGGCGACACGGAGCGGTCACCGCCCAAGGTGAGGGGCGCGTTGAGCTGACAAGAGAGGAGAATCTGGTGGCAGCGGACATGGGGCGCTGCCTGCCGAGGAGACGTACGCCGGGCACTACAGTAGATAGGGTAAAAAAAAAACAGGGAGCTTTGCCCTTTCAACACAACCGGCTGGTCAGTCAACAAGCGAGGGAACCGTGAGATGGAAGCAAACGGCCCTTAGCTGGGTGAAGATGTACTGAACAGTGAACATAGGCGAGCACTGGCGAGAGGACCACGAACGGTCGCCGGGAGAGCAGCGCAGCGGCGAGGGTGGAAACTGGAGAGAGAGGGGAGGGGATGTACGGAGACAGTCGTACGAGACTAAAACAGGGTTTTGCTTATTTATAAGAAAAATAGTTATAATCTCAGCTGTTGATTTCTCATTATCTAAGGGTAGAGAATGTCAATCCCAGTCTAATCAAATCCAACCGTATAGATCCACTTGATCTAACGGTGATAGCTATTGGCCTGCGTATAGGTCCATGTAATGGTTGAAGTCGTCAATTCTCCTCCAATAAATTTGGCGAGATCGAATCACCTTGTCCATTTAACGGTTCTAAAGAACTTCTTTGGGATATATGACGTTGGATTTCTATTTGTGGCGCGTTGCCGTAAATCAAATAGCGAAAGTCACAAAAATCATCCTCATTATTACTCGACATTTGGTTTTGGCCATGTAAAAATATTTCATTACAATTTATTCCATGAGTCAATCTCCCTATGGCAATAATTTTTTATTCAAAAGTGGACGAAATGTGCTCGATCAACACCAATTATCGACACTTCTAAACAGAATTACACTTACAATCCTCATACTTTTGGAAATTTTCGAGTTTGATATCAATATTTTGTTCCGGCAATAATTTTAGTCTCCTTATCAATTTCATTTTTAAATGTCCTCATAGCATTGATTATAATGATTTTAGGTACAATTTTTCATATTTTCATTTCACGTGAAATTTCAATGATATAGGCTATCATTTAAATACATTGTATATATGTGTATGAGGGTTTTATAGTTAATATTAATGGTTTTGTTATTCACATTTGTTCTCGTTTTCAAGATTTATCACAAGTATAAATGCGAATCACGATAATTCTCGCTGTCACACGAAGTATGAGCTTGGAAGAGTTTATGATCGGATAAATTCACATGATCAATCTCGAAGGGTGAAGTGACGATATCTTTTGAAATGCATATCCTGAGGGAGCTTTTATAGTCAAGTATCCCTAAATTGGATCTTTTTCCCATATCTGCCGAGGGCCAAAGTCGAGTCGCGACAGCAAATATGGCGCGTGTAGAAATCTGAAGTATCTTCATGTGAACGAGAAAGTGAAGAAGAGCAAAGGAGTCAAAAGCAACCTAAGAAAAAGTCTAACAAGCCACGTGAAGGGGAAGAAAATTTGCTCAAAGTACTGTAGCAAAAGCACTGATTGATACTGTTCATATACTGTTTGGCATTACATCAAACCACTACATTATTAGGTCATGACAAAGTCATAATCCAGTCTTTAAAGCATTCTAAAGGGGCTCTACATTATTAGGTCATGACAAAGTCAATAATGCCCCCAGGCATTACATCAAACCAGTCTGTAAAGCATCCTAAAGGTGCTCTCCATTATTAGGTCATGACAAAGTCTATAATGCCCCAGCATGCGTTGTATAAAACGAACTTCCGTCAGAAATCCTATTAAGAGTTGGCTAAAAGAGTCGATTCTTGTACGCACTCTCTAATAGTTTTCTATCTCTTATCTCTCTTTCTTCTCCCGTAACATGTGTACAATTCGAGAAGGGTCCTCAATAATTTGATAAAGAATTGCAAATTTTCAGACTTGCCCGTGTCCCCTCCCACGGTACATGGAAAAAACGTAAATATGAGCTAATTTCATTGATTAACTTTCCATCCAAATTTTTTGTACTCCCCATTTTCCGTACTTTTTAAAAATAAGCGTAAATTCCATATTCAGTTAACTAGGTCTAATGTGAATAGAGTTATTTATCCATTCTAATTATTCTATTCTTAGAAAAAAATTCTGAAATTAAGATTTTGAGAATACTTACATTACTATGATGATTTTATTAATTGAGGATGAAAATATTCTCACCTTATGAGGTAAAATTAAAGATGTCAATGTATTTCTTTTGTGAGAATAACACATTAGCGCAATTCAGGCTCAAATTATGTTAAAATGATTTTTTGAGTTGGCAATATAAATAAAAGTTAAGAAAAAAAGTTGTGAAGAGAATGATTTTCCTTATGTTGTTCATAAAGTACGGATAGAATACAAAAATTATGGATATTTATATCACATATATTGTCATTGTAAAAGTGTGTGTGTGTGTCTATATATATATATATATATTCGGTACATACAATCTGAGAAAGGAAATACAAATCTATTTGCCGTATAAGCTACATGTTAAAAATAAAAATTGATTATTTTGATTATGTAAAATCTATTTGTGTCAAGAAAATTTTATATTGCCATTATACAGGACAAAAGTCCATTGAAATATGATTTATATTACGTATATTGTTGATGTAAAAGTCTTTTTCTATACAATCAGTCTCAGAATAGGAGCACAAACCTTAAATCTACATGCTAAACATAAAAATCGTAATATTTGTCATTATTTTTGCACTGCTGGCACAGTGAACAAAAATATATGGAAATATGTTTTTTTGCAAAAAGGGAATGGTGGAAGAAAAGAAAAAATAAATAGGAATTCCATAAAATTTCTGATGTCATAAAATTTGGAAATGTGGTCATTCGGGAAAAGAGAAGGGTACATCGTCTTTACAGCTGGAACTTTGGCTCCATCCCCAGGTCTATTATAAAAAGAGAAGACCCATGGGAGCAAAAAACAACTTCGACTTCAACCCCTTGAAATTACTCCTCCGCTTTAGAGTTTTTCCTGCTCGCCGCACGGCAAGGAAACCTCCAAGACAGTTCGATTCCGAAACCATCGCCAGGTATGTTCTGTTCTTTCCTTTATTTGTTTTGATTTCATCCCAAAGGGTGATGGAAAATTTGGAAAAGTGTCGCTGTTTGGGGGTTAATTACTTGGCAACATTTTTATTTATTTATTACTTAACAAGTATCCCGACACTTTATAAAGAAAACCCTCGTAAAAAAGGAAAGAGTGTGAAAGGAGAATAATTTGTGCCGAACTTGAGGGCGTGTTAGGTCTGAGAAAATTTTCCAATTTCCTGTTTTTCTTTCCATAATTTTTCAATGAAAATATGTTCGGTAGAAATTTTGGATGTCGTGTTTTCAACATCTGAACTTTAAAACTCAAAGTGACCAAAATTGATAGTATATTTACGAGGTTTGCTTTAAACAACTACACCTTACATGTTTCTATAACTTTTTTTGTTGAAAGCTCTTACTTTTCACCCTCCAAACGTCTTTTCAAGAAAATGGAAGTTGAAATAAGGAGCAATTTTCACTAAAACATTTCCGTAAACTGAATGTACCTTAAATACATGAGCTGACTCAAGAGGCAAAAATGTCGATTCGACTAAGCTGGAACTCATACAATTAAAGTTATGCTCTTAACCCGAGTCTAGGGTACCTAAAATCATGAGATGGACTCAAGTACGTACCCTAAAAAGACATTGCTTAGAATTTTTTGGTGTGACCAACGGAAAATGACACCTAAATAATTTGGAAAGTCCAAGTAAATCATCAGAAAAATTTTTCTTTTTGAAAAAGAGCTTAAATCCAAATTATTGGGGGACACAAAATTCTTTGTCCCGGTAATTTTAACGAAGTGATTTAAATTGTCACCATAGAACAGTATGAGGACTGGACTAATAACCAAAGTATAGGGGCTAAAAGTGAGATTTCCCAACCTACTGAGACCGAAGCGTACAATATGTAATTAATTTTTCTAAAGTTATTTATGTAGATTTCTCTTTTGGTAACACAGAGGTTCGCATAGAATCGAGTTAAGAGGACATGACAACTGATCAAGCTTGCCAAGACAGTTGCAAGACAACCAGAGGTTTGTCACTTTGAACTTTTAATTTTAGTTTTTCATAAATCTTGATTTTCAAGCATCTTAACTTTTTCAATCCCAAATACTTCTAGTCTCAGAGCATACATATGCTGACATATAAATTGAAATATAACCTTTTTACAATTTTTAAAATCTGGATAATATCTTGAATTATAATTGAGAAAGCCCAATTTATTATGTTTTTTTACTTCCAAAAAGTAAAAGAATGTGCTCATAATTTACTTAACAATATCATGGATAAGATCAATCGCTATGAGACAAATACTTACAAAATCTCATCGTCCACTATATGAAAGCTAGAACGTCCCTCCCACTAATTGATGATACAATTTCTATCTCGAAAAGAAAGTCGTGATCTTTGTTAAGTTTAACGTTATTTTTTTTTTTGTTTAAAAGTTTACCATCTAAGTTCAATGAAAAAAAAAATTCATGCAATGATTGAGCTAGTATGCATGATATAAAGCATACGAAGTGGAATTAAATTTTATAAGGTTGATTATATTCGTTTCTCTTTATGGTAACAAAGAAGTTCACATAAAAGAGAGCTCATAAGGCATGGCGACTGATAAAGCTTCTCAAGATGGCTGCAAAACAACCAGAGATATGTCACTTTGAACTTTTAAATTTTACTGACCAAAAAAAAAACTTTTAATTTTCATTTTTCATAAATCTTGTGTTTCATAGATTTTGACTTTTGTTAGTCCAAGTCACTTTGAATTTCATCCAATATAGAGAACCTAGAAGGTCCCACAAAACTAATTCCTAATTTGATACCTATCTGAAAAAAAAGAAGAGAAAACTCATGATCTAAGTTTAACGTTGATTTTTTTTTTTTTGCTTAAAATTTTACCATCTAAGATTTATGCAAACAATTCCATGTGATGAACGAGCCTTATACCAATAATGTATACATGATCTAAAGGATATAGAGTAAAATTAATTAAATTATTTATATTCATTGAATTTTTGGTAACAAAGAGTTTCACGAAAAAGGGACTACGAAGGCATGTCAACTTATAAAACTTCCCAAGTTGGTCGCAAAAAACCTGGAGGTTTGTCTCTTTTTGAGCTTTTAATTTTAGTTTTTCATTAACCTTTTGTTTAATGCATTTTGACTTTTGTTAGTCCAAATCACTTTGAATTTCACAGCATGCAAATGCTAACATATAAACTTACAGATAATCTTTTAATTTTTTATTTTAAAATTTAAACAAAAGATCTATAATTGAGAAACCCCCAAAAGAAGTACTCTTTTACTTCCAAAGAGTAACAAAACGCGCTTACAATGTATGAATGATACTCAGTAAAAACACATTATCTGATGTATGAAACTTAGAAGGTCTCACAAAACTAATTCATGATTCAATACCTATTTATAAAAAAAAAAAAAAAAACTCATGATCTTTGTTAATTTTTCTTGTTTGAAAATTTACCATATAAGTTTTGTGCAGAAAATTCCACTGCAATGAATGAGCCTGATACCAGTCTTCTATGCAAGATATAAAGCATACAAAATGTGATTAAATTTTCCTAGTTTAACTATATTCATTTTCAAACACAGCAATCAAAACTTTTACCAAACGTACTTTTATTGACAAATTTGGAAATGAAAATATTGGAAAATTTCCATTATATATTAGATGAAAACTTTCGGGTGGCGCTATTTCCATACCTTATCCGACTAAATGCACCCCATTTTCTTTAAAAAGACAAAGTTGCCCTTAATTATTCAATTGCAATTTCAAGTGGTAGCCCTCAATTTATTTACTTTCCTTCTTTTGTTAGCTTTTCTATTTCTGTGTAGGATCTAGTTGCCATAACTAAGAACATCACATGTTTTTTTCTTTATTGTGGATATCCCTTATATATTAAATGCATTATGTTTTCTCTTTATTTTTAGATTTTACTTCAATAAAAATTAATTTTGTTGAAAAGAGAAATTTCAAAGAAACCTAGTTATTTTCTACATTAAGCAAATTTATGGAATTGAAGTTTCTTACTTATGCTTTTGGGCTCGACAAAATTGAGGCACTCGTTTTTGTGGATGGTGTTATTCGGCTAAAGCCTTGCAAATTAACTTGCCTAAATAGCTTGCCTAAGCCCGAGAAAGAAATGGCTTAATTTGCTAAAGACTCCATCGATGTCAAGGGACATAATGAACTTTATCATAAGAAAGAGGGACAAAGTCACCTTAAAGCAATGGTTTGATCACTGGGAAATGAACCTAATGATCTGAGCATACTTGCCAACTTGTATAGGTCTTGTATATATTCCCAAAGATAATCATTTTCACTCAAGTAATCCAACCACTATAACGTAAAAACAAAATAAAAACAAGTTATGCTTTACTTGCATACCTTTACATTAGGCGAGGTACTTCTATAAAAAGAAGGAATGAACTCTGCTTAGGGGGACCGAAATTCTTTGATAATTGGATATCTTACCCATTTTTGCATCCTCCATTTACTTTGTTGTTGAAAGACTGCAACGAGGAGAGCAACCCGATGGCGCCGCAACCAAGTGAAATACAAGGAGATTCGAATCCTTTTGAACCACCACCAGGTACATATTTATGTTCCAACCTAGAAAAATAAATGAACCTAATGATCTGTGGCCCTAGAGTTTGAGCTTGCTTGCCAACTTGTATAGGTCTTGTTTATATTCCCAGTGATAATCATTCTCACTCAAGTAATCCAACCACAATAACATAAAAACAAAATAAAAATAAGTTATGCTTTACTTGCATACCTTTACATTAGGCGAGGTAATTCTATAAAAAGAATGAATGAACTCTGCTTATTTGGACCGAAATTCTTTGATAATTGGATATCTTACCCATTTTCGCATCCTCCATTTACTTTGTCTTGAATTGAATTGAAATTTCTTGCTTTCATTTTTGGGCTAGCCAAAAGTGAGGTACCGGTTTTTGCCGATAGCTTTATTCGGCTATAGACTTGCAAATTAACTTGCCTAAATAGCTTTCCTGAGCCTGAGAAAGAAGTGGTTTAACTTGGTAAAGACTCCATTGATATCTAAAATCGGAAATTAGAAAATTTCTATTTTACATCTACATTTTGTGTGAGAGCTTTTTCTTAAGAAAGATTTTGCCTCGAATTGAATGGAAGTTCCTTACTTATGTTTTTGGGCTAAACGAAAATGAGGTGCTCATTTTTGCTGGTAGCTTTATTTGGCTAAAGGCTTGCAAGTTAACTTGCCTGAATAGCTTTCTTGAGCTTGAGAAAGAAGTGGCTTAACTTGGTGAAGACTCCATTGGTGTCTAGAATCAGAAATTATAAAATTTCCATTTTACATCTACATTTTGTGTAAAGCTTTTTCGTTAGAAAGATTCCGCTTTGAATCGAATGGAAGTTCCTTGCTTGTGTTTTTGGCAAGACAAAAGTGAGGTGCCAGTTTTTGCCAATAGGTTTATTCGACTAAAGGCTAGCAAGTCAAGTTGCTTGAATAGCTTTCTTGAGCCTGAGAAAGAGGTGGCTTAACTTGATAAAAACTCCATTGGTGTCTAAAACTGGAAATTGAAAACTTTCCATTTTACATCTATATTGTGCGTGAAAGCTTTTTCTTTAAAAAGTTTCTACCTTGAGTTGAATGGAAGTTTTTTGCTTGTATTTTTGGGCCAAACAAAAGCGAGGAGCCAATTTTTGCCGATAGGTTTATTCGGCTAAAGGCTTGCAAATTAACTTGCTTGAGTAGCTTTCTGGAGCCTGAGAAAGAAATTGCCTAACTTGGTAAAGACTCCATTGGTGTGTAAAATCGGAAATTGGATAATTTCCATCTTACATCTATATTTTGTGTAAACTTTTTCTTTAGAAAGACTACGTCTTGAATGGAATAGAAGTTCCTTACTTGTGCTTTTCAGCTAGACAAAAGGGAGTTGCTCATTTTTACTGATAGCTTTATTCGGTTAAAGGCTTGCAAATTAATTTGTATAAATGGCTTTCCTAAGTTTGAGAGAGAAGTGTCTTAACTTGTTAAAGACGGTAAAGACTCCACTGGTGTCAAGGGACATAATGACCTTTATTGTAAAAAAGAGAGATTGAGTCACCTCAAAGTAATGGTTTGATCACTAAGGATTGAACCTAATGATCTGTGGTCCCAAAGCTAGAGCCTACTTGCTAATTTGTATAGGCCTAGTTCATATTCCATGCAATAATCTCCTTTACATTTAGGTAATCCAACCATTATAAAGTGAATAAAAAATTATATGCTTCACTTGCTCTCGATGTAGGGGCTTACCTTTTACACTAGGCAATGTATTTCTATAAAAAGGAGGAACGAACTCCGCTTAGGGAAATAGGAGGTTACAAAGAAACTGGGGCTTTGACTCGTCTATCTTCAGCTCTCCTATGCCGACCGCCTAGGTTGCCTTACTCCACCTTTGCGGGCTGTTTCTTCTTGGCCCTGCGTGGCCTTTTGGTTAGTCTATCTTTTTAGTTTGTTGCCTTGGCCCTGCGTGGCTGTTTTCTTAGGCCTCCTTTTCGGCCCTTGCTTGTCTTGACCGCTTTGCGGTGTTTTGTGTCTGGCACCCTTTCACTCGAGAAGACGTTTGTATCTTGTTGAGTGCAAGTTTTGTGGTGCCGGATCTTGTATATGTGGTGGTTAAAGCTCAATATATTATTACCCTTTACCAAAAAAAAAAAAAAAACTCCGCTTAGGGAAACTAAAACTCTCTGATAATTGGATATCTTACCCTTGTTTGCATCCTCCATTTACTTTGTTGTTGAAAGGCTGCAACAAGGAGAGCATCCCAATGGTGCTGCAACCAAGTGAAATACAAGGAAATTCGAATCCTGTAGAACCACTACGGGTACATATTCATGTCGCAACCCAGAAAAATTTATGGTATAAGCGATGTGATGTTATAATTTCTTTGTTTCCTTTATCTAGTTTGGTAGCATATGTAATTGGAACTAAATTTAATTTCCAACAACGAAGTAAAAATGCAAAAGCAATGTGTGGCCATCAAATACAGTTGATTGATTCAAGAAAACAGTAAGCAAAAGCAAAACATATTCCTCATATATCCTAAGTTTGGTATGACTTGGCTGCACCAGTTCCCTCGTAGTTATGGATGATGATGCGACTGCTTTTTGTCAATCCTAGTTTTGTCACTAACAAGAACTCAATGACCAGTTCATTAAAATTAACTACCAGAAAATTTCCTCTTATCGGAAAGTTTTGTCCGAACAATCACATTGAGAGGACTAATTATATTCTATGTCTACTTAAAATGCAAATTGGATTTGCAATTGGTTGTCCAACAAAGCAATTTCGTCAAGAGCGGACGGCCAAATAAACGGGTTTCAAATATTTAATTACTTATCATTAAGAGACTACATAAGATTCGTCCTTTATAGAAATGATTCTCGAGGTAATCAATTCACTATAGTCATCTCCAAAAAGGAAATCATGTTGGAACGATATCACATATAAGTTTAATGGCACCGAGATCTAAAAAAAAAAACTCATCATCTCTATTAAGTTTAACATTAATTTTTTTATTAAAAAGGTTACCGTCTAAGTTTAATACTTAAAATTCCAGGCACTGAATGAGGCTAATGAGTCTGATCCAAAGCATACAAAGTGTAATTGATTTTTCTAAAGTTATTTATGTCCATTTCTCTTTTTGGCAACAAAGAGGTCCACATAGACTCGAGTTCAAAGGACATGGCAACTGATCCAACTTGCCAAGACAGTTGCAAAACAACCAGGGGTTTTTCACTTTGAACTATTAAATTTTGTTTTTCATAAATCTTGTGTTTTAGGCATTTTAACTTTTTCAATCCCAAATACTTCAACTTTCAGAGCATACATATGCTGACATATAAATTGAAATATAAAATTTTCATAATTTTTAAAATCTGAATAATATCTTGAATTATCATTGAGAAAGCCCAAAAGAAGACCTTTTTTTTTTTTTTTACTTCCACATAAATCTATAAGATCAATGGCAATGGGGCAAAAACTTATAGATTTATGTGGCACATGATTTATTCCCCTCCAAAGAATTTATCTTGGAAATACATATGCCGGAAATAGCTTATCAATTATAATTTTTTTTTAAAAAGTGTTGTAATGATGTTACAATTTATGTCAACACAAAAGCACCTGAGAAATAAACAAGGAACTTGAGTGATGGTATTTGTATTCACGACAAGAGAAGAGCCGGTAGTAATAATCCATTATAATAAGAGATTCCAAGTTATAGTGGTTTATATGCTTGGGTGTTTCTCACGTCTAATTTATACCTGAACCCCAAGTATTGATGAATAACTCGCTTGGATGTAAAGCTTTTTGCGCACATCACCGGATTCTGAGCTTCCCAAGCGACCCACACGAAACGCTTCACTGTGCGGCGTCCAAAGTTTGTCTTCTTGTGGCGTCCAAGGGAGAAGAGAGTCACTTCATCGTGCGACAAGAGCACGAAGGAACCCACTAGCGGCCACACAGACACATTATCTCAAATTTGACAAAACTAAAAAAACCTTTTTAAGATGATGCTAGTGCCACATAGACGCATTATCTCAAATTTGAATTGATCATGATCGCATAAACTATAGCCAAATACCCTAAAAAAATAAATCCCCAATTTTAACTCCAAACTTAATTCTATTCTAAACTCCTTTTCGTCACTTTAAAAAACCTCAACTTTTAATCCAGCCTCGATTCTAACCTAAACTCTTTTTGTTTTTCTCATAAAAAGTCCTAATTTTAGATACAGTCCCAATTCTACTATGAACTTTTTTTTTTTGTCTCATAAAAAAACCATCAATTTATACTTGAGTCTTATTTCTAAAAAAAAAAAATACTTGAGTCTTATATCTGTGCCACTATTAACCCTCTGTCCAAAATCGCCTTTAGTGATGTAGCTTTTCCACGTCATTACACTACTTTTTTTTGTTCCAAATATGATATCCAAAAAAATGTCTTTTGGAGATGAATTTCCATGTTAACATAAACAACATCCCATGAGATCTGAAATTTATGTAAAAGATAGAGCAGTCAGAATTGACTTCATTAGTTGCTCTTAGTTTTAAAATAGTCTTCTTTCTGTCTCGCTTCCAAAAATTCGTTTTTGCACTCAGTCTTATGCTCGATGGTCTTTTATGATAGAGTTTACGCTTGAGATACTCGGCTTGGGATGCTCAAGCAGTTCGTGTTTGAGTTTTCAATCTTTTGATTGTCAAGATAAATTTTGGCTGGATGGTTAACGGAGTAAATTTGCAACTCAGGCAAAATTTTGTGTTTTTTGTGAAAAAAAATTTAATTGAGATTTTTTATGTGATAAAAAATTTAAAGTATAATTTGAACTAAAATTAAGGTTGAGGAATTTTTATTACTCGCAACATTTTGCGCTAACTCTGGTTTTCCTCCCTCCATTATCCAAGATGTTTGTGTGGACGTGGACTCCAACAAAGAAATTAATCCTTCGGAAATACCAACTTCTCTTGCTGAAGCAGTGCAAGGTGCGCCATTGCCAAGTGAGCCGTTCCTTTTTCTGTTGATTAAATAGGATGTATGCAAGTCCTTAAAAACGAGGAATGCGAAAGACTGAGGAATTCTAGTGTTCAATATTTGCAGCCAAGACAACACCGGTGGTCATAGAAAAGTATCGACGATTGTTTAAAGCCGCAGTAAAAGGTGATTGGAAAGCTGTCAAGACAATCCTCAATCGTTGTCCCGAAGCAATGACTGCCAAACTTATGACTGGAGAAGGTAGTTTTACCGTGCTCGATATTGCGGTTATGGCCGGACAAGATCAATTGGTCGAGAACCTGGTCAAGCACATCCATTTAGAATATAAAGCTCCCCTTTTACCTGGTGCCCTCTACCATGCTGCTCGGAAAGGAAGCATAAGGAGGGTCCAGGAATTAGTAGACAAACTTGAAGAAATTGATGAACCAGATGCTTTTAACCGTGCCCTGTCGATTGCTACTACAAGTGCTCCTAGGCAAAAGGAGGTTATCCAGTACCTGGCCGGGCAAACAAAATCCAGCCCAAATATTAATACAATCTTGAACCTCATTAAGGCCGGCCATTTGGGTAAAATTTCACTCTCACTCATATTATTAGATCCCCTTAATTGTTTCCTTGAATTAACTTTTTTGTTCTTGTGTCCCAAAAGACATACTATTGGATTTAGCTCGCAAACACCCCAGCTTAGCAACATCCATAGGTACCAAAGACTTTAACGGGTTAATAGCCTTTGCGCGGATGGATTCTTACTACCGTAGTGGAGCTAAACTCAATTTTTGGGAAAAATATATTTACCAATGTAGGTACTTATTGCGCTTCTTTTGTTAGGTATGTACAATTAGAGCAAATCTATCGACATAGTATCATTCTATCTATTCCCTTTTCAGGTATCCCTCGCTTGGTTGATGCATCATCTAACAAAGCCAAAGACATGAAGATGACTCGAGGTATTTCTGTTAATCTGCCTGATGGATGGACTAATACAACACAAAGCATATTATTCAGAGATCTCATTAACAAAAAAAATTAAAAGGATGGGGACTACATCTATGTATACAGTTAATATCTGGTTAATATCTAAACCATAATGTGTGGCAAATTAATTTCTAATTTTACATTTGTATAGTTTCAAAAGTCTTACTCAATGTCAAATTGCTCAGTATAATTATTGAGAATTGTAAATTTAGATATAAGGTGATGGAGGTTGATTGATCCAAGTTGTTTTTTTAAACATATTTGAACATTATGAAATTTAATTACATGTGAAATTTTCATTTCATGAGTGTGATATTTATCTTTTGTTCACCATCAATTCCTAATTTCTAACATGATTTTTCTCTCCTCTTAATGATGGTAGCAACATCAATTCATTGATTGAAGATTTCGCTTTGGAATCTTGTCGCAAAACTGGGTACGTGATTTGGCATAGTATGTTAAAAAGAATAGAAGAAAATCTTATGAAACCAAACATCATAGAAAAGATAGCTTCCCTACAAAAACACATAGAAAAGACTATATGCTCTACTTTACCCAATGCTTTTTGGGAAAGAAAGAAGCATATTGTTGATTTACCTTATGAACAAGATTTTTTTGAAAACAAAATACCTACAAAAGCCCGCCCGACACAAATGAATCATAAAGGGGTTAGGATCGGAGTACTATATGAGAGAACAAAGAAGTATAAGAGATTAACAGATCTATAAGAGAACTATAAGAACTAAATGAAATCTTGAGAATTAAAAATAATAAAAGTGCAAAAACAATGTATAAAATATAAAGTAAGAGTATGCATAAACAAAAACCAACCATGAAGGTGGTATGAACTTGTATTATATAAAATGAAAAATTACATGTATTGAAAAGTACAGAAACTAAAGCATCAAGTTATCCACTAGGGCGGTAATCCGCACTCCAGAGTATTGATATTTGTATTACAAGAAATGATTAACCAACTATCATGTAAGTTGGTAACCCTATATAAATTATGCTAAATGTATTAGAAAATAAACTTACTTCGTAACTAGGGATACAAGGTAAGAAAGCTTAAGGCTTGAAAGGATGAGGGTTTACAAGAGGGTGAGGAGGAAGAAGAAAGAAGTGAAATCTGAAAATTTCGAGTTCCCTTCTTTTGTGTTGAGAGAGTGTATTTATAGAAGGTGCTATAGTGCTTAACAGTGTAAAGTGAATAGTACTAAAGCACTGAGTGAACAGTTTAAAGTGAACATTATTGTGTGAATAGTGAATAGCGAACAGTGTATGCCTATCTTGCTATAGTGTATAGCCTTTGCGCCGTTGCAATAGTGTTGGCATGTGATCTTCTGTCTTTAATTTCTGTTTAGGCTGATCCCATAGTAGTCGTCTTCATTGGTGTTTCCACTGTGATGTGATTGTAAGGATTCGTCTTGACTGTCTTGTGATTTGGAAGATCCATATTGTGATTCTTTCGCTTATGAGAGCATTGTTCTGAGGATATTGCGGTATTCTTCCCTGCTCTGAACTGCAGTAAGTGCTGCACTTGCTATGGATTTTTCTTGTAAAAATGATGTATATGACGGGACTATAATTAGTTGGGTTTTCTGGCTATTTGGCCAAGTTTTAATCGCAGCTTTGGACCCTTGTTCATGGTATTTGAATCCATCCCACCATTTTATTTTGTATATTCAGAAAAGTACTGGTACACCAGGTTTGGTAGATGTATTGTATTCAAATTCCCAAGCTATTACCCATGAGATTTTGAATATTATGAAAAAAAAAATGCGTAAGGCATGGGAACCTTGTATCATGTGGTTTTGGTACAAAGTTTTTACGAAATATTTGGTATCATTGATCGAATGTGGGGTGTAGTATTACTTCCAAAGGACCAAACCAATCCCACCAGGAGTCAAACCAGTTTGGTAGGCTTTGTCTTGAGAATTTGTCTTTGAAGAATACTAGCAAAGTATGTTGGAAATTTGTATTTTGTTTGAAGAAAACATTTCACCAAGCTTGTTGGTAGTCCCAATAAGTATATGAGGAGGAGTATGGTAGGCTTTGGGTAAGTCTGGTTTAGAATTTTCTGGGTGTATGAGGTGAAGCTCCCCAGTGTGAGGGGGTGTATGACTTTGCTATGGATATAGTGGAGTATAGGATGTTTTCTGTATTATTTTTGTCAGCAAAGTGAGTGAATCTTGCCGATTCCGTTTCCATTAGAATTTGCTCATAATAAGCAAGGGTTTTATTTGTATCGTGTGGTTTGAAAAGCCAATTTTTTCGGAAATATGTTTTTTGCAAATTTGATTGAATCTTGCCGATTCCGTTTCCATTAGAATTTGCTCATAATAAGCAAGGGTTTTATTTGTATCGTGTGGTTTGAAAAGCCAATTTTTTCGGAAATATGTTTTTTGCAAATTTGATTGAATCTTCATCGAAGAATCCATCTTCCACAGTTAGTATTTTTTTAAAAGATGTTTTGGGGAAAAACTTTGATTTTTTAGAATGAGGGGTTGCTTGTAGCCTAATGACCACATCATTCGAAATTCTTTTATATTCCGCTTGTTTTTGTGTAGCAAGCAGGGAAGGATTGTTGCTTACCTTAATGGCACTAGATGGCTATTTATTTACTGTTTTTTTTTTTTTTTGTAAAAATTGGGCAAGTAACTTTAGTGTTTCTTTGGGTAGTATGGCAACTAGCTAGGCTAGGGTTGGTATGGGTTCTTCTTTTGAAGGTGTATTTGGTATTGGATGTTGTTATAGGGCTGACTGATTGTTTTCTGCCATTTGGAGCCATGACTTGATAAATGTCAAGCTTATTGGCTTTGGTGGTGTATTGGAGGGTTTGGCAATGGCATTGCCTTTTTCTTTTTTGGGTCTTGGCATGATGGTATCCCCTGTAAATTCAATTTGAAAAACCATTTATAAATTCAATTTCAAAGTCAAATACTGAAAGTATGACTTACCATCTAGCAAAAAATTGTTTTGATGCAATGTTTAGTACATCTTTTTGTAAAATGTCCTTGGCTGATTTGCAATCAATTCTCAAGAGAAATTTTTGATTCAATAAATCTCTTTGGAATTTTGATATAGATAAAACTATAGCAAGTATTTCTTTTTTTTTTATTATCGAATAATTTTGTTAGGTGGAATTCTAATGTTTTGAGATAAACTGAACAACTTGTTCTTTGTTACTATTGACTTGTTTGAGAATGCTACCATATCTTAATCTTGAAGCATTTGTTTCTACTATTTTGAAAGCAAATGGGTCAGCTAGGTGTAAGCATGGTATTTCTTTCACATGAATCTGTATTTGTTTAACAATGTATGTATGGACTAAAGTCCATGGCGGAGGATCCTTATGTAACCTTTGGTGTAAATGTTTGCAAAGAATATTTATATTGGGAAAGAAATTTATAATATAATTGAGGCTACCTAAAAACCTCTGTAGTTGAGTTTTGTCTTTAATCTCATCTAAAAATTTGTCAGTAAAAGAGATTGATCTTTCTATGGCAGTTACGATGCCCAAATGGATATAATGACCTAAAAATCTAATCCTGGTCTGGAAGAGTGCAATTTCAGTAGGAGATACTACTAAACCATTTTGTATGGTTATTTTATTAAAGTAAAAAGATGTTTAAAATGTTGTTCTATATTGGAGGAGAAAACTAGAACATCATCTAGGTAAATAATAATGTATTCTGAATAAGGGTTGAAGATTTCATTCATGATTCTCTAGAATTCTGAAGGGGCATTTTTTAGACCAAATGGCATAACATTCCATTCATATTGACCAAAAGGGAAAGTAAAAGTTGTCTTGTATATATCTTTTTCACCGATTTGTATTTGCCAAAATCCTGACTTCATGTCAAATTTTGAAATATTTTTGATCTACATAATTTGTTTAGCAAATCTTTTTTATTAGGTATTATATATCTTATCCATCTAAGAGCTGTGTTTAGAGGTTTATAATTAATAAATAATCTGGGAACTTCTCTTTCTAATTCAGCATTTTTATTGACATAGAAAGCAGAACAGCTCCATGATGATTGGCTTTTTCTTATAAGCTTTTTATTCAAGAGATCGTGTATTTCCATTTGGCAAAATTTCAAAACTTCTTGATTCATTTGTGTGAGACAGGCTTTTGTAGGTATTTTGTTTTCAGAAAAATCTTGTTCATAAGACCACCCATGGTGGCGGCGTAGTGGTTGAGCTTCAGTTTCTTTCGGGAGAGATCTGGAGTTAGAATTGCTGCATCGTCTGCCTTGTTGGAAAGGAACCCACGACTTGCCCGGGGCAGAAAGGGTGGTGGTGACTTTCTTGCTCCTCTAGGGTTTACTCCACTGCAAAGCGGCGCACGGAGGTTTCCTGGGTACCAAAAAAAAAAAAAAATCTTGTTCATAAGGTAAATCAAGGATATGCTTCTTTCTTTCCCAAAAAGCATTGAGTAAAGTAGAGCATATAGTCTTTTCTATGTGTTTTTGTAGAGAAGCTATATTTTCTATGATGTTTGGTTTCATAAGATTTTCTTCTATTCTTTTGAATTCTAAATCTTCTTTTAAGAATTCAATTTGGTTTTCTTTGTCTTTTAGTAGGCAATTTATTTCTAAAATAGTGTTCTTGTAAAATATTTAAGCTCTTTTTCTGTGGTTTTTTTATGAAGTTAAATGTGATTTTTTTGTTTAAAGCATGAGTTTCAATACCTTCATTAGTAACTATAAAATGTTGGAGTAATTGTATGAAAGGTGTTCCAAGAATTACTTATTACCTCATATTTTTAACTAAAAGAAAGGATATTTTACAAGACATTTGGTCTTTAACTATTAAGACTTTTGGTAATTTGTATTGGATATTTAATCTGTCTCCTGATGCTGATTTTAAGGATTCAGAGGTTTTATTGAAGTATCTTGTTGGAACAAGGCATTCTTTGATACAATTGAGATCAGCCCCTGTATCAAAGAGAGTTGTTGTTTCAATAATATACTCATTATTAATATTTATTGTTATATTTATTATTCATTTCCTAGATGTTATTTCTGTTAATAACATAAGGAAGGTTGGTCGAAGTATTAGAAGTATTAATGATTTCATTTTGGTCTTCTAATTTCGTCTTTCCTTTTATGACAAGAGATTTTATATAAGAAATTTCTTGTTTTATTTCTAATTGAGTCTCTTTAAGGCTTGTATTTCCAATTTTTGTTGTTTTATTTCGTTTTGGAGATCATTAATATTTATAGGTTTGGACTAGATTTTTTGTTTCTATTCAGAATGTCTTTAAGATTTTAGGAAGTATTGGGCTTAGTGGTAATATTCATAGAAGATTGAAGTCTATCTAAGTATTCTTTTTTGGCGTCAGGGTCGGTTATTTTAGTAGCAATGCTGAGAAGGAATTCTTCTTCTTTTGTTAACACGTTTATTTCAGGAATGGGTTTTTCTAAAGAGGCGTCTTCATAATCAGAACCTGTAGAGGATTCCATTTCGTTAACCTGAAGACCATCTTCTTCAAGAAGTTCATTAGAAGAAGTGTCACTATTTTCTATAAGGATGTTGTTTAATTGGTATAAAGTATTGTCATCTAAAGAAAATTCATTCAATTTTTTATTAATCCTATAGTATTTTGAAATATGACATTTTCTACCACAAGAGTAACATTTAATGTCTTTAAAATTTTTCTTATCAATGTAAGGTCTATTTTGGTTATTCTGGCGTCTATATTTATTCCTACGAGGTTGAGGTCTGTTGTGATGTTTCTTTGTTTCTTTTTTAGAAGGACAAGTTCCTTTATATTTTGGTTTTGTTTTTTTCATTATAAGGGGGTCATATTGAGCACAAAAATCTCCTAAACTTCTATTGGTGAGAGATTGTTCTTCCTTGAGTTGTCTTTGTAATTTGATTGTATTACACATTTGTGTTTCTTGCCTATAAACATAAGAGACTATTTCTCCATAAGAAAGTATATCATAAGGAATTTGGCCACTGTATTCTTCTTTGATTTTATCTCTAACTTGGTCACCTATAATATGGGGTAAATCAGCTAAGAATTTTTCTTTCCAAAATGGTTGATTGCAGTCGGGTCTAACAAGAACCCTTTGAAGGAAAAGTTCTTTGTACTTACTAAATCTTCCTAAGGATTTGCATCGCATATTGGAAATGAGTTCTTGGTTTTTATCCCTAATGTGTGAAGGATCTCCTATGAAGTGTTGTGAAATGGAATAAATAAGAGTATTCATTGCATCTTGAATGAGATGTCCTTGTTCATCATCCATGCGTTGGCCAAAGTTATCTATTTTATAAGCAGTTAAAATTATTATTTTTTGTTCATCGGTCAAATAGTTATCCCACAAACCTTTTAGTTGTTCAGTAAATCCGGCAACTAAAAGATTAGCAACGGCATAATCGGAAACAGCTTGCTATGTTTTGTAGGCATTAGCAAGCATCACCATGTTGTTTGGTATGTTCATAATATTAGTTTCAGCTACACCATCAATATTCCATTCATAAATAGCGTCAGGAGAGTATTTATTTTGTATTTTTTGTGATGATTCTTCTTGGGTGATGTTTGGTGGGGTGGCTCTACTATAATAAAGTTTTTGTGGTTGTCTCCAATTGAGTCTGTTTACCTCAGTGACCAATTCATTATTAGAGTCACTAGAGGGTTTAGTCAAGGTACTAGTAGTAGGTTGGTGGAGTATCATTGATAATAAGTCCTTGGAATTTAGGGGTGTCTAATATAGGTGTGGGTTCTAGCTTTGATTTTCCTAAAAGCTTTTTCTTTTGTTCTATAGCTTTAGCAAACTCAAGACTAAGATTTTTTGGAAATTCAAAAGCCTTAAAAATGGGTTTTTTGAGTGCGTCGACTTTTGATGTGATGAGTTGAGTAGGATTCTGGATGGTGAATTTTATCCTATTCAATTGTTTTCCTATGGCCACCAAATGTTGATTTGTATAATTGTTTTGTTTAATAACTTTATGAGTGTAAAGAGAGTCTCCTTTGTTTAGAAGCCTAAAAGGAGTAGCTGTTACCTCGCTATCTCCATGTTATATTTTTATTCTCCATGTTGATTGGATTATATGGTTTCACCATTATCAAGTTTCCACTTATAATGATGATTTAAAATAACTATTTCTTTTGATTCGATGAATTGTTCTTCTAACCAATCAAAGAAAAATATAAGGACTTCATATTTATATATGTAGTCCTAATATTTTTGCTTGATGTCTTTTGCTTTATCAGCAAAGGTTTTGAAGAACTATTCTCTGATTTGTCTGTTGTTTTCAGAATTAAATTCATTATTAAGGAATGCCTTGTTTGGTTCAAAATGTTTTTCTAAAACATTTTGTGAATAAGTAGGAGAATGATGAGGAGAATCTGTGTTTTCTAGAATTGGTTCAGGCTGGTTCTGTTGGTAAACTGGTCTGGAAATCCCTGATCTATCATCTAAACCACTAATTTCTGGTTCAAGATGTGTCTCATGATTATTTCTATTTGTGGTAGGAGGTAAATGTGTTGTATCTCTTATGGAATTATCTCTAAGCGTACTTGAAGGAATGGTGATTATAGGTGAGAGATTAGGATTCAAATCTACTGATCTTGAATAGGATGAATGAAATGAAGGATTAGATCTTGAATCAAAAGATCTTTTGGGAAACTTAATCGTGACCCTTCCTTTTGGATGTTGAATAACATTGGTCGGACTAGTATTTTGAACAACTTGTTGAGGAATTTGGTTTTCTAATTCCCATTGTTCAAGTAGAGTGACTTGGTTCTAGTTAATAGACCCAGGAATTGTTGTATTTGCTCTAGAAATGTCAATTTGGAGGAGAAGTGTTTCTCCTCGTAGACTATCTTTGAAAGAATTTTCTCCAAAGGCGGAGGTCATGGCTTTGTAATGGATCCTATAGACAAGAGCTAAAGGAATTAATCCATTTGCTATTTTGTAATTATGGGTTTTTATTTGGAGTGTGAGGGCTCTAAGAATGTTCTTATCCTTGAGGGATACTGAGAAATTGAGGTAACGGTCAAAATGTATAGGTCCTTTGCAGAGACTTGTCTACATTGTATCGAGAATAGATTCATCATAGTTCAAGAGATGTGAATCTCGTAAAACTAAGAGAATTGATGTATTAAGACCTTATTTTGTAAGAGGTTTGATTCCTACTTGAACTAATCCTATATGAATATAATTGTATTTTTGTTTATGCTTCTTGATAGACTCTTGATTCAAAAGATGTATTTTTTCATAAGAATTAGAAAGAGGAATATCTCTTTCTTCAGTGGCTATGACATAGTCCGATTTTTTGAGACATTTCCATTTTTGATTGTTTGTATATTTCCTTAGGTTGTATTTTAGAAATTTCCCAATTCTTTATAGATTTGTTGAAATCTTCTATCCTTACTTCTTCTCTATGTATAGGACTTGAATCTGAGTCCATTTGTGATAGAGAACTAAAGGAAGATGTAGATCTTCTAAGTAAGCTCATACTTGAGATCAAAACTATTCCTTCTTCAGAACCATTACAGAGCTAAACCAACGGTCTAATAGCCATTTAGGGACTTACAGCCTGGACCACTCTATAGAAACAAGAAGGATGCCAATGAATGGCTCTCGATCTGTGAGTATGATCTTAAAAAGACTATCTATACATTCCCGCTGGCTTTGATACCATAAACGGGTTAGGATCGGAGTACTATATGAGAGAATAAGGAAGTATAAGAGATTAACATATCTATAAGAGAACTATAAGAACTGTATAAAAACTAAATGAAATCTTGAGAATTAAAAATAATGTAAATGGCAAAAGCAATGTATAAAATAGAAAGTAAGAGTATGCATAAACAAAAACCAACCATGAAGGTGGTATGAACTTGTATTATATAAAATGAAAATTATACGTATTGAAAAGTATAGAAACTAAAGCATCAAATCATCCAGTAGGGCGGTAATTTGCACTCCAAATAGTATTAATGTTTATATTACAAGAAATGGTTAATCAACTATCATATAAGTTGATAACCCTGTATAAATTATGGTAAATGTATTTGAAAACAAACTTACTTCGTAACTAGGGGTACAAGGTAAGAAATCTTGAGGCTTGAAAGGATGAGGGTTTACAATAGGGTGAGGAGGAAGAAGAGAGAAGTGAAATCTGAAAATTCCCAGTCCCCTTCTTCTGTGTTGAGAGAGTGTATTTATAAAAGGTGCTACAGTGCTGAATAGTGTAAAGTGAACAGTACTGAGTGAACATTATAAATTGAACAGTACTGTGTGAATAGTGAACAGTGTATGCCTATCTTGCTACAGTGTATAGCCTTTGTGCCGCTGCAATAGTGTTGGCATGTGATCTTCTGTCCTTAATTTTTGTCTAGGCTGATCTCGTAGCAGTCGTCTTTATTGGTGTTTTCATTGTGATGTGACTGTGAGGATTCATCTTGACTGTCTTGTGATTTGAGAATAATGAATTATATATATATATATATATATATATATATATATATATATATATATATATATATATATATTTAAAAAGGACCTTATTTCATCTATAACATCTCGGGTCCCACCATGTAATATTGTCCACTTTGGGTCACCCGCCCTAGCACGGACGAACCGCCATCCCAGCCACGGTCTCTTCCCTCACAGCTTTAAAACGCGTTACATAGGTGAGAGGGACCCAAGCCTTATAAGCTAACCAAGATCTCCCTCCCTAGGCGATGTGGGACAAGAGAGGAGGTTGTTATACTCTCCACCTCTTAACAGAATAGTGTCCTCGCTATGGCCCCACGGGTGTCAGAACAGCATTCGAGCTGTGGTCCCACACGCGATCGGGAGTCGGCTCTGATACCACTTGTAACATCTCGGGCCTCACCGTGTAATATTGTCCGCTTTGGGTCACTCGCCCTGGCGCGGACGAACCGTCATCCCAGCCACGGTCTCTTCCCTCACGGCTTTAAAACGCATTATACAGGTGAGAGGGACCCAAGCCTTATAAGCTAACCAAGATCTCCCTCCCTAGACGATGTGGGACAAGAGAGGAGGTTGTTACATCATCAATGGTAGAGATCTCTGTTCTATCGATTCATTGTTGGATCGGCCCATTTTTAAAAATTATTTTTTCTTTTTTTTTTCTCTCATGACATTGTATGCATTTGTTTATAGATCCATCTGTTCTCGAATGCATGCATTTTGATATTCAAGCCATATGAAATTTGCTTCCTTGATTAACACGTTACATTTATCATTCTCTTCTCAACTAATATGTACATAAGATCACGGCACAAATGCGAAAGCCTCTATAACCTTTTGATTCTTTATCACAGGCAGAATTACTTATCTGATATTACGTGCATCACCTTTTATCGGAAGGATTGGAGAATTGAAGTTGAGGCATGAATGCTGGCTTGAGTTAGCAACATTAGTTTTTAAAAAGAAGAAGGCTAGTATGAAAACTCATGAAATGCTCAAATTGACTAGAGACATTTTCCTTGAAGCTGCATCTAGAGGAATCTCTAAAATTGTCAAGTTATGCCTTGAGCATTATCCGGAATTGATGTGCGATAAAGAATTGACAAAAAATCTTATAGAAGAAGTTGTGAGGGCACGTCATGTTGAGTTGTTTAGACTAATAAATGGATACACCACAATTCCAAATTTAACATATAACTTTTAGAGGGACTGCGACCTAATGGCAGCACTAGTAGAATGGTCACCAGAATATGTACCCGCAGACGTTTCTGGATCAGCTTTTCTTATGCAAAGGGAACTTCAATGGTTTGAGGTCAGTTCACCAAATTTACCTGCCGCTCTTTAAATCAATTAGCATTCACATTAAAAGACGTCCTTTATTTTTTGAAGGTACTAGAAGATAGGTGCTCTCCTTCAATTAAAAGTCTGAAATTTAAGGTAGGGTCACCTTATTTACTTTTCTACCCTTATGTGCTCTTTAATTTACATTTGCTTTTATAGATGAAGATGAAGAAAGAGAAGAGCGACCCTAAAAGTCTGGAATTGGAACTAACAGAGGAAAGGAGAGGAAAAACACATTGGAAAATTTTTGTAGAACAACGCAAAGATTTGCTCAAAGAGGCAGGACAATGGATGAAGGATACATCATCATCTTGTAGCCTTGTAGCCACTCTGATCGTTACAATAGCTTTTGCTGTGGCTTTTACTGTACCTGGAAGCAACGACAGTGGTACAGGGATCCCAATCTTTCTAAAGAAGGGCTCATTTATGGTATTTGCGGTTGCGGACGCTCTAGCTCTCTTCTCCTCTATCACCGCTGCCTCGATGTTTTTGGCTATCCTAACTTCACGCTATGCTGCAGAAAAATTCCTCCACTCACTACCAAGAAAATTGATATTGGGCCTCACTTTTCTCTTCCTCTCTTTGGCCTTTATGCTCGTGGCTTTTGGCTCAGCTCTTACGATCGTCCTAAGCAAACGATGGAAGTGGATTGACATCCCCATTACTTTGTTGGCCGCCTTCCCTGTCATATTGTTCGTAATTCTATAGCTTCCCTTGTATGTTCAAATGGTTGAATCCACCTATTGGCCTCGTCTCTATCGTCCAATGAAGATTTGGAAATGATTTGTGCTATTATTATTGAACAGGGACATCCTTCATGTGATCTTTGTTTGCACTTGTCATTGTGTTTAAAATGTGAATATTACGGTGTTTATTCATGTTTTAAGACTATTGAGTTATGGCATCAGCCGTATTTATACCAAAGTCTAATGTCTGCTGCAAAGTGGACACTTTACCTTTATGGGTTTTATGGTATATTCCCCTAAACAGCGAGCAATTGCTTCATTGCTCATTGTTGTACTAACTATTAAGGGTGAACCTAATTCTTCAAAGAACCGACTACATGGCCATCGATATTCAAAAGGGTTCATCCATTTAAATAAAGCAATGATCCACACAAATTCTCTGTATTACAGAAGATGGCCACCCAAATAGTGGCACAACACAAGGAAATTCTCATATAGCAAGCCGGGCAAACAACCATTTCAGTTCAATGGAAGCTCAACCTTCAAAACCAGTCTCCACCCACTGCCCACACTTCCACCGCATCCTCTCATCCAACTCTTTGGTTTTGACCTCCGCCATCTTAGCCGCGTGGGCCATCGATCCCTCCTACACTTATGTGATCCTCATGCGCCGCTTCTCCTCCACCGCATCACCCCTTCTCCTAACTGCTCACCTAGCAACTGTGTACAGTGCACGTCAACTCCATCAGAAACATAGCCGTCAAAATCCCGCCATCCAGCCTCACTAGGACTTGAGCCTCTTTCTGGTGTGAAGGCTTGACGTTTCTTTTGTGAATAGCACCAGGAAGCCAAGCACTTGGCTGGACCGTGAAGCGTGGAGGGTCAACGTACCTGGATGCAATCGACATGTAGAGACGTTACGGCCAAACATCAAAGAACACATTGCCTATGAGCTAACGGATAATTCTACACGTCTCTCGAGACCATAAGTTCAGTGAAAGTAAGCAAGAGCAGAGTTTGTTTTGAATTCACCTTGTGATGTCATGATTGAAGTTCTAGAGACTAGGATACCCATTCTTCCTAAGCAATCCCAGAATTACTGATCTTATGCTGCTTCAGGCCAACATATATTGTTGGAAAAAACTCATTTACTATTTTTAAGTTGATAAAACCTTTCCAAAAGTCTAGTCTGAAGACTTCCAGACTCTAACGTCAATGTCTAAAGATCGCCAGACTTTAGATTCAAAGTTTGCCCACACTGACAATTTCCAAACTGAAGAATGAAGACTTATCCAGATGCAAGATTATCTTTGTTGCGACCTAATTCCAAGTGCATGACCTAGGGTTTAGGCTAATGGACTACTAAGTTTTGAACTTAGCTCAGACTCTCCCAAGCCCATATCAATTCGCGACTTAGGTTCAAATTTTTAACATGCAAGTGGATTTTATTTAGAAGTCGCCACTAATCAGTTTAATATAGATTGATTAGACACCTAAGTAAAATAATGGGATAATTATTTTACTCCTACGTACCAGACTTCTCTAATGTCCTTTCAATACTATTTCTTTTTATTTTCAAAAATGTTATTGCATGCAATTTGATTGATTTTAAATTTATTTCCCTAACATGTGAGGCGATCATGCGGGTGCACAAACCACCAATTTAACACCCAAATAAATAGTGAGTAAATTGCAAAACTTACCTCAAAGCAACGAAAGCATCTGCATTGTTAGATCGAAATTTACATCAATAACCTTAAATATGATTTCTAATTAACACGCAATTTTTGTTTTCACTTAATTAATGAGAATCATAAAAATGCAATATAACTAAATGACCTAATTCTAATGACATGCATTTTCCAATTAAATGGACCTAGCAACAATCACTAAATAACATTCATTTCATGAATCTAATCTTATATGACATGCACATGACATTTTTTTTCTTAAAAAGCATGCAATTTATCCTAGAAAAGGAAACTAATTTATTCTAAGACATTTTTTTTTTGTATTTTTCATGAATTTCGAAATTAGAAAAAATGTGAAAATTATCTAGCTAGATTAAGATTCTATTCAATTTGTATTAGGAATTAGGTTAAGCCAAATCCTAATTTAAACTAGAATATTATCTTAATCCAAGTAATCCTAAAATGCAATCTATCTAAGAAAATATCTAAACCGATAATAAATTAAAAAAATATTATCTAGAATTAAACTACGTGTAATTTTACCCTAATAAGCAGTGTTAGTAGTATTATGCCCTAAATTAACTTGTTTATAAAAAAAATTAAAAAAAAAACTAAAATTAAAGCTTCATGCATGTGCACGAACCGATTCGTGCACATGCAATGGTCAGCGGTTGCTGACCATTATGCATGGCACGTAGCATTGATGGTCAGCAACCGCTGACCATCATGCCACGTTCGTGCATGAGTAATATTATGCCCTATATTAACTTGTTTATTTAAAAAAAAAAAAACTTCATGCATGTGCACGTGCATGGTCAGCGGTTGCTGACCATTATGCGGTTGCTCATGCACGATCGTCCATTATGGACGATCAGCAACGGTTGCTGGTCGTCCATTGATCAGCAACCGTTGCTGGTCATTTTATTATAAAAATGAACGAGGGACGAGAGTAAAAAGAGTTGTTGAAAAACAGAGAAAAGAGATGCTTAGTGTGTTTTTTGCATTTTGTGTTTTAGAGAGAAAATGCTTTGCTGAAAATAGAAAGCAAAGTGTGTGCATGTTCTTGTGTCTTTGAGACACGAGGAAGAGAAACAATTCTCTCGTTCGGGCCGTGACTACTATACATCAAGAATACGACGGATTCTTTCCACGTGATTGCTAGCACGATCGAAGTGGTGGATATCCGAAAGTTCTCTCTTCCGTTCGACGTTCGTTGTTGGTGTGTCTGAACTAGAGGTCCGACGCTTGTGGGACTCGTACTTGTAGAACATCCGAACCGACTTGTTTCAAAGCGCGCTTCGAGAGGTATTTCGTTTAACTCCCTTTTATGTTTAGATTTTTGATTAAAACGCACGAACAACGCCTAAGGAGAATCATGTGTAAAATATATCTTTGTTTCCGCTGCGTTTATTTTGTTAATTTTTCTTATACATGATTCATGAAACCCCAACAAAGGGTATCGAGCCAACCTTAGGCGTTTTCGTGCGTTTAATTGATTTATAGTTCAAATATATTTTTGCGTTCTAATGGCCAATTTATTTTGTTAAGAGAATTGGTTCTCTTACCTTTATGTGGCCTATAGAAGTTGATTAATTTATGTGATAAATTTAATCAACTAAGCAAAAATTAGAACTAAATCAATTTTGAATCAAAAATCCATAACTTGTTATACTTGATGTTTATATTTTGCAAATGATATGCAGAATTTTATGCATGCCTTCCAGAGCTTTAAATTTTGAATTTATGGCTCGTAAGGAAGGGTGGTGATCATGGAAAAATCCCTAATTGTTGTGATTGTTGTATGGATGAATGTATGATGATTACATGTATTCTTTTTGGGGATGTAATTATTAAATGGAGGCTGCGTCCTTCCTTTTATTTTACTTTAATTTTTCTTGATATGTAATTTTAGTATAGTTTAGTATTTCAATTGTTGATGTAAATACTACAAGAGAGGAGGAGCCATTGGAGGAGCCATTAAACCGGTGAGCTCTTTGGGCCCGGTCTTTGAAGAGTTCAAAGATTGAAGAAAAAGTGAAGAGCAGGTCCATATAATTAAAACATTAAAATGGCTAAATGGGTCTCTTTGGCTCGAGACCCATTGAACCATAATTCCATGATCACCACATAGGATAGATGTTATGTGATATCTATTTATTTATTATGTTTATGTTATCGTGCATGTTAAACCGGTTAATGTGCAAAGTGAGACCGTTAATAACGACCCAAATCTCCTTACAAAGAATATTAAGTCGAAACGGGTTTCGGACTCGTGGCCTTCCATCGTCGTGGTTTGATCCAATATTATAGTGGTTAACTAACCGGTTATGGATACATAGGGGTTAATTACCATTTATAATATTGGACCACTCCATTATGCATATGATGCTGTGGGGGTTGGAGCCAAATGATTTCTAATAACTGTCGGTGAGGGAATCATTTGTGTTTTCAATACTTGCATGAGACGATGGGCTAGACTTAACTATGATCATGATGCCAATAACTGTTAGGTGAGGCTTTCATGGTCTAGAGGCCGAAGTTATGATTGGGACTCGCATATGATGCGTTGAACAAGCTGGTTCACTCACTAAGTTCATAGGACACCAATAACTGTTAGGTGAGGTGGACTTTGGACTAGTGGGACTCCAATCCCCACTAGTAATCTTTACCCAACAAAGATTACCGCTTCCCATCTTAAGGAGTATGGGATTCGAATATAAATTTAGTGGGAGGATCTATTTCATTTAAAGACCAAAATGAAATAGTTACTTTGAAAGATACAACGGCTAACAATTTATTTTCTGCAACAGATATATATATTACTCTGAAAATGGTGACCACAAACCCACTCGCTTCTATACTTGACAAGAATTGTTTGACTGGACCCAATTTCACCGACCGGGTGAGGAATTTGAGAATTGTTCTCAATTCAGAAAAAATTGGGTATGTGCTTGATGAAAAGATGCCAACCTCCTTTCCTGAGGGTGGGACCCAAGAGGAGCGTGTCACTTATGATAAGTGGCGTGACGATGACTTAAAAGTTAGGTCATATATGCTTGCTTCTATGAATAATGAATTACGAAGAAGTATGAATCTATGGAAGATGCTGGGTCGATCATTTTGCACTTAAAGGAATACTTTGATGAGAATGGTCGAACCTCTAGATATGAGATATCTAAGGCATTGTACCGTATGAGGATGGCTGAAGGATCATCTGTTAATGATCATGCTTTGAAAATGATCTGGCACATTGAAGAATTGGCTAGGCTGAATCTCGTTATGGATAATGAGTTAGCTGTGGATTTGATCCTCCAATCTTTACCCGATTCCTTCTCTGGTTTTGTCCAAAACTTCCACATGCATAAGATGGATAAAACTCTTGCGGAGTTACATAGCATGCTGGTAGTTTATGAGAAGGAAATGCATAACACGAGGCCAAATGTAGTGGCTATGGCTAAGGCTTCTTCTTCAAAGGGTAAGACCATTTTAAAGAAGAATAAATGGAAGAGGCCTGCCAAACCTGTTGTGCAACCAAAACCCATGATTGATAAAGGGAAATGTCATTACTATGGTGTCAAAGGGCACTGGAGGAGGAACTGTAAGAGGTACCTCGCGAGCTTGAAGGTCAAGCCCAAGAACCGACCTTATGAAGGTATGGTGTCTATGCTTATTGAAACTAATCTTATGGTTAGTGCTGAATCCAGCTCATGGGTTCTAGATTCTGCTGCAACTTCACATATTTGTATGTTTTTGCAGAATCTGGAAACAAGCAGGATGCTAGGGCGAAATGAGATTGTCCTAACGTTTGCCAATGGAGCAAGAGTTGCTGCATTAGCTATAGGGACTTTTCGTTTATGTTTGCCTTCTGGACATGTAATGGTTTTAAAGAACTGTTTGCATTATAAGAATGCTGTTAGGAACATCATCTCTATACCTCGTTTGGGTAAAGAGAATTATGAATTTTCTTTTGCTGATGATGTATGTTCTATTTATCATAATAGAATATGTGTTGGTTCTAGCTTATTAACCAACAATCTTTATACCATTACAATGTCCGGTAATGCGATTACCAATGTCAATAAGCAAAATAGAATTGATATAAATGCCATAACTAATAAACGCCCTAGAGACGGTCCAAATAAAAAGTATGTTTGGCATCTCCGATTAGGTCATATTGGAGAAGACAGAATTAACAAGTTGAGTAATGATGGATACATTGATCCTTCAAATTTTGAGTCATACTCGACTTGTGAGGCATGTCTTCTAGGAAAAATGACCAAAGCGCCTTTTGTGGGACAAAGTGCGCGAGCTGCTGACATATTAGGATTAATACATACAGATGTATGTGGACCAATTAATGAATCTGCTAGAGGTGGTTATAATTACTTCATTACCTTCACTGATGATCAGTCACGGTATGGTTATTTATACCTCATGAAGTATAAATCTGAATCCTTTGAAAAGTTCAAGGAATTCAAGGCTGAAGTTGAGAAACAAACAGGAAAATGTATTAAGGCTCTTCGATCAGATCGAGGAGGTGAATACCTTAGTACTGAATTCCTGGACTTTCTTAAAGAGAATGGCATTTTATCACAATGGACACCTCCTGGAACTCCAGAACATAATGGTGTATCTGAACGAAGAAATCGTACTTTATTAGATATGGTACGATCTATGATGAGTTACACCGATTTGCCAATATCCCTTTGGGGATATGCCCTTGAGACAGCTGTATATATACTGAATAGAGTGCCGTCCAAATCTGTTCCAACTACGCCCTATGAGATATGGCATAGTAGGAAACCTAGTCTTAATCATATTAAGATTTGGGGTTGTCCAGCTTTTGTGAAAAAGCTGAAAGTGGAAAAATTGGAGGCAAGATCTGAACAAGGTCGCTTCATTGGATATCCAAAGGAAACTCTTGGATATTATTTCTATTTTCATTCAGACCAAAGAATTTTGGTATGCAAGCACGCTTCTTTCTTGGAGAATCAGTTCATCCAAGAAAGTGGTGCTGGGCGGAAAATAGTCTTACAAGAAGAAAATAATGAAGTATCAAACAACCGAGTTCAGATACCAATCTCTGATTCAGTGGGAGCTTCTGATACACAACCTCTTAGGAGAAGTGCGAGAATGTCTCGCCCACCTGCTCGTTATAGACACTCGGTTGATCATATTGAACCATTATTCATTGTGAATGATAGTGATCAACCCGGTGATCCTAAAACCTATGAGGAGGCGATGTTGGACATCGATTATGGTAAATGGCTAGAAGCCATGAAATCCGAAATGGATTCAATGTATTCCAATGAGGTATGGACCTTGACTGACTTGCCTGATGGTATTGTACCAATTGGCTGTAAATGGATCTTCAAGAGGAAGATGAATGTTGAAGGTCAAATTGGAATTTACAAAGCACGGCTGGTGGCGAAAGGATATCGTCAAAAAGAAGGAATTGATTATGACGAAACTTTCTCACCAGGCCATGCTAAAATCCATTCGGATTATGTTGGCTATAGCTGCACACCTTGATTATGAGATATTCCAAATGGATGTCAAAACGGCTTTTCTAAATGGTTTTCTCGATGAGGACATCTATATGGAACAGCCACAGGGTTTTGAATCCAATAGTGAAAAACATAAGGTGTGTAAGCTTAAGAGATCCATTTATGGACTCAAACAAGCCTCCAGAAGTTGGAACATCCGTTTTGATGAGGTAGTCAAATCGTTTGGCTTCATCAAAAATCCGGATGAACCTTGTGTATATAAGAAGATCGGTGGGAGTGCAATTGCATTTCTGGTTTTGTATGTCGATGATATACTTTTGATTGGAAATGATGTACCAATGATATCATCGATAAAACTATTCTTGTCACAGAAATTCTCCATGAAAGATTTAGGAGAGGCAACCTACATTTTAGGTATCAAGATCTATAGAGATAGATCAAGACGATTGATTGGCCTCTCACAATCTACGTACATAGACAAAGTGTTAACACGGTTTAACATGCAATGTTCCAAGAGAGGATTATTGCCTTTTAGGCAAGGGATCCGTCTTTCTAAGGAGATGTGTCCCAACACTCCGAAGAAAGAGAGCGGATGGCAAAGATACCATATGCATCCGCTATTGGAAGCATAATGTATGCTATGCTATGTACTAGACCTGATATTGCGCATGCTGTAAGTATTACTAGCAGATATCAGTCTGATCCAGGAGAAGAGCACTGGATAGCAATCAAGAATATTCTTAAGTACTTGCGAAGGACTAAAGATTTATTCTTGATATATGGAGAAGGAGAATTTAAAGTTGTAGCTTATACCGATTCCGATTTTCAATCGGATCCTAATGATTATAAGTCTACGTCTGGGTTTGTCTTCACATTCAATGGTGGTGCAGTTAGTTGGAAAAGTTCCAAACAAAGCATAACTGCCGATTCCACCACTGAGGCAGAGTATGTAGCTGCTTCTGAAGCAGCAAAGGAAGCCGCTTGGATGAAGAAGTTTATTTCTGAACTTGGAGTCGTTCCTTCAATTGAGCAACCGATCACATTGTTTTGTGACAACAATGGGGCGATAGCTCAAGCTAAGGAACCAAGGTCTCACCAAAAGTCCAAGCATATTGAGAGACGCTTCCATCTCATCAGAGAAATTGTTGGGAGAGGTGATATCGCCTTGCAGAAAATTGCCTCAGCAGAAAACGTGGCAGATCCCTTCACTAAGGCCTTATCTCAATCTTCTTTTGAAAGGCATATTGACAAAGTGGGTTTGAGGTACCGGACAAGTTGGCTTTAGTGCAAGTGGGAGATTGTTGGATGTATGCCCTAAAGTTACTATGTAATAGTTACATAATAGGGATTTCAGTTGTACTATCATTATTATTATTTAATTAATGGTAACGACGTATTCATTCATTTGTCCAATTATTTTATATTGATGAATGATTCCATAAGATCAGTTGCAACTAGACCTATTCTTGAGACGTCAAGAATATATGTGACGGGTTCATAGTTAGACTGAATCTTTAAATTGTTCCCGGTCGATGGATTATTAAGTGGATATTAATAATCCTGTTGAGACCGGTGTGTTCTTAACTTCGCCATTAAGTATTGGATACTTAAGGGAATGATGAGTCACATGTCATTGGGTATTATGATGCCTGAGTTAGAACACAGGTGTTTTGTATTAGACAAATTCACTGAACGTGACGCATATGGAACGATTAGCGACATGGAAGCTTTTAGCGTGGTCAATGTCTAATTGTTCATGCTTTGGTCTTGTGTAAATAATCCTTAGACCTGAGGCACAGTGTTAACTTGTGTATCGAACAACTATGGTTCACGGGTGCACATAATGCCGGGTCGTCGATCCGTCTTTATACTTGATGGTCATAGTTTGTTCATATACGAAGTTACACGTGTGCGCAATATGGAATCTGTCTCCTTGTTATATGCAAGGTATGATAATGATGTCCTATGCGATCTAGTTATGACAATGCATTGAAATCCTCAGCCGGGGTTATAACCGGGAATAAATTGTTTATGTCTCGAATAAAATGCATGTCAATTAGATTTGTATATATGATCGAATTGGTGACTTGACAAATATTCCATGGTCTTCATTTGATCGGGACATAGTAAGATAGAGGGAATGAATTACACCGTAGTCAAAGCTGACAGGTTCATTATGTTCTTAAAATATTCATACTATCTGAGTAGCCATGACATATTGCTAGATGTCAATCATGGCTGGTAGGACCTAATCGGGACAATTAATTCTTTTGGGAGTACTAATGTGTTAGTACAAGTCTTACTACCAGCTTAGTGATGAACCTAGGGATGTCACACACCATAAATAATTAGGATAATGTAGAACAAGAGAGAAATATTGTTGCAAAGGTATTTGCAATTACTACAATCGAATTGAGTTGATTTGAAATTAAATTAAATGAGATTTCATTTAATTTGTATTTTAGTCACGGGCCTACTTGCATACGATGCACACGCATGCCCAAAGTGGATATATGTTAACATACCAAACAAGTTGGTTTTAGTGCAAGTGGGAGATTGTTAGTAGTATTATGCCCTAAATTAACTTGTTTATTAAAATTAAAAAAAAAGAAAAAAAAAAAGAAAGTAAAGCTTCATGCATGTGCACGAATTCGTGCACATGCACGAAGCGTAATGGTCAGCAGTTGCTGACCATTATGCACGTAGCATTGATGGTCAGCAACCGCTGACCATCATGCCATCGTGCATGATCATGAGCAACCGCTCATGCACGATCGTCCACAATGGACGATCAGCAACGGTTGCTGATCGTCCATTGATCAGCAACCGTTGCTGGTCATTTTTAATATAAAATGAGAGATGGGACGAGAGTTAAAAAGTTGTTGAAAAACAGAGAAAAGAGTTAGTGTGGTTTTGTGTTTGTTAGAGAGAAAACAAGCTTTGAGAAAATGCTTTGCTGAAAATAGAGCAAATTGTGTGCATGTTCTTTTGTCTTTGAGACACGAGGAAGAGAAACAATTCTCTCGTTCGGGCCGTGACTACTATACATCAAGAATACGACGGATTCTTTCCACGTGATTGCTAGCACGATCGAAGTGGTGGATATCCGAAAGTTCTCTCTTCCGTTCGACGTTCGTTGTTGGTGTGTCTGAACTAGAGGTCCGACGCTTGTGGGACTCGTACTGTAGAACATCCGAACCGACTTGTTTCAAAGCGCGCTTCGAGAGGTATTTCGTTTAACTCCCTTTTATGTTTAGATTTTTGATTAAAACGCACGAACAACGCCTAAGGAGAATCATGTGTAAAATATATCTTTGTTTCCGCTGCGTTTATTCTGTTAATTTTTCTTATACATGATTCATGAAACCCCAACAGTGGGGGTGGGAAAGAAGCGAGGAAGTCTTCTTCTTCGGTCATCTTCGACCAAGTATCCCCCACTCCCAACGCCGCTGTTTCCCACCGCCTCGATGAGCTGCTCTTGACGCCGTTGTTTTCCCCGGCACGCCACCGCCGCCACTGCCCCGAGCGCCGCGGCACCCTTGCTCGCCACTACGGACGTGACCCAACGTTTGCAACTTGTCACTGCCTTCCCTCTTGCAGTTGATCCGTCTCCCTCGACATTCTTGCCGTTCCGTCACCAGCGTTGCTAATTTTGTTCCACCATCAACGACGCTGCTATTGTTCTGCCACCAACGATGCCAAGGACGACCAGGTCGCTGTCTCGTTTGTCCGAGCAGCTGCCCACGACGTCTTCTGCCCCTGCCCGCGACCCTTTATCTCCCTCTTTTCTCTCTTCTTCTCTTTTCTACAACTGCCACCATCGTCACCGACTCTCCTCCTTTCGTAACAAGCTCACTCCAAGCACCACCGCCGGACTCGTCATCTTCCTTAAGCAAGACGATTGTCAAGGTAGTGGCGGCCATTGTGGCCAACTTGCTGGTTGTTGTAGCGATCGGATTCGGAGACGGACATAGAGTTGGAATCGCCGTCGCCGTTGTCATCCCCGTCGGACTCTGATGCCTTGGAGGAATCCTCCTGGCAGCGGCGGCACCGGTGACGGAAGGAGTGGAGCGGTTCTAGGAGGGAGAAGCATAGGCGGAGAGAGAGGAGTGACGGTGGTAGCAGCAGTAGCGGTAGGAAGAAGGAGAGAGGACGCGTGGATAGAGAGAAGGAGTGGAGGAGGTCGAGGAAGGATGAGAAGAGGAGTGGCAGGAGGAGCGCTCACGATGGATCTTTTGGTGGTTCCAATTCGGAGATGGAGAGAGTTCGCGTTGATCCGGAATCGGTTCTGAAGCGGCCATGAGCCGATTCGAGCTCGAGCCATGGCAAACGCAAGAAAAACGGAGAGAGTTCGCGTTGATCCGGCATCGGTTCTGAAGCGGCCATGAGCCGACTCGAGCTCGAGCCATGGCAGACGCAAGAAAAACGGAGAGAGTTCGCGTTGATCCGGCATCGGTTCTGAAGTGGCCATGAGTCGACTCGAGCTCGAGCCATGGTAGAAAAAAGAAAAGAGAAGTGGAGAGAGAAGAGGGGGAGAAGCGGAGGGGAGGAGAGAGAGTAAATGGGAGAGAGACGGAGTTAATGGAGAGAGTGGACCCGACGGGTGGGCCCAAAATTTGCCACATGTCAACTTTTGTATGGTGAGACATTTGGCCTACGTGGAGGGTTAAACCCACCCAATATTTTCTCCTCTGTCCACTGTTCTGCTGCAGACTTTTCTTGCTGCAGTTCTTCTTCTTTTCTTCTGCAACCGGTCAAAAGAAAAGAAAAAAGGGTATGATTTTGGCCTTTTTTTTTTCGAACGAGAGGGGAATTGCTCTCTTTCTTTTTGCGAAATTTTCCCACCAAGTGAAAACAATCCTACGAGGTCATAAAAAAGAGCTGCCGTATATTCTATGTGTGTGGCCCCCTTTTTTCTTGACCAAGCCGCATTTTATAGGTGAATAATATGACCTCATCTGGGAAATAGAATTTTCGCACCAAATCTCAAATAATCATGCAATCTTTCTCATTTTGAGGCAAAAAATATATATTGTTTAGTATATCCTCAAAGTGCAATTTATTTATTTATTTATTTATTTATTTCCTCCGAAATCTTTCAATCTGTTGCAAAAATATCACTCAATATATATATCACATAAATATATGAAATATTTTACGAATCTTTTCCAGAAATATCAAATTGTCATTCATCATAAGTCAATTGTCGGTCATCAGAGAACAACGGGCTTGGGCCAATTCCTTCTCGTCGTGGGCTTAATCCAACTCGTTATATTTAAGCTCAGAACCATCAAGTCAAACTCATTCGTCATTGATCCAATAAATAAATACAAATGCAAATTAAAAAATAAATGCACCTAAAACTGTTTGCTATGCAATTAATATTTTTTTCAAGGACAAAATTAATCCCTAATTTTTATGCAATAAATAAATGATTGAATCGTCAAAATTTAGGTGTCAACAACCTTTATTTCTTCAAGAATTCGATTCGTATGGTTTATGGATGACCTTATGGCTAGATATAGCATCTACTTGATTGACTATCTTTATTGGAATTAATTCCGATAATCAAATCTTTTGGAAGGCAAGTAAACTTGAAAGGTTCTACTTATGGAAACTAAGATCCTGATTGTATGAGCGAACGGGATTGATGGACTTTTATCACAAATCATCTAACGACTCGAGATCTCCTTGCTTGATTCTGTCCAACGGATAGATTGGAAAAATTTCTTTGGAAAGTGCCAACGATCGTAAATATACGAAGGAGTATTTAAAGCGGACTCTCTAGTTGTTTGCTAGAGTGCGTGAAAGAAAAATTTCAAAGTTTGAAGTTTCCAAGTTCTTTGTTATTTCATTCATTGAGCTCAAAGTTGTATACACGAGAGAAAAACTCATAGTGAGACTTTGTGAGAGACCAGTAGAGACTCTTCATTAAGAAGTCAAGATCACAGGTTGTAAAATCTCTTTTGATTCTTAGTGGAATCCAGCCAGTAGGTTGTCAGTGTGGGAGAGTGAACGTATGCTTGATCTAAGCCGAACTACTATAAATCTTGTATTCTTATTCTCTTCCCTGAACTTTTTTATTTTGATTCGTAGCTCTAATTAACTGTTTAAGTTTTAACTCCTTAATTTTATTTGAAACTACTAATGGTTCATTTCGTTTTTAGTCTGTTATCTTTTATAAGCAAATTACTTCTACCGAATCTTGCGAAAATTTTCATTCATGCCTATTCCCCCCATTCTAGGTGTTGTTACTAGCATTTTTCAATTGGTATCAGAGTCTGTGTGCTTATTTATTCAAGTGTTTTTTTTACTTCTTAAGCTAAAGATCTATGGTTAGTATTTTGCCTCTAGGTTTGGTTGAAGGACAAAGCAACATAAGACCTCCTTACTTTGATGGGAAGAAGTACAATGTGTGGAAAAACAAGATGAATACATTCCTAAAATTGAAAGATCCCATAGAATGGGATATGATAGAAAAAATGAATTATTCTCAAAGCTACAACAATCTTAGAAAGAGGAAAGAAAAGTTTGAAAATCTGGATAAAAGTTTTGTTGATTTGAAAGAAAATTTAGAGTCTCTTTCGAAGAAAAATGCATTTTTGAAAGAAGATATTTCAAATATTACAAAAGATTTTCGATAGGATCTAAGAAGTTTGAGAAAATTCTTTATGTACAAAGATCTTATTTTAACAAATCTGGTTTGGACATGACTCCTGAAACTATTTCTTTAATTGATTTTTCCAAAGTTAAAGAAAGAATCAAATAGAGACCTACTAAAACATTTTACAAAAATCATTTTCAATTTTTTTTTGTAAAACCTGTTGGCCGAAGTGCTCTCAAATGTTCAAAGTGTAACAGACTATGAAGCACGGGCACGTTGGCCGTGCTTCCATATCGTGTCCAACATGTGTCGGAGCGTGTCGAACACATCGACACGCTCAGTTATGGTTGGATACATGGTCAACTAGTGTTGGATTTTCCGACATGAAGTCAACTTTTCTCAACACGCGTGTCGACATGTGTCCGGAAGACTGATAGAGGGTGGAGGCAAAGGAGGGTGAGGGAGCAAAGGCCGCGAGCGCCGGTGAGACGAAGCCATGAACGGACCACTGCGACGGCGAGAGACAGCTAGAGAAAGAGCCGAATAGAGAGAAGGAAGAGAGAGAAAGCAAACTCCTGCTGGTGAGATGAAGCCACGAACGGACCACCGCAACGGCGAGAGACGGCCAGAGAGACCAGTGAGGGCCGCCACTGTTGCGATGGATCGGTGACGAGGAGGAGGAGGAGAAGGATCAAGAGGAAGAGGAGAGGAAGGTGGTCGTGCGGAGAGGAGAAGGGTCGAGAGGAAGAGGAGAGGAGGGAAGGGGGTTGTGCGGCAAGCGGCAAGGAGGAATAGGAAAAGGAGGGCTCGCTAGGGTTTTTGATATAGAAACCCAAAAAAAATAGGGATATGTACAGTACAAGTCCTAAAACTTGTCAACAAAGTGCAATTGAGTTCTAAAACTTACAAAAAGTGCAATCAAGTCCTAAAACTTGTCAACTTGGTTCAATTCAGTCCTTTCGTTAACACCGTTAGTTTATATTAACGGAAATTGCTGATTTGGCTTATTTTAATATTTTCTCTCTCCTACGTGGCAATTAGGGCAAGAAAAATTGTGCACGTAAGCGAAACAACTTTGTTTTATGGATATTGCCATTCTCAAAACGACGACGTCTCCCCTCCGTTTTTTTTTTCACGACGTCTCCTCCTCTGTTTCTTCGTTTCTTTACGACATCTCTTCGATTCTTCCTCTCTCGAATCAAGAACCCTAAGCCCTAAATCTCGCAGATCTCTTCCCTCTTCCCTCTCAAATCAACGCAACCCTAAGCCCGAAATCTCGACGTAGATCTCTTCCCTTCTTCCCGTCTCGAATCAACGCAACCTTAAGCCCTAAATCTCGACGCAGATCACCGATGCCTCGCGAGTTGTAGTTCTTCATCAAACGTTGGTGCGAGTACGCGCGACACTCGTCCCGCGAGAGCCTTGGCGGTGGATTGAGTGGCGTCGACGGTGGAGGCGAGTGGATCGAGCGGCGCCGACGATGGAGGCAAGGTGAATTTGTTTGCGCTGCTCGCTTACTCTGTGCTTGACAGGCTGAAGTCTCTGGACCGGTTGACTCAGAGGACCCTGATTTCAAATTGAGCAAATATGATTATTTTGGCCACGGTGAGATACTGAGTTTCTTCTCTCAGGTGTATTGGGGATTGTGATTACTGGAGCTGAGTCGCGAGGAGGTCGTCTCGGAGGCAAGGGTCGAGGATCGCGATTCCTTGGATGAGGCTAAGCGGAGCTCTCCTGATTACCGAGTGACAGGTCATTTCTGGATGAATCATGCATGCGTGTGTGTGTGGAGAATGATTGATTGCACTTGTGCAATGCGTGTCCTCCGTTTGCGTAAATTCTTTTGCTGCTTCTTGCAGGTGTATCCGCAGGCTAGTTGTGGGACTTTGTGTTGTTATGATACCTCTACAATGGAACAGTAGCTCACTAATTTTGTTGTTAGATTAAATCAATACGTTAATCTCATCGAAGTGTTGTGGTGTTCTTCAATTCTAATCCGCATCACTGTATTTCTGATTTGTCCATTAATGTAACTTATAATATAGTGTTTGATCATTTCTTTCAAGACTATGGCTGAAGTTATCTACAACTTCACTAATTCTAGAATTTGTTCTAGACAGCGACATCTTGAAACTTCAAGTTTTCTTTTTTTTTGGGGGGGGGGGGGGTGATGTGCGTATCTTCATCTCTGCATCTATATTTACTTGATTAGAAAGGGACATGAGAATAATGTTTTTTCAAACTAAGATAGCAGGGATATGGTATGATGTGGGTTTAAAATGTATTACATATATGTGTCCTCTTGAAACTGGTCAACACTAGCTTTAGAAAGCCAGATTTGGCTTCCTGAACTGTCTATTTTGGTTGCGCTAATGACCGTCTTCATTTAATCATTTCAGGGACAACAATAGCGGTTCATGCTGCTGATATAATTGCTTTGTCAAAGGTGACTGATTGTTTCCTCTTCGTGTTTTTCTTGTAGTTCTATTCCGGTTGCTATAGTTCATGACAATGGTGCTTTGATTTTGAGCGGCAGCTTACCTGCTTAGTGCTACCATAGGAGCACTGCCGTTTGCTCCAACCTAAGTCAATATGGAGATTGGACGACACAGATGAAACGTGCAGTCTTGTTGAGCGTATACTACACCCGGAACCCATTGATGTTTCAAATAGTTGCGTAGAGGTCGCTTTTTAAGCCTCATTTTTGTGCTAAATTAGTCATGGATTTCCTCTCACGCTTGAATGTTCCACTCGTTTATGGTGCAAATAAGCACGTTTAAATTGAACTTCTTTACATCGCATTGTTCAGTACTTATTCACTGGAATCATCATCATGGTTGATAAATGTACATGAATGTTACACAGTACCTGCTTAGTGGTGTGACATGACTATGAATGTTTTCAAAGAACTATAACTTAATAGAAATCAATTAAAGATTAGATGGCCTAATGATATATTGCCTCAACAACCAGTTCTGTCAAGAATTATCCTCTTTTGGAATTATCTATGGATATAACATTTTCCTGTTCTTCCCCATTTTAGTATGCTTGTTGCTGTCCCATAATCCTTTAAGTTGAATCTATAGATATAGTTCCTTTTCACTGTCGATGACGATACCAAATTTTCAACTGTATGTATTTCTATCATTCGAAAAATGATAATTTATACTTTTAGTTAGATATCTAAAGTGAGGACTCTTCTTTTGCACTTTATCAATCTTTTATTGCTCATGGGATGCTCTATAGTACTTGAAGTCATTTTCTAGCTACAGGATGAGCTGTTGGTGTTCCAATCTTGTGAGGAGACTTACGATCACATCTTTTTTCATGATGCATTTTGCAGTAATCTGGTTGGCAACAACTTTGCATTGGACAACTCTGACAGAAGATAAATGCCCTAGCGATTTTTTGTTTATGATGCTTGAGAGATCATAAGCGGTAATCAATTCGATTGAAAACGGTTAGCTAATGTGTCCTCAGACTTGGCTTGAATGCCTACCTCGCTTTACGAGGATAATCATCCATCCCACCACCTTGCTAGGCATTGTAGATGTTTATATATCAAATTTGTCCTTTGTCGTAGTAATTCCATTAATTGAGATCACAGATGCATGCTGAATTTACATTAAAACTCACTCTCACTTTTGGTTGCTAATCCTATTGCTTCGAACGAATATAGATCATTTAAACACTATCTACAAGAGAACTGTCATAGGTATCAACTTTCATATGATTGTCCTTGTTCATATGCCATTGTGGATGTCAGTTATTTGAATAAATACCGATACTGTAGTTTCACCATCATTCAATTCTTGTAATTGATGATGTGGATAATCAGCAATTTTGCAAAGCTTAGTATAAGTATTCACTAATCAAGCCTTACGGTTCGAACCATGACTTGGAGAAGCTATCGCTGCTTTAATGATTTAAAATTTTTTAGCATTTAATTAGCAATTGCATCATCCATGAAGGAACCTTAAATGTTTTAGTGAAAGTCATAAAAATAAAGGAATTTTTCTTGCAATAGAATTATCTGCTTTTGGTTTAGTCATAAGTTCATGCTGCCATACTGGTCAAATGAATAAAATTTTCTTCTTTTATCTTAGCCTTCTCCCTTCAGGATTAAACTGTCTTCAGCAGAATTTTCCTTGCAACAGGGGGAAAGGAATCTATAAGTCCATATAACCTTTTTCCCCTTAATACGCTTTCCTTTTGTTGAATGCCTCAACAAGAGGAGGACAGGAGATTGGGTTTACAGTTACCTTACATATTTCAAGGGATCACTTCACTGGAGGCTTTGAGATTTGGGAAAGTTTTCAGCGGGCAGTTCATTGCTCAAGCATAATTAGTTCAGTTTACTATCACTTTCAACTCCTTTTTTGCTGATGCTGGTTTGCTGATGCTTGTATTGGAGGGTTGACTACTCTCAAGGTCATCCATCGACATGGGTATGTTTACCCTACCTATTTCTCTTTACAAGTGAAGTCATTAGTAGTTTTTAGATGAAATTTTACGATTAAAAGTGCTATTTGTTTCTATTCCTTTGTAGGTCTAACGGGCAACAACAAAATTTATGTCACTATTTTCTTTAGAGGTAAATTTCAAGTTGGACCGCCCTTAGAATACGTAGATGGAAGGGTCGATGTTGTTGAAGTAGACTTAAGTAAGGGTTCATTATCCAACATAATTTCAGCTGTTGAGGTTCTGTGTGGGCGTAAGATAGAAAAGCTTTTTTTATAGAGTTCCTGGAAGTACTATTCTTGAAGATGGAGTAACTCTTAGGTACTTATGAGATAACTCCGATGTAATAGATCAATTTTATCATCATCTTCACTCTGAAAATATTGAATTGTATGTTGAGCATGTCGATGATGAAGAAACGCTTGATGAGAGAGGGGGAGTTGAGATGGAAACTGAAGGTTTATTTGATGTGAATATAGAAAGTGTTAATAATGTGGCTGATGATGTGTTTGAAAATATAATTGGAAATGCCGATGGTGATGGGAATCAGCTTGAGGGTGAAAGTAGGGATGTGGATGATGAGAATGATGATGCATGTAATTTGGTGGATGTTGAAGAGTCAAGTGACGATGATGATTTTGAATTGGTTAATGCAAGAAGAAATTTAAAGGAATTTTCAGCGAGACGTAGACTCAAAATTGGAACTAACATTGAAGAAACTTCTCAATTAGACATTAGCTCTCAAACTCCATTATCAGCTGATCCTCTAATGGTGGATGTGTCTGGGTGTGAAACCGAGTACTATGATTCAAATGAAGAAGAAAGTCTTCATTTAGATTTAGATGATGAGAGTGAAAAAGAAGAAAATGATATTATTTCAAGAAGAAGGAGTAGGTTTCCATCATATGATCGAAATTGTAAGAATCCAGTATTTGTTGTTGGCATGACATTTGAAGATTCAAGTGAGTTCAAAGATGCAATTTTGAGGTACTCGGTGGTTGAGCAAAGAGCAATTAAATACACCAAGAACACCACTGGATTTGTAAGAGCTAGGTGTGCCCAAGCTAATTGTAATTGGATGATTTATGGTGCTCTCGATAGCCAAACTGGATCATTCCATTTGAAAAAGTACATTGATGAGCATATATGTGCTATTACTTTTGAGAATAAGAGAGTTTCTAGTTCTTTTTTAGCTAAACACTTCATGATTCTCATTTCTGCAATGCCTAAAGTTAAAGCACCTCAGTTGAAGATATTGGTTAGAGAATAGTTGGGGGTGAATGTCACTGTGAGCCAATGCAGGAGAACAAAGCTAAAAGTGTTCAAGGAATTACAAGGCAATTATAAGAAAGAGTATGCGCCGATGTACGATTACTTGGGAGAGCTTTACATTGCAAGCCGGGCGAGCACATTTATAATGAAAGTTGAAAGACCACTACCAGATTCCTTACCATTATTTGATAGGACTTACATTTGCTTTGATGCCTGTAGGAAAGGATTTTTGGCAGGGTGTCGGAAGATCATTGGATTAGATGGATGTTTTCTTAGGGGTTTGATCAAGGGTGAGTTGTTGTGTGCTGTGGGGAGGGATGCTAACAAGCAAATGTATCCAGTAGCATGGGCAGTCGTAAGAATTGAGAATGAGGACACATGGAGCTGGTTTATCAACTTGTTGAAAGAAGATCTTGACATGGGTAATGGTAATGGATGCGCCTAAATAAGTGACCAACAAAATGTATGTAATACTACTATCGCTCATCTTGAATTTATTTGAAACAATGTATATAATGATTTCCAATATTAATGTTTATATATATATATTAGGGCCTCATTCCTTCAGTAGTTGAACTTTTGCCAAATGCAGAATATAGAATGTGTGCGAGGCATATATATTCTAATTGGGGTAAAAAAATACAAAGGAAAGCAGTTGATGAGACAATTCTGGAAATGTGCTAAGAGTACTAATATGTCACATTTTGAGATGCATAAACAAAGATTGAAGGAAATGACTCCACAAGGTCATGATGATCTATTCCAGATTGAGCCAAAGCACTGGTCTAAAGCCTTCTTTAACACCGACATAAAATGTGATGTTGTTGATAATAATCTTAGTGAAGCTTTCAATGGTAGGTGTGTGAAAGCTAGGTGCAAGGCCATTGTGAGTATGCTTGAAGATATTAGAATCATGATTATGAATAGAATGCACAGTCAAAGGGATGCATGTGCTAAGTGGACAAGGAATTATGGTCTAAGGATTGTGCATAAGTTACATCAGAATACAGTGGCTAGTAGATATTGCCATTTGATATGGAATGGAGATCAATGATACGAGATTATGGAAAATGGTGACAAATATGTTGTAGACTTCAATTTGAATACTTGTTCTTGTAAAGCTTGGGAAGTTAGTGGAATCCCATGTTGCCATGCTATATGTGCAATACACCACAAGAAAAATGATCCAGGTGACTACCTAGCCGATTGCTATAACAAGAACAAATACTTAAGTGCTTATCAATTCATGATGCCTACTGTGAGAGGACAGAAATTTTGGGGCAAAACTAATAAAGAAGCTCCTTAGCCCCCACCGATCAAAAAAATGCCTGGTAGGCCAAAAAGGGGTAGAAGAAAGCAACCACTTGAGCTTGTAAGAGGGAACATAATTACTGAAGGTAAGCGAATGACTTGTTCTACTTGCCATGTGGTTGGACATAATTGTAAAGGATGTCCTCTGAGAAAGGTATTTCTTAACTAATTGATTCTGTTGATTCTAAGCCTGTTGCCTTGTCATGAATGCTTACTATGTGCTTTTTAGGCCCATGCAAATGCACCTGAAGCTCAATCTCAAGCCAATTCCAGTGGATCAAGGCCTAAAAAAAGACAAGTATGTTGTGATAGATTCATGCATTATAAGTTATAAATGTGAAGATTTCGATTTACTAATGATGTATATATATGCAGGCTAAAGCTACAGCAACAGCAAGTACAACTCAAGGAGGATCCAAAGGCCATGTCATTGCTTCTGCAGAAGCTAGTGCACTTGTACAAGATAATAGTGGGCAGACAAATTCTTCAGCCAATGCTTCTGCAAAAGCTAGTGCACAAGTAGAAGATACTTCTGCCAATGCTTTTGTAGAAGCTAGTGCACCAATTGAAGATACTTTAGCCAATGCTTTTGCTCAAGTCGATGTGCCAGCAGAGGATACTTCAGTCAATGCTTGTACAGAACTCACTGGACCAGTGCAAAATACTTCAGCCAATGCTAAAGCTCAGTCTAGTGTAAATGAAAGAGGATGTTGGGCTACTGCTAATGTAAGTGGATGTAGTGGACAAGCCAATTCTTTTGCTGAAGCTAGTGTTAATCAATGACAAGGATTTTTTCGTGCTCAAGCCAATGCAATAGCTAGTAGCAGGCCTCAAAAAATCCCGGTGAGTAATACCTCACCAGCCATGCATTCATGTGTTGTAATTACATTGTCACATTCGATTTTATTTTATTTTTTTCAGTTTAAAAGACCTGCCATTGAAATGGAAACAATACAAGGGCAGTCACAACCGAACAAGAAAAAGAAAATGGTATGTTTACACAACTCCTAAAAACAACCTTCAAATTCTCAATGTGAGTATGTTTTAACACTTTACAATGGGAATTGATTGTCTCCTTGAACTAAAAACATACCCTTCTTTTGTAGCCTGTCTCAACTGATACAAGATTATCGAAACAATCGGACAAAGGAGTAGTTTTAGGAGCTTCAATGGCAAAAGCGCATCCCCAAGCTAGTGCACAGCCTCAGTCATCTCAAAGTGCTCTTCAAAAGCATGTTGTTGTGAAGTCAAAGCCACCATTGCAACTCCAGGATAGTTTGTAGCTTCAAGCATTAAGAACTTATCCTCGAAAGCACATCGGTGTAAAGCCAAAGCCACCATTGCACCCCCAAGCAAGTTCTCAGCCTCAGTCCCAAAAACATGTTGCCATAAAGCCGAAGCTGAAACCACCATTACAACCGCTAATGAGTTCACAGCCTCAGTCATCTCATACTTCAATTGCTCCCGCAAAGCCTATTTGGAAGTGAGTCACAAAAGCTCACAACTTATGAATCAAGCGCACGATGAACCTGGTGGACCACCCGAGATAGTTCAACCACCCGAGATAGTAGACTTGGATTGACGTGTTTGCTAAATGTGTCTTGTCTCATGAAAGTTGCAACAAGAAATTCTCCTTTAACATTATCTTGGGTGCTGTTTTTGCTGGCCAATTTTTTATATGGTTTGTGGTTTGTAGTGTTTTGTAGCAATCAATTTTAGTGATTTTGTAATTATCAAAGAACGTGTTGGGACTGTGTTTAATGACTCGTCCCTTTTGATGTATACATTTGAGAATATCGTATCCGTCTGTTTATGATGCTTGGATGCAGTAGTGCAATGTGCAAATTTATCTGCCTAAGAAAAGAGCACCTTTGTTTTGCATCCGTGTACCTGAGGCAGCATGCCATGGTACGTGCATGTTCCTTTTCAGATTCTTTATTTGAATAGGAGTTTTATATCTGTTGAGCACCTCAGTACAATCTCCATATATATTCACAACTTACATAATGTCAAAAAGAAGGTAGCATGCCATGGGGGGTGGATTTGGATGCTTCCCCCCTTGTTCGGACAATGGGACGGAGGCCTCGTGGTCCTCGAAAGATCTTTTTGTAGTAGTCGTCGTCGCCCCCCCCCCCCCTCACCCTCGTGGTCGTCAGGTCTTCTCGTGTGCGATTCCACGTGGTACTAAATGGCCCTTTTCCTTCTCCCCATGGGCTCGTGAGTGATGCTAGATGGAGAAATGTGACTCTCTCTCTCTCTCTCTCTCTCTCTCTCTCTCCACAAAGTCCGTGAAATAAATTTCTAATTTCCTATCTCCAGTTGTGACGTGATGGTTTATCAAGGTCCCACTCTCATGCATTACACAGAATTTTACACATTAAGCACATAATACAGAATGCCCCTTCACGATCTTAAGGGTCGTTAATAAGTACTCTCGAGACACTTATTTAATATAATCGAACGATAGAATATCTAATTCTCAGAATGTATGAATTGTGCGAATTGCACGAGTGGCTAATACATTCAAAGTCGCGATATTAACTTAGTTTTATATCTCGTTTCGGCCAAGATTTCATCGCGTACACACCGCTCACATTGGGTGGTACCTCGTTCTCATCCACGAAGACATTGCCTTCGTAAGTCACTGCCCCTCCATCTCAAACTCTGCCATTGCTGGTTACTTCTATAATCAATTTCGGAAAACCAATGCTCTCTTCACGAATCAGACCCTCCCTTGCCTCTCCTATCAACTTCTCAGTCCTTTCGCTTTCACCGGCTATATCATTGTCGCCGCGGTAAGAGTGCTCCTCGTAATATGGTACAAGATCTCCTGCCATGAATCCGAGATTCACCTTACGGCCTAAAAGAAGCAAGCCCGAGTCCGGGATGCTTATGTTCTCCTCGTTCTAGCGATGGCTTTGACTGTCGAATTGATGATTGATCTAAAAGAGCAGCCAGATACTAAACGTCGTGGCAACAACAAATTGGAATGTTCTCCTAGATCGTCCTACCCTCTGTCTGTGATTGTCGTTGCCGGATTGGTTAGCCATCATGTTCTGTTCCTTCGAATTTGAATCGAATCACTGGAAATAGAAGCAGATTCTAGGCAAAGAGAGGTCAACACAATGACGTAATAAAAGATAGTTGATGAACAAATGAGTCAAAATATCACGAACCAGAAGACGAACTTCGTAATCTCATTTGGGTTTAACCAAACATTAATCATTTCAACTGAATTCATCGCTCAGACTCTAGCCGAAACTAATTGTGTCGAGCATGAGAAAAATCTATTCCCAGCTTAACAAAAATCAATGCAGGATATACTTAAAGAAGACGTGCTCATACAGTCCTATCTAATGCTCTGACTTTGTGATGATGAACTTGACAACGAAACCAGCATGCTCGAATGCTCGAGGAAAGGAACCCTTTTGAAAGAAACAAGAGAGGGCTTGCTTGGAAAGTTCTTTCCTTTCTTCTGACGTAAAGCCAAGAAAGAGAGAGTCATGCAATCTAACATTCGTCAGAATGCAAAAGCAGTATAATTTGTCAAGGCGTGGAAAGTCCCGAACGGGGGGTTTGAAACTTTCAAAAATCCAAAGAGCCGGCTTTGTCACGTAACTCCCTTTACTTCATGCCCCAAACAGTACCTTTTTCTCTCCTTTCTAGATGCTTTTGATTTGATGAAGCAAAAGTTCGAAGGGCGAGGGCAGCTTATATAGAGGAAAACAAGCTTCCCAGACTTCATTTCCATAAATACCTGAGAGTGCTGTCTTTTTTCCTTTGATGGAACATTTAAAAAATCATCATCCAAATAGCATTCACTGAAAGAACACACGAAATTGTTTACATTTCCACGCAACATGAGTTTCCTAATTTTACAGGGCAAAAGAGAATCGGGATAAAGTTATTAAATACAAACTTAGAAACAAGTACTATGGAAGACTTAGAAACTTCTCACTGGCTTTCACATTAAATATAATCCCCATAATGATATAACACATGCATAGAAAAAATCCCAATTGATAGAGCATCTTCCATTTCTTCACTCGTGCAAGCTCTTCCTTTAAAAGTCCATTTTTCGCCTTTTGCGCCTTCATTTTAGCTATCAGTGAGCTTACATAATCGTCGTTGCATCTGGATTGGCTTGACTTCGATAGTGCTTGATTTCTTTCAAGCAATTCGACTATCATGTCCCTCGCTTGATCCGGTATTTTTGGTCAACCCACATGAAGAATTGCAGCAACCTGGACCATCAAACTTAGCACATCCATAGAACCTTCTTCCTGCGTTTTTCTTTGTTTTTGCAATAAGAAGTGGTGATCGAAGACCACAATAGCAGGTTAACTCTGATTCGACCTCATTAGGAGTTACACCACTTGATTTAGAAATTGTTGCCCTCATTCTTCTTGTCGCCATATTAAAAAAGCATATCACAATTGCAAACTAACTAAACCTACACCATAGGAGAATAAAGGCATGTTAACCTTCAAAACAAACATGTAATGACAACTTATTCACAAATAAAGACCACCTGTCTGCTGTCCTACATTTATTCTTAGCATGTGTCGCAAAACTGTACACAGTAGCTAAAGACCTCTAAGATGAAAATATGGCCATGCGATATAAATCTTGTTTCCAAGAATAACATGCAGATGAAAATAAGTTCATGGAAACTAGAAAATTTTATTCAGTTGACCAGTATGGCAGCATGAACTTATGACTAAACCAAAAGCAGATAATTCTATTGCAAGAAAAATTCCTTTATTTTTATGACTTTCACTGAAACATTTAAGGTTCCTTCATGGATGATGCAATTGCTAATTAAATGCTAAAAAATTTTAAATCATTGAAGCAGCGATAGCTTCTCCAAGTCATGGTTCGAACCGTAAGGCTTGATTAGTGAATACTTATACTGAGCTTTGCAAAATTGCTGATTATCCACAGCATCAATTACAAGAATTGAATGATGGTGAAACTATACAAAGATCGGTATTTATTCAAATAACCGACATCCACAATGGCAAATGAACAAGGACAATCATATGAAAGTTGATACCTATGACAGTTCTCTTGTAGATAGTGTTTAAATGATCTATATTCGTTCGAAGTAATAGAATTAGCAACCAAAAGTGAGAGTGGGTTTTAATGTAAATTCAGCATGCATCTGTGATCTCAATTAATGGAATTACTACGACAATGGACAAATTTGATATATAAACATCTACAATGCCTAGCAAGGTGGTGGGATGGGTGATTATCCTTGTAAAGCGAGGTAGGCATTCAAGCCAAGTCTGAGGACACATCAGCTAACCGTTTTCAATCGAATTGATTACCGCTTATGATCTCTCAAGCATCATAAACAAAAAATCGCTAGGGCATTTACCTTCTGTCAGAGTTGTCCAATGCAAAGTTGTTGCCAACCAGATTACTGCAAAATGCATCATGAAAAAAGATGTGATCGTAAGTCTCCTCACAAGATTGGAACACCAATAGCTCATCCTGTAGCTAGAAAATGACTTCAAGTACTATAGAGCATCCCGTGAGCAATAAAAGATTGATAAAGTGCAAAAGAAGAGTCCTCACTTTAGATATCTAACTAAAAGTATAAATTATCATTTTTCGAATGACAGAAATACATACAGTTGAAAATTTGGTATCGTCATCGACAGTGAAAAGGAACTATATCTATAGATTCAACTTAAAGGATTATGGGACAGCAACAAGCATAATAAAATGGGGAAGAACAGGAAAATGTTATATCCATAGATAATTCCAAAAGAGGATAATTCTTGACAGAACTGGTTGTTGAGGCAATATATCATTAGGCCATCTAATCTTTAACTGATTTCTGTTAAGTTACAGTTCTTTGAAAACATTCATAGTCATGTCACACCACTAAGCAGGTACTGTGTAACATTCATGTACATTTATCAGCCATGATGATGATTCCAGTGAATAAGTACTGAACAATGCGATGTAAAGAAGTTCAATTTAAACGTGCCTATTTGCACCATAAACGAGTGGAACATTCAAGCGTGAGAGGAAATCCATGACTAATTTAGCACAAAAATGAGGCTTAAAAAGCGACCTCTACGCAACTATTTGAAACGTACTTCAATGGGTTCCGGGTGTAGTATACGCTCAACAAGACTGCACGTTTCATCTGTGTCGTCCGATCTCCATATTGACTTAGGTTGGAGCAAACGGCAGTGCTCCTATGGTAGCACTAAGCAGGTAAGCTGCCGCTCAAAATCAAAGCACCATTGTCATGAACTATAGCAACCGGAATAGAACTACAAGAGAAACACGAAGAGGAAACAATCAGTCACCTTTGACAAAGCAATTATATCAGTAGCATGAACCGCTATTGTAATCCCTGAAATGATTAAATGAAGACGGTCATTAGCGCAACCAAAATAGACAGTTCAGGAAGCCAAATCTGGCTTTCTAAAGCTAGTGTTGACCAGTTTCAAGAGGACACATATATGTAATACATTTTAAACCCACATCATACCATATCCCTGCTATCTTAGTCTGAAAAAATATTATTCTCATGTCCCTTTCTAATCAAGTAAATATAGATGCAGAGATGATGATACGCACATCCCCCCCCCAAACAAAATAAACTTGAAGTTTCAAGATGTCGCTGTCTAGAACAAATTCTATAATTAGTGAAGTTGTAGATAACTTCAGCCATAGTCTTGAAAGAAATGATCAAACACTATATTATAAGTTACATTAATGGACAAATCAGAAATACAGTGATGCGAATTATAATTGAAGAACACCACAACACTTCAATGAGATTAACGTATCGATTTAATCTAACAACAAAATCAGCGAGCTACTGTTCCATTGTAGAGGTATCATAACAACACAAAGTCCCACAACTAGCCTGCGGATACACCAGCAAGAAGCAGCAAAAGAATTTACGCAAACGGAGGACACGCATCGCACAAGTGCAATCAATCATTCTCCACACACACACGCACGCACGATTCATCCAGAAATGACCTGTCACTCGGTAATCAGGAGAGCTCCGCTTAGCCTCGTCTAAGGAATCGTGATCCTCGACCCTCGCCTCCGGGACGACCTCCTCGCGACTCGGCTCCGGTAATCACAATCCCCAATACACCTGAGAGAAGAAACTCAGTATCTCACCGTGGCCAAAATAATCATATTTGCTCAATTTGAAATCAGGGTCCTCTGTGAGTCAACCGGTTCAGAGACTTCAACTTGTCAAGCACAGAGTAAGCGAGCGGTGCAAACAAATTCACCTCGCCTCCACCGTTGGCACCGCTCGATCCACTCGCCTCCACCGTGGGCGCCGCTCGATCCACCGCCAAGGCTCTCATGGGACGAGTGTCGCGCGTACTCACACAAGCGTTTGATGAAGAACTGCAACTCACGAGGCACCGGTGATCTGCGTCGAGATTTAGGGCTTAGGGTTGCGTTGATTTGAGACGGGAAGAAGGGAAGAGATCTGCGTCGAGATTTCGGGCTTAGGGTTGTGTTGATTTGAGAGGGGAAGAGGGAAGAGATCTGTGAGATTTAGGGCTTAGGATTCTTGATTCGAGAGAGGAAGAATCGAAGAGATGTCATAAAGAAACGGAGAAACGGAGGAGGAGACGTCGTGAAAAAAAAATGGAGGGGAGACGTCGTCGTTTTGAGAATGGCAATACCCACAAAACGACGTCGTTTCGTTTACGTGCACAATTTTTCTTGCCCTAATTGCCACGTAGGAGAGAGAAAATATTAAAATAAGCCAAATCAGCAATTTCCGTTAATATAAACTAACGGTGTTAACGGAAGGACTGAATTGAACCAAGTTAACAAGTTTTAGGACTTGGTTGCACTTTTTGTAAGTTTTAGGACTCAATTGCACTTTGTTGACAAGTTTAGGACTTGTACTGTACATATCCCAAAAAAATAAGAAAGGTGATCTGGTGGCATGAGGGGGAGGGGAAGTGACAGCTTACTTGTCACTATCAAATGGTGGGGGAGGGAAAAAGTAAAATAAATTTGGGGTGGAGGGAAAAAGGACGAAGGAAAGAAGGGGTGGATTTTGGGGATTTTTTTTTAACGGAAAATTAAATAAATGAAATTAAAAAGTAATTTCAAAAAATATAAGCATTGAATTTTGAATAATGATAAATTTTTATCATTGTAGAAAATCATGGATTTATGTAAATAAATTGATTCTAATTTCTTATTAATTATTAGTTTCATCAATAACTTTTGTTAAAATTAAAAACATGTTTCGCATTAACTTTGAATATATCTTTCGAATTTCAAATGAATTGATTTATTAATATTATTAGTCTAAATTTATTATAGGATCTTTTTTTATTAATTAATTATTAATGAATTTGAATCAAATCAATTAAAAATAAAAATATTAATTTAATGTATAACATGTCGTAACGTGTTGGGATTCTCTATTTTTTAGAAATGACGTGTCATGTCATGTCGCGTGTCCGTGCTACTTAGGTAACAGCTCATAACATTTTGAGATTGAATGTTCCAAGGTTTGGAGACCTGTTAAGAGGGATTGGGCAAAAATTGTTTTCAATACTAACTCTCATGGACTCAAGAAAATATTAATACCCAAAAAAACTTGAGTTATTTTTATGATTACAAGTCACTATCAAGAAGAATATCAAATAGTATTTGGATAGTGGTTGTTCGAGACACATGACAAGAGTTTGAGTTCTTTTATAAAACTTGTTCAAATAAATGGTGGAAAAGTTTCCTTTGGTGGGAACTGTAAAGGAAGAATTGTTGGATGTGGAACAGTGAAGATTTGAAGTCTGACAATCAACAATGTCTCATTGGTGGAAGTTTTGAATTACAATCTACTTAGCATAAGTCAACTTTGTGATATTGGATTTAAAAAAATAAAAATTCCAAGAAAACATTTGTTCTAAAACAAGTAAAGACTTCTCTCAATCTTTCATTAGACGAAGACATTGGAATATTTATCTTCTGGATATAAAATTAGAAAGTTCTCAGTGTCTAATATTCATTCAAGATGAAGCAAATCTTTGGCATCGAAAGCTTGGCCATATTAACATAAAACAGATTGCCAAGATTTCTTCTAAGAAGCTTGTTCGTGGTCTCCCTAACCTGGCTTATCAAAAGTCTAAATTATGTATGCCATGTGTTTTGGGAAAACGTGTTAGAAGTTCTTTTAAACCTATAAATCAAGTTTCTACTAATCGAGTTTTGCAGTTTTTGCATATAGACCTCTTTGGACCAATCGTAACTCAAAGTATTAATGGAAAAAGATACTGCCCAGTAATCGTGGATGATTATTCTCACTTTACTTGGGTTTACTTTCTAGCAAATAAGTCTGAAGCCTTCTCTCACTCTTCAAAGTTTGCCAAGAATTTTCAGAATAAAAAAGGATATGCTATTTCAAACATACGAACAGATCATGGAGATGAGTTTGAAAATTAAAACTTTGCGAAGTTCTGTGATGAATTTGGTTTTTAGCATGTTTTCTCTTCTCCATACACTCCGAAACAAAATGGGGTTGTGAAAAGCAAGAATAGATCTTTGTAGGAGATGACAAGAACCCTCTTAATTGAGAGTAAAATTTCCTCTCGATTTTGGGCTGAAGTAGTTTCTACAGCTTGCTACATCATTAACAGAGTGTTCTTAAGGCCTATTCTAGAGAAAACTCCTTATGAAGTGTATAAATGAAAGAAGCTAAATGTTTCTTACTTTCATGTGTTTGGCTATTAGTGTTATGTTTTGAAAAATACAAATGATTGAACTGAGAAATTTGAAGAAAAATCAGACAAAGAAATTTTCCTTGGCTACTTAATCTCAAGCAAAGCATACGGAGTTTTTAACAAGAAGACTTAATCTATGGAAGAATCTATGAATATCAAGTTTCAAGACTCTATGCAAAATTAACTGGACCAGACTCAACTCAAAGAATCTGAGCTTGCTTTAAACTTTATGAAATCTACTTCCCCCGAAGTGGTTCAAACTTCTAAAGATCAACAATAAGCAGAACTAGAGGATTCAACTGAAGCAGAAGTTCAACAGACTCTCAGACCAACAAGCAATTGGAAGCATAAGTCAAGTCATCCCAAAGAACTCATCATTGACAACATTGATGAAGGAGTTTGCACTAGATCCATAAGGCGAGAAGAGTCTAGTGCTTTGGCACTTGTTTATGATATAGAACCCAAAAGTGTAGAAGAAGCCCTGTTTGATGAAAGCTGGATCGAAGCTATACAAGAAAAGCTTAGACAGTTCAGCATCAACGATGTTTGGGAGCTAATTCATAAACCTAAAGGTAAGTCTATTATTGGAATTAAATAGGTTTTCAGGGACAAGGTTGACGAGAAAGGAAAAGTGGTCAGGAACAAAGCAAGACTTGTGACCAAATGATATACACAAGGAGAAGGGATAGACTATGACAAAATCTATGCACCAGTAGTGAGGTTATTCCAAATGGATGTAAAAAATGCATTTTTAAATGGATTTATCCAAGAAGAAGTTTATGTGGAACAACCACCTGGTTTTAAAAATCCAAGAAAGCCAAACTTAGTCTACAGACTGAAAAATGCCCTATATGAACTGAAGCAAGCACCTCGAGCCTGTTATGAAAGGTTATGTAAATTCCAAATCGAAAATGGTTTTGTTAAAGGAAAGGTAGATACTACTTTGTTCATAAAAAGAGAGGGTAATGACTTTCTACTGGTATTATCGCCTTGGTGGCCGTGATGATTTGGGCTCTCTCCCCCTCACGAAGGGGAGGAGTTCGAATCCCCTCACAATCGCTTGCAGTTTTAAGTGAGACACCGGGGGTGGTGGGTCTTCCCACTTATGTGTCTCCCCAAGTTTACTTGTCGGCTGCCGGCTGTACAGGGTTCCTGGGTCACCAAAAAAAAAAATCACTTTTTACTGGTTTAAATCTATGTTGATGATATTATTTTTGGATCTCCTAATGAAAATCTATGCAAGAAATTCTCTAGATGTATACAAGATGAATTTGAGATGAGTATGATGGGTGAATTAACTTTCTTTCTGGGATTGCAAGTTAAACAATCAAAGAGATGTATTTGTATTCACCAAAAGAAGAATACAAAAGATCTTATCAAGAAATTTGGATTGGAGAATTGCAAAAAGATAGAGACACCAATGTCAAGTTCTTTAAAGATAGACAAAGATGAAGGAGGAAAGAATGTAGACCATAAGCTTTACAGGAACATTATTGATTCGTTTCTTTACCTTGCTACATCTAAACCTGACATTTTATTTAGTGTTTGTATCTGTGTTAGATTCCAATCAAATCCCAAAGAATCTCATTTAAGTACTGCAAAACACATCATCAAATACGTTGCAACTACTCTAAAGCTAGGTCTGTGATATCTTAAAGAATGAGACTTTACTCTCCTTGGATATTTAGACGCAAATTTAGCAAGTTGTAAAGTTGATAAAAAAAAAGTACTTATAGTACTTGTCAACTATTGGGCAACAAGCTGGTGTCTTGGTTCTCGAGGAAGCAAAGTACTATAGTCCTTTCAACGGCTGAAGCAGAGTATGTGGCTCTTGGGAGCTGTTGTTCTCAAATTTTGTGGATAAGGTAACAGCTAAGAGACTTTGAAATTGAAGAATCGTGCATCGAGATCAAATGCGACAATACCAGTGCCATTAATCTCACCAAAAATCCAATTATTCATTCAAGAGCAAAGCATATAGAGATTCGACATAATTTCATAAGAGACTATGTTCAGAATGGAGAAATTATGATTCAGTTCATTGACTCGAAAAATCAGTTGGCAAACATATTTACAAAGCCATTGGAGAAAAGTTTATTTTAGTTTATTCGCACCAGATTGAATATCATATCTTCTACCATTTAAAGTTTGAAGCTGATCAGACTCAGAATATCCAAAAACTACATCTGTAAGTTAATTTCTCTTCAATGCAGATAATTTAATTTTAGCATGAAATTTTTGAAAAGGTACGTTGATTTTTGAATTGTTACTTGCCTATTTTATTTTGAGAAATTATATTTTTCGAATTTTTAATTTTTGGCAGTTTTTATTTTCGAAAAAGGTAGTTTATTTTTTCCTTTGTGATGGTTCGTATACCCCGTTTCACTTGCTTTAAATACCATCGAAGTCCTTTTTCTTCATTTACGTTTTTACAAAATTCCTACTCTCTCACTTTTTCTCTCAAGTTTACTTTACAAGTTTTCACCTTTTTTCAATCGAACAAGTTCGAGAAATCTTCCTTGACTGTGAAGATGTCTTTCTAGAAGAAATCGTCTCGGAACGCAAATAGCAGACCACATAATATGCTAGAGGATCCTACTCACTTTGACTTAATCGAGGAAGAAGATTCTCCTCAATAACAACAACAATATTCTTAACAACGTCACTCTCCACAGCGTGCAACTCAAGATCCTCCGCGCCAACAAGCAGAAGAAGAGATTGTGGAAGATGTTGAACTTATAAGAACGTTAAAACACTAGTTTCTCTTTAAACTTTATAATTAGTTGAAGCAGGGTGGTACTGTAATGACATTTATTGATGAGTTTCCGCGAGAACGTGGACATAAGAACGAGACTATGTTTTTACGACTAATGGAAAGGTTAGGCATTGTGCATGAAGGTTTGGCAAACATGACATTTGCTAACTTTCCTAGTGATATGCGGTTTAGTTCTTCTAGTCAGCCAGAGGTGAAGGATGATGATGAGAAAATGTATGCGAATTTTCGGCCTAGGATGGGCGTTGCTGCTATTGTGTGTGGTGAGGGAACGAGTTTGTTTCGTTCTAAGGACCACAAAAAGACTTATTCGAAATTGCTGAAGAGAGGGGTGATGAACACTCGAATTGTGGATTTTGATTTCTTGGATTCTTTGAATGTGAACCTAAGGGAGAAGTTTGCTCTCCTTCAACTTGAAAGATTCTACTCTGAGACTTCTGTCGATTACTCTGAATTGACTGCATATTTCTATTCGAATTTGTTTTTTCTAGACATAAATAGATTTCATTTTTCTGTAATGGAAAAAGATTTTGTAGTGGATGTGGACACATTGGCGGATGTTATTGATGTGCGTCGTGACTTAAATTTTGGGTACACCACCTATGGTTTAGGCTAATGGCCTACTAAGCTTTAAACTTAGCTCGGACTCTCTCAAGCCCATACTAATTCGCGACTTTCAGATTTTTAACAGGCAAATGGATTTTATCTAAAAGTCGTCATTAATCAATTTATGGTAGGTCGATTAGACACTTAAGTAAAGTAATGGGAAAATTATTTTGCTCCTACGAATCACAGACTTTGGGTACGAGGACTTGGTTACATTAGATTTCTCTAATACCCTTTCAGTACCATTTCTTTTTAATTTCAAAAATGTTTTTTTGCAAGCAATTTGGATTTATTTTAATTCATTTTCCTGACATGTGAGGTTATCATGCAGGTGCGCAAACCATCAATTTAACATCTAAGAAAAGCAATAAATAAATTACAAGACTTACCTCATAGCAACGAAAACATTTACAATGTTAAATTAGAATTCACATCGACAGTCCTATATATGATATATAATGAATACGCAGTTTTTGTTTTATTTTTCTTTTTCACTTATTTAATGAAGATCATGCAATATGCAATGCATGCCACTAATCTAACATGAAATAATATGACATGGTAATATGGCTTAAACTACATGACATAAATAAAATGCAGTCTATCCTAAAGAATGAAATTGATTTATTCTAAGACAATTTTTTGTATTTTCCATGAAATTTCGAAATTAGAAAAATGCCAAAATTATCTAGCTAGATTAAGATTCTATCCAACTTATATTAAGGATTAGGTCAGGCTAAACCCTAATTTAAACTAAGATATTATCTAAACTTAGCAATTTCTAACCTAAGATGCAATCTATCTAAAAATCAATTTAAATTTAAAATGAAACATGCGATTTTACCATAATATGCAATGACATATAAATAATACCATAATTCTACATGACATATGCATGCTGATCTTTTTTGTGTTTTCTTTTTTTATTAATTTCGAAATTAAAAATTATCAAATAATTAAACATGCAACCTTAGTTAACAAACTAGCAACCTAAATTGATTGATTTGATTTGATTTTTTTTTTTGAAATTCGAAATAAAATTCCCATTCTAAATATGCAAACCCTAAAACAAGAAATAAACCTAATCTAGTTCACATTTTTTTGGATTTTTTTTTTTTTTACGAAAATAAGATCAACTTAAACGACTTGGCAGCAAATCAGAGCAAGACAATATTGATATCCAAATTGACGAATCATATTTCGCGTATGAGATCGGATTTTAAATAAATCGCAAATCAAATCTTGGGCGTGAGATTAGATTAGCGATTTTTCAAGGGATTGCAAGTCGGATTTCGGGCACGAAAATCGGATTATCAATCACAAATTTTAGAGGCTATGTCATGTCGAACCTCTCATCCTTACACTAAGGAATAATTATACTAAAAAAGAACAAATAAAGTAAAATAACAAAAATAATAAAATAAGATAAATAAAAAAGAAAAAACTACCTAAATTGTTTTTTTTCCTTTTTGTTTTTCTTTTCTTGCTTTCTTCACCCATGGCTGGGCGGCTTCGGTGGATCACCGGGGGTTGGGTTGCCGGCGTTTAGAGCTTCGGCCGGCGATGTGTACTCCAATGGCGTCGGGCAACAACAGAAGGCAAAGATTGCAGGGGCGTCGGGTCGCAGGTGTTGGGGCGAAGATCGATGGCTAAGCAGTGGTGTTGGTGCAATGGCGCAGGCGATGACGATGGCGGTGAACGACAACAATAGCGGAGGCAGAGGAGTCGCGGGATCTACAGAAACAAACAGGGCAGAAGCAGTGTCGAGGCGTCGAGCAGGAGTACCGCGACGAGTTGCAACTGGTCGCAGATAAGGGACCGCACTGGCGCTGTAGCGGCAAGGATCAACGCGGCTTCGGTGGGCGTCAGCGAGGGGGCTAGGCCAAATCACAAGCGGAGCAGGGGGCGTCACTTGGGCAGCAGTAGATCGGCAGAAAAGGAGCTTGGCGGCACGGCGAAGGCGAGCGGCGCTCGGTAATGGGTAGAGAGGGCTCGTGGGTTGTCGGTGGAGTAGCAGTGGATGGCGACTCGGCTGCCGATGCGGGTGGTGCTGGGCGTAGCACTCACGAGGGGAAGCCGGCAGTTGCTAGCGTCGAGCAGAGGAAGCTCATCGCGAGGAAGACAACATTGCAACCCCTTTTCCTATCTTTTTCTTTTCTTTTTCTTTATCTCTCTCTCTCTCTCTCTCTCTCTCTCTCTCTCTCTCTCTCTCTGTCCCCTCACCGTTCCTCTCCTCTCTCTCACTTTTCTCTTTTCTTTTTCCTTTTGACTTTTCCTTGACCTAGAGACCGAGAGAGGCCCTCATGCTTTTTCCGCAAAATTTTTTCATCCCCTCTCCTCGTCCATACACGAGCATCACCTTTTATAGGGAAAAAATTTAAACCTTTGTGGCATATTTTATTTTCAATTTTGTTTGTGCATAATTTCCTGAATATATCTTTCCCCCCCGCGTGCTATTCCCTTTTGTATTTTTTGAATATTCCATCCAAAAATTTCCTTTCTGCTAAAAAATATGTCCATCAGTGTATATTATCTAAATATGTGAAAAATCTCAGCGGAATATGTGAAAAATCTCGCGCCTACCATCGATGCAATAAAATAAAACAAAATAAGATAAATGTTTCTAAACTATATGTCGTGCAACCTTTTTTTTTTGGGTAAAAATTAACCAATTTTTTAATGCAAAAATTTAGGTGTCAACAGTGTGGAAAGAGGGTGTTTCCAACCAATAAATGTGTCTGTTGGTCATGCAACAATGTTTCTTGTTCTAGACAGAATTGCTGAAGGTAGGATTTCATATTCCAGAATGACTGCCTCTAATATTTTGCTATACAAGGTTGTGATCAACTGCATCTGACCCAAGTCAACCTCCAAGACAGATGTCTCTTGTTCTAAAGCAAAACTAATGTTCGTCATCAGTAATGGGATGAAGTTCTTGCTGCCACACACAATCCTGATGTACATGTACAGGACTGTTGTGAAGGATAAGGGACAACTCTCTTACTCGGCGCTAGTCACCAAATTGTTTCGACACCTCCATATTCAGTTTCCAGCATCTCTCTGTGTTCGAACCATTGTTCCTATTGTGATAAGGCTGAAAATGGTGTCAAAGATGAGACTCAAGGAGCTGAATAAAACCTTGGAGCACTTGAAGGAGAAGTCCCCAACCAAAACAAAACAAGACTCTGCCGCGAAGAAAATGAAAGGCAATGAGCCAATGAGTGCACCTATCAAGAAGAGAAGAGCCCTTATCTTGTATGATGGAAAAGATGAGGATGATCTCACTCCCTCTGCATTTGCCTTGAAAAATCTACGCAGTTTTGTTAGTTTTAAGCAACTAGAGGACAGAGAGGAAAGAGGATGAGAAAGAAGTGAAGGAAGAGAAGAGAGAAGAGAAGGAAGTGAAGAAAGAAGACTAGAGGAAAGAGAAAGAGAAAGAAGAGAAGAAGGACAAGAAGCTGAAGAGGAAGAGGGTCAAAATGATTCTTTTGAGCCAACATTTGCAGTATCCTTGTCAAATGATTCTAAGAAGACTCGAAGTGGAACTGTAGGAGATACAAGAGAGAAAGAACATCACTTGGGAGCTGAGAAAGAACAAGAAGCAGATTTTTGTTCTCCACATGTAGCCATAAAGACAGGGAGAGCTACTGAGAAAATAGGTACTTCTTCTTCACCTGTTTTTACCAGTGATGATGTTAGCAGTTCTCCAACAAATCCAGAGGATGTCTATGCCTCTCAATATCCTGAAGCTGATGTTGAGGCATCCTCTCCAAATCTTGGTGATCAACTTGCTAATGTTCCCTTAAATCTCACAACTCCTGGAATTAACTTGGCTGGACCTAGTGCACCCACTGAACCAACATCATACTTTCAAAGGCTACTATAAATCCTTCTGGATTTGAAGGCTCAACAATATGGGATGGAGTTTGAGCTCAAGAACCTCAAATCAGCTTTCCAATCTACTTCAGATTCTCTACATGAACAGGTACAGGCCCTTAAGCTTTAAATTCAAGAGACTGCCAAGGGTGAGGATATTGATAAAATGAAGGAGACTCTGCGGAAGCTTGAGGAGACTGTGAAGTCTATGGGAGATTTCTAGCTCGTTCGCATCCCCAAACAGCCCTGATTTCATCAAATTCTTTTTTATCCTTCTCCACTTTTTGCTATTGACAACAAGGGGAGAATGTGTGCATATATATTTTTTTTTTTTATGTTTGGTACTTTTGGTTTTTATTGATTTGGACTTGGACTTTTGTTTGATTGCTGTTTGACTGTGAATTTTTGTTGAACTTTTTAACGCTTGCAGCAACTTACTTTGGTAATACTAATTATGACTGGATAGTTATTTGTCTTATCTTTTCAGGATTAACATATTTTTTGTGGTTGCAGAATCGATACTATCCAGGTCCTAATCAACTTATTTTTATAAAATATCATGTATTGCTTAAGAGTTGTTTTGCAGGTCAAAAGTTCTCAAATTTGCAGGAAAATTTTGTCACCATAAAAAAAAAAAATCAAGTCTGAAGACTTTCGGATTAAAGCGTTACCGCCAGACTTTAGATTCAAAGTTTGCCTATACTGACAATTTCCAGACTGAAGAATGAAGTTTTATTCAGATACAACATTATCTTGATTTTTTCAAGAATTCGATTTGTATAGTTTATGTATGACCTTATGGTTGGATATAGCATCTACTTGATTGACTATATTAATTGGAATCAATTTCGATAATCAAATCTTTTAGAATGCAAGCAAAGTTGGAAGGTTCTACTTATGAAAACCAAGATTCTGATTGTATGGGCGAACATGATTGACGGACTTTCATCATAAATCATCCAGCGATTCGAGATCTCCTTGATTGATTCTGTCCAACGGATAGATTTGAAGAATTTCTTTGGAAAGTGCCAACGGTCGTAAATGCACGAAGGAGTATTTAAGACGGACTCTCTAGTTGTTTGATAGAGTGCGTGAAAGAAAAATTTCAAAGCTTGAAGCTTCCTAGTTCTTTGTTATTTCATTCATCGAGCTCAAAGTTGTATACACAAAAGAGAGAAAAACTCACAAAGAGATTTTGTGAGAGACCAGTAGAGACTCTTCACTAAGAAGTTGAGATCACAAGTTGTAAAATTTCTTTTGATTCTTAGTGGAATCCAGTCAGTAGGCTATTAGTGCAGGAGAGTGAATGTAGACTTGATTTAAGCCGAACCACTATAAATCTTGTGTTCTCATTCTCTTCCCTGAACTCTTTTATTTTGATTTGTAACTCTAATTAACTGTTTAAGTTTTAACTCCTTAATTTTACTTGAAACTGCTGAAGGTTCATTTTGTTTTTAGTCTGTTATCTTCTATAAGCAATTTACTTCTATTGAATCTTGCAAAATTTTTCATTCACACCTATTCATCCCCTCTAGGTGTTGTTACTAGCCTTTTCATATACGACCAACACATTTAGAATTAATCAAAGAACATGGGATCGGAAACCAAAGGAACCATTTGAGCAAGAGAGGAGTTTCCTAACCCGAAGGTTTCCATCACACATTTATAGATGAGAAATGATTGGGCAACAATCTTTAATCTACCGTCAGAATAACAGTCTATTTTGAATCACAAAATATCAAATATCAAATAATTATAAATTATTATGATATCCATTTCTTCAAGAATTTTTTGCTCATAATAAGCAGTTATTCTCACATTAGCCCATAGTGGTGTGAGGCAAATTGAAATTGGACACTTTTGGTGATGTGTTGCGGGCCTTGAAGTTCCTATGCAAACAGGCTTAAACTACGGGCAGCACCAAGGGCTATCTTCAGCCTAGCCGAGGGCCCTAATCTAGCCGGCAGCTTCCTCATCAACTCTTGAAAGCATGGGAAAATAGGTATTGATTTCGCATAAGAAAAAGTATGCAAAAAAAGTCATAAATTTATTGTATTTATTCTAATTCGGTCATAAAGTCTTTGATCTAGCCACTTTTGATCATAAGACACTAACATGGTGGTCTAGGTGAGGGCAGCTTTCTCTAGGCATCACCCATGGTTGGCCATCGCTAGAGACTGGCCAGCCACTAGCGAAAGGAAAGAAAAAAACAGAAAAATAAAGGAAAAAAAAATAAAAATAAATAAATAAATAATTGAAAAAAAATTCAGTAAAGTCGAAAATATCATATTGGATTTCGAAATAAATAAAAAGAATTCCTTTTGAAAGTGTGGTTCCATTTGTTTAGAGATCCAATGTGATGTTAAATAACTTAACAAAATAATTATTGTAAAAGGTTGTAATAAACATAAATTATAGCTCGTGCGTTGTTGTTCATTCTCTTTTTGCCTGGACTTTCACGTACTCTTTGTTTTTCTCTTAACATCTTGAAATCACTCTAATAGGTTTATTAATCCCAGTTCAGGGGGCAAAAAAAAAAGAGAGGAAAATCTAGTCTGGTTGTGCATGCAATCTTGTGTCCAATTGAGTCATGTACATTGACACAGTTTGCTGGTGTTACTGCACTTGCTGAAAACAAGTCGACTTTATATGTAAACATCAAAATCACGCATTTATATAATGACTTAAATTTTTCGAACAATAGGTTATAATCTCACAAAATCTTTCTTGGCATCAGAACAGGAGGCATTGAAGTCATCCCAAATCCTGACATCGACATGCGTTGGCCTCTTTTGTGCTTCTACTGCATGCGCTCACTTGAGAAATTTCATGATACGGACATATGCACAAACACAAAAGAGAGTCGCAATACAGTATTATTATTCGTGTAACTTTAAAATTCGATCGAGTGCATTACAGATCCCCGGCTGAACTTCAAATCACAGGCCAAACGATCACCCCAGCTCGAAAAAGAAGATGTGCTTGGAATGAAGCAAAAAGCCCATTTCAATGGCCTCGACCATGGGGAAAAAATTCAAGCTATTACCTAATCTCTGATAGCCCCATGCTCACGAGAAAAAGTAGAACTTTGTCCGTCCTTGGTGCTTTGACAAAACCCATTCACTGACCATTGAAGTCATGAGCACGAGCTACGAAAATTGAGCAATTGCATTATTAACTCTCCTAGATCCAATGGAGATTCCCAAAACCCGACCTCAATCACATCTTTCGTCATGATTTGTGGCACATTGATGTGTCCCCATATAAACATTAACTTAGACATGATTAATAGCTGTCACCAGCAACCAAATAAGATCAAATTTGCCAGATACGTATATGAAATTGAACAGATCGATTAACAACATATATCTGATATCTAGTCCTTTGTATTGAGTTAGCATGGATGTTTTTTCTTTTCCAAGCAACATGATTCATGTTCCAAACAGAATTACATCCAAGTAAATTGAATAACTAGTGATAAACTCAAGACATGCCAATAAATAAATTAAAAAAATAACTTTAGAAGTTTAGCTGATGAGTTTCGCTCGTTTAATCCACACGATAACAAAAATCAAGCAAGATGTCCTTCGGTTTGATAAATATTAGGGTCATTTTCAATTGAATGACTATTCTAGATTGCTCTCTGGTACTTCTTTTCTTCAACTCTTCTTTTTCGAATCCAATTCATCCTTCTTTGCCATATCAGGTGACTAAATCTCAGGACGCTTCTCCAAATCCTTAAGGATCAAACTCTTAGGGATTAGTGACCGTTAGGATCACAAAAGAACAAATTTTGATCGTTCATTGAAAACCTTTGAACTATTTATGAGCTACCTTATTTTGTGTTGGAGGTACGACACTTTCAAAACAGTGGATTGTCTCTCAAGAGACGATAGAAGCCCCCTTACATGCTAAATTAGTTTTGAGGCATCAATATAAATCTACCTCCATTATCCAATCAGAGAAAGGCCATTAACATCAAAATTTGTATTGTCTTAACCTACGGTCATGTCAATCCCTCTCAATTCATGTTTATACCAACAAATTGTTGGGGAAAAAAGAAAAGAATATTTGTGGAGAAGGCCCAGATAATTTTTTCCACTAATATTTCTGTGAAAATTAAATAGGATAAAATATTAAATGAAAGTAATAAAGATGAATAGTGAATAACACCAGAATTTTTAACGTGGAAAACTCTCCAAGATGAAGGGAAAAATCACAAGGCCGTAGTCCACTTCAAACTTCCACTATGATAAATAATGGGATACAACTTCACCCAAAGGTGGATCTCTTGATGTCTTCAACTTTGTGGATCTGAATTTCTCACAAACTGGATAACTCACTCAAAGATAACTCTTTTTCTTGGAAGAAGAAAACCGTTTCTTCCGCTACGCTACTCTGATATTCTTGCTTTTTGTATATACTTCTCCGTTGAGGAGGACTCCTATTTATAGGAGCAAATGCAATCCCAATTGGAATTGTACAATATGAAAATCACGTAGATTTTTCTCCGAATCTCTAGTGACTTTGTAAATTTGAGAATATCACTTTGATTTCTTTCCCAATTTCCTTTGATTTTTGGGATGTGGAAGATCACGTTGATTTATCTCCCGATCTCTTTTGATATTTTCTTTTTCTTTTTCTTTTACACACTTACTATTATATATATTCTACCACATATATACATAATTGCATTGGCCTCTCCAATTGGGAGTGACCTACTCAACACAAATCTTCACCTTTTGCTGCCTGAACCAACAGCTCGTTGACTTTGCCTTTTGAAAGAAGATAGACATCGGAGCTTAAATATAAAACAAGGCGGCAATAAATTAAATTAGAAAAATGATATTGAAGATTTAGATAATCTGAAAAATATGCATGATGATGGATGGTAAGAAAGAACACAGACCCTAGGGGAAACCAACAGGGGGAGAATTTGACCGTTCCCAACTACGAAAGATCAAGACTGTTGAATCCGTTGACCAGAAACGCAAACGATTTTCTAATGCCCCATGAAGAGCAAGTGGTTCTTGTTCCCCCTAGGCCATCATCAAAAGATTCTAAAACAAGGATCTCCCAAGTTGGAGTCAACCCATCTTGTGGCTCTTCTCCAAGCTTCATTGTGCGCACGCAAATATGAAATGAGAGTTCGAATACACAAGATTTGAGCTGATGATTAATGGGTAGGGCGGGAAGATCCATGTTCAAGTCCCACAATGATTATAAATTTTTTTTTTATGTTTCTATATGAAAATGATTTGGCTTGAGTGGACCAGGCTCAAGAAGGAAATCACTCCTCTAGACTTGCCCATTTTGCCAAATATGGCGAGGCCAACCCTCACCTAGGCGAAGGTAACGCCCATTGTGATGTGGACATCGAGCCATATCGATGATGAGGTGCTAAGGACCCATTGTCTATTCCTACTGGTTCGATCACTCGAGCACGAGCCAAGCAATCTAGGCAAGCTATTGGCGTCATGGTTCATGACTTTGGCGTGGAGATGACCTTGGATCAAATCTTGAAGAATCTTGAAAATCTTGGAGCAGTTTAATTATCTGGTCCACCAAATATTTGACCAAGTCAATATATATATGTTTAGGAATATTCTAGAATATGACACATTAGATTTCTAGGGTTGGTTTTAGGGTTTGTGTGACTGCTAGAAAGCCTATATAAAGGATTTGTCAAATTTCTTTGGGGACAGATATATTTATTTTTTAGGAAAAGAGTTGAGGGGTTCTACTTTATTGTTCTTTTGAGGACTTGGCCTTATCAAGATTCCTTTGTGACGGTCGATTTGACTTATCAAGTGAAATAATGAATTCTTTCGTTCATAGCATTTATAACGTTGGTTGGTTGACATGCCTTCATCAACAGGTCATGTTCATACTGAGGTTGCCAATCACAGGTTCAATTGGAGGTTGAGATTTGCAATTTGCACCATCCGGACCTTTGTAGAATGATCTTTCCGTAACGATTCACATCATTTGGTATCAGAGCTTGCTTCTACAAGGTCTATTTATCTTTAATTTTCTGTTGATATTCAGCAATTTGAGATTTATTGAGCTGGGGTTTCGGTTCTAGTTAATTTAGGGATCTGATTGCTTTTGTGCTTCCATACGTAGTTGTTTGCTATTAGTTTTAATTTTTTTTCTAGCATCTTAAATCGTATCTGAGTTCGTAAAAAAAAATTCGTCAAAAAAAAAAGAAGAGAAAGAAAACGCACACAAAAAAAAAGTGCTCAAGAAAAAAAAACATATTCGGCAAAAAAAAAAAAAAATTAACCGAACAAAAAAAAATCAAGACGGCAACTCGTTTATTAGTAGACTGAATTGAAACAAAATTAGTAGTGATTTGCGTTTCAATTAAAATGTTGAAAGTTGTACTTGTTGGTTTGAAATTGTTACTTGCTGAAACAAAATCAATAGTGATCTAATCTTGTTTGATTTGTTTGATTGATTGTCATGAGGGGGTTGAGAGACAGGTTTTAAGTCAAATAAAGAGCTTGTGAAAAGAGAATACAAAAGGAAAAAAGCAAGAGTGTGTAAGCTTAATTGAGGGTAGAAAAAGCCTAGACTTGAGTTAAACACAAGGGAAGTAACAAACACCTTGAGAGAAACACGTGAGGGAGCGATTGGTGAGTATTTTTGTGACTAACGTTTACTTGCAAATCTAAAATATGTCATGTGAAGAAAGCATGAATCAAAGGGAGGTTGACTCCATACGAAGGGATAAAGTGCTTGTGGAAAGCATTCAGCAATTGAGGACCGTAGTGGAGGAGCTGAGTGGCCGAATGATGGGGAATAGCATGAGGGTTGATGGTGACCAAGAGCTACCCCGGGGAAGGCTACAACATCAACGAGACACCTCTAGAACACGACATAAAAGGCAGTGGTATTATGATGATGATGAGGCCGATATGGAGGATGATTAAGATGCTCGATTTGGAAGGTAGAATGAAGCCTGAGGGTTTAGACACCGAGAAGATAATGAACTTAGCAATATCAAGATGAAAATTCCTTCTTTCCAAGGGAAGAATGATCCTGATGCATATCTAGAATGAGAGAAACGCATGGAGATGGTATTTGACTACCAACGATACTTCGAGCTCAAAAAGGTAAAAATTGCAGCTGTTGAATTAACTGATTATGCTATAATTTGGTGGGATCAACTTCTGACTAGTAGGAGACGCAATGGTGAAAGACCGATAGAGACATGGAATGAGATGAAAGCGGTGATGAGGAGGCGTTTTGTACCAATTCATTACCATAGAGATTTGTTTAAAAAGTTACAAAATCTTACATGAGGCAATAAGAGTGTGGAAGAGTATCACAAGGAGATGAAGATTGCCATGATCTGTGCTAATGTGGTGGAGGATTGTGAGGCCACAATGTCAAGATTTTTGAGTGGTTTGAGTCGAGACATAGCAAGGGTGGTGGAGCTGCAACACTATGTCGAATTGGAGATGTGGACAAAGCCATCAAAGTTGAGCGGCAATTGAAGTTAGACCAAAATCACAAGAGTGGAGGAGGTTCAAATCAGAATTGGTGATCCAATTGGAAACGAGATGAGAAGCCAAATTGGAGAGGAAAAAACATGAAAATCGAAACCTTAAAGGAGAAGGAGAGGGACGGTAAAGTTGGAACAAATCTGGCTTCGGGTAAAATCGAAAACCCTAAAACTAGAACTCATGAGATTAAATGTTTTAAGTGTTTGGGCATGGGTCATATGGCGAATCAATGCCCTAATAGGAGGGTGATGATCATGACTGGACATGATGTTATTGAGTACGAAAGTGAAAGGGAATAAGTGGATGATGAGATGTCACCATTGGAGGATTGTAGTGATGGAGAAATAGCTATAAAAGGAGACTTATTGATGGTTAGGCGTTCACTTAGTGTGCAAGTAAAGGAGGAGGAGTATCATCAACAAAGAAATAACTTGTTTCATACAAGATGTGTGGTGAATGGTAAGATCTGTAGTTTGATAATTGATGGAGGTAGTTGTGCAAATGTGGTAAGTTGTATTATGATGGATAAGTTGAGTTTGAAGATGACAAAGCACCTTAGGCCTTATATGAAAGGGCTAGTAAGAGCACCTAGAGGGGGGTGAATAGGTGATCAAAGACATTTTTGCAAAACTTAACAAATTAATTTGTCTTTTAAGAATGATCGACTAAAATGTAAAAGACTATAAACAATTATATAGAGCTGCAAATTGAAGTAAAGAGATTAGGGATAGAGAATTAAAACACAAGGTTTATAGTGGTTCAGCTTAGACCAAGTCTATATCCATTCTCCCACACTGATAGCCCACTAGCTGGATTTCACTAAAAATCAAAAGAGATTTTACAGTCTCACGTCCTTGATTCCACAGTATAGAGACTCTGCTACACTTCCTCAAGGTCTCACAAGTATCTAATCTCTCTTCTGAGTACAATTTGAGATCAACAATTGAAATAACAAAGAACAAGGAGCTTCAAATTTTGAAATTATTCTTTCACGTACACTCTTGAATAAATTGACCATCTTCCTTATATATTTCTTCATGCCTTTATAATTGTTGGCACATTCCAAGTGAGTTCTTCCAATCAACCCGTTGAACAAAATCAATTAGGGAGATTTCGAGTTATTTAAAAAATGTGATGATAGCCCACCAATCTTGCTCGCCCATATAATTAAGATCAAGGTTTTCATAAGTAGAACCTTCCAAATATACTTCGCCAATCAATCAATCTAATTATTCGAATTAATCTCAAAACAAATAATTGAACTTGAGGTGCCATCTCCAGCCATGAGATCTTCTTCAACTACATAAATCAAATCCTTAAAGATATACTCTCATCTAGATAAGTCTTCTTCAAGGGATAATACTTTTCTTTGTCAATTTGGAAACTGTTAATGATGGCAGACTTTAAATCTTGAATTTAGAAGTCTTCAAACTTTGATGATAGAGTCTGCAAGTCTTTAGACTGGACTGATGAAAATGTTTTGTCAACTTCAAAATAAATAGGGAAGTTTTCTCCTAACATTATAGACTTCAATGGTTAAATGATAGTGGAGAGATGAAAGTGTTGAAGCAAGTTCAAATCCCATTTGAGATATGGAGATATAAGGACGACGTAGAGTGTGATGCTATACCTATGCAAGCAGGTCATATCTTATTTGGAAGACCATGGCAATATGATCGAAAGGTACATTATGATGGGTATATTAATCGTTATTTATTGGTAATGAATCAAAAGACTTATACTTTGGTACCAATGACACATAGTGAGGTGTATCAAGATCAGTTAAAGTTACAATGAGAAGCTGAGAGAGAGAGAAAAAATGTGAGAAATCCGAGGGCTTGCATGGTGTGTTTGAGACATAAGGAAAAGGAGAGACTGAGAGAAGGATTGTGGTGAAAACCGAGGGAAAAGAAGAGAGGAAAGAAAATAGGCAAAATAATTTTTATGCAAAATCGAGTGAGGTGAGGAGAGCTTTAGTTCTAAACCGACCGATGCTTATACTTTTATACAAGGAGGTTTTATTTTCTAATAATGATCTTGACCTAAGTTTGCCTTGTCCTATAGTGTCTTTATTGCAGGATTTTGAAGATGTATTTCCTGATGAACTTCCTGGAGGGATACCACCCATTCGAGGCATAGAACATCAAATTGACTTGATTCTTGGTGTGCCATTACCTAACTGACCCGCATATCGAAGCAATCCCAAGGAGACAAAAGAACTTCAGCGGCAAGTTAGCGAACTATTGGAACGGGGGCATGTGAGAGAGAGTCTTAGCCCATGCGCTGTCCTTGTTTTGTTGGTGCCAATGAAGGATGGAACTTGGCGAATGTGTGTCGATTGTCGAGCAATTAATAACATTACGGTAAAGTATCAACATCCTATTCCTAGGTTAGATGACATGTTGGCTGAGTTGCATGGTTCTTGCATTTTCACTTAGATTGATTTGAAAAGTGGCTATCATCAAATTAGGATGAAAGAATGTGATGAATGGAAAACTGCATTTAAGACCAAGTATGAATTATATAAGTGGTTAGTCATGCCATTTAGATTAACTCATGCACCGAGCACGTTTATGCAACTTATGAATCATGTTTTGCGTGCTTTTATTGGTCGATTTGTGGTTGTCTATTCTGATAACATCTTAATATACAGTTGAAGCCCTGATGACCATATTGAGCATGTGCAAGCTGTCTTATAGGTTTTAAGGGCCGAGCAATTATACATTAATCTAAAGAAGTGATTTTTTTGTTACCAATAAATTAGTTATTTCTAGGATTTGTTGTTAGTGCTGATGGTATACAGGTTGATGAAGAAAATGTCAAAGTAATTTGTGAATGGCCAATGCCTAAAACCGTGGGAGAGGTGCGTAGCTTTCATGGATTGTGGAGTTTTTATTGACAATTTGTGAGAAATTTCAGCACCATTGCCACACCTTTAACTAAGGTTATCAAGAAGCACGTGGGTTTCACGTGGGGAGAAGAGTAAGAGAAAGTATTTAATTTGCTAAAAGATAAGTTAAGTAATGCTCATTTGTTATCTTTGCCAAATTTCACTACTACTTTTGAGATAGAGTACGATGCTTCTAGTACAGAAATTGGAGCTGTGTTGATGTAAGGAGGGCGTCCCATAGCTTATTTCAGCGAGAAATTAAGTGGAGCAACATTGAATTATCCTACCTATGATAAGGAGATGTATGCTTTAGTACGAGCTTTGGAGACTTGGCAACATTATTTATGGCCGAAGGAGTTTGTTATCCACATCGACCATGAGACCTTGAAGTACTTGAAATGGCAGCAGAAGTTGAATAAAAGACATGCCAAATGAATGGAGTTCACCGAGACTTTTTTATATGTGATCAAGTACAATAAAGGTAAGGAGAATGTGGTAGTCGATGCACTTTCTCGAAGGTACGCGATTCTAACTACTTTAGAAGCAAAGTGTCTAGGTTTTGAGTATATCAAGGGCTTATATACTGATGATGATGACTTTGGGAGAGTGTTTGAAGCATGTGAGCATGCTGCATTTGATAAATTTTATAGGCATGAAGGTTATCTTTTCCATGAAAACAAACTTTGTTTGCCTAAGCGTTCTTTGCATGAATTGTTGGTGCGAGAAGCACATAGTGGTGGCTTAATGGGGCATTTTGACATCAATAAGACTTATGAAGTGCTGCATGAACATTTTTATTGGCCACATCTGAAGAGAGATATCACACGTGTTTGTGAGAGATGCATTGCTTGTAAGCAATTGAAGTCTACAACTAAACCACATGGCTTGTATACACCATTACCTATTCCAATGCATCCTTGGACTGATATTTCTATGGAATTTGTGTTAGGATTGCCTAGGTCTAAGTATGGTAGAGATTCTATTTATGTGGTTGTTGATCGGTTTTCAAAGATAGCTCATTTTATACCTTGTCATAAAACTGATGATGCATCTCATGTTGCTGATTTGTTCTTTAGGGAGGTTGTATGTTTGCATGGCATGCCTAAATCGATTGTTTCAAATCAAGATTCTAAATTTCTTAGCTACTTTTGGAAAACATTATGGAAAAAACTAGAAACACGGTTGTTATTTTCTACTACTTGTCATCCACAAATCGATGGTCAAACCGAGGTAGTTAATAGAACTTTAGGGGTAATGTTGCATGCTATTATTAAAAAGAACACAAAATCTTGGGAAGATTGTCTGCCACATGTTGAATTTGCATATAATAAGAGCATGCATTTTGCTACTAAATTTACACCATTTGAGATTGTCTATGGTTTTAATCCGTTAACTCCGTTAGATTTAACCCATATACCTGTTGATGAGCGTGTGGATTTAAATGGAGCAAAGAAAGCCGAATTTGTCAAGGCGTTGCATGAGAAGACACGCGCAAATATTGAGCGCAAGACTGAGCAATATGCAAGGCAAGCCAACAAAGGGCACAAGGAAATGGTGTTTGAACCTGGCGATTGGGTTTGGGTTCATATGTACAAAGAGAGATTTCCTTAGCAGCGACATTCTAAGTTATTACCGCGAGGGGATGGACCATTTATGGTTTCGGAAACAGTAAATAATAATGCCTAAAAGCTTGATCTTCCAAGTAAGTATGACGTTAGTGTCACATTTAATGTTTCTGACTTGACTCTTTTCGATGCCAATGATGATTTGAGGGCAAATCCTTTGCACGAGGGAGGGAATGATGTGGACATCAAGCCATATCGAGGAGGAGGTGCTAAAGACCCATTGTCTATTCCTCCTGGTTCAACCACTCGAGCACTGGCCAAGCAATTTAGGCAAGCTGTTGGCATCATGGTTCGTGATCTTTGGCGTGGAGATAATCTTGGATAAAATCTTGAAGAATCTTAGAAATCTTTGCGCAATTTAATTATCTGGTCACCAAATATTTGACCAAGTCAATATATATATTTATGTTCTTGTTTAGGAATATTTTAGAATATGAGGCACTAGATTTCTAGGGTTGGTTTTAGGGTTTGTGTGGCAGCTAGAAAGTCTATATAAAAGATTTGCCAAATTTATTTGGGGATAGATATATTTATTTTTTAGGAAAAGAATTAAGAGGTTCTCTTTTACTGTTCTTTTGAGGACTTGACCTTATCAAGATTCCTTTGTGACGGTCGATTTGACTTATCGAGTGAAATAGCAAATTTTTTCGCTTGTGGCGTCTATAACGTTGGTTGGTTAACACGTGTTCGTCAACATGTCACATTCATACCGAGGTTACCAATCACAGGTTTGATTGGAGGTCGAGGTTCATAATTCGCACCATTTGGGCCTTCATAGAATGATCATTCCACAACGATTCACATCACATTGTGGTCACCTTAGCCTGGGCGAGTGCTCCCTTTGCCAAAACAGGCAAGGCTAGCCCTCACCCAGGCCAAGGCAAACTTGTTGAACGTCATATGAGTGAAGGTGGCACCTTACGAGGCTACCTTGGCCTTGGCGAGGGCCAGCCTGGCTAGATGTGGGAAGGGAAGCCCTCGCCCAAGTGAGGCTAGCTCGCTAGCCATGGCCAATGGCTAGTAAAAGAAAGAAGAAAGCAAAAAACAGAAAAAATAAATAGAATAATTGAAAAATTTGTTCACATCAACAATATCAGGTCAAAATTAGTTGGAATGACTGAAATGTCTTTAGATCAAAATTTTTAAAATTAATTGACATCAAGGCAATAGTTTTTTGATTTTTTTTTGACACGTTTTCCTTTCACCCTTTGAAATGACCAAGACGAAGCATGGCTCATTGGACCAATTCCCTAAAAATGGAGCGTAGGTATGAATATGATATGAGGGGATTGATGAGCCAAACCTTGAAGCTTGTTGAATAAGGGCACGGACGCAAATTGTGAATATGATGATACGGCGGGCTCTCACGATGCATGTCGGTATCTCGTTTCTTGAAAGTAGGGTTTGACTAATCCCCTTGAACATGCGATCCAGTCCTCACACTATGCTATCCATACCTTGTTGGCCATTGAACGACATCCCAAGATCAACATAGCTAGAAACTCGAACATATTGAAGGAGAAGATGGAGATTTGCGTACCTGATTTGGAACCCATCATTTTTTATGCAAAATGACAACGATTCAATACTCAGGTTCTTCTCCTCTATAGCCCTCAAATCCTAGCTTGATGAGATTGCTACTCACGATTTCCTTATGTGAGGTGAAATGTGTTCATAAAAGTAGGTGGGTTGGAGGAAGGACCTTAGCACTATTTATAAAGTTTTCAACAATGCCCTCTCATTACGGGTCGAGCCCAACTAGGCCCACATAAGCCAGGTTCATATTCAAATATTAAGAAACCTTATGCCTTACCTTATTAGACCAATCTCGTAAAACTATAAATTATAATCTTAATTAATGTAGCCCATATAAGGAAAACTCTTATATTTTCCCACTTGGGCTATATTAATTGAGATTGTACTATATGTGCGCACCTTTATGTTAGTTTAAAGACAATTCTTAATAGTCAATCATATATCATAAAATCTCAAATACCGAATCATGACAGTAATTGTATGTACACATATAGAGCCTTCCATGATCACGAGTGCTTTCAATTTTACTGAGATGGATTTAATATAGTTGTATAATATCTTATAAAGAGTAATACCTTATGTGTCATTTCTTTTGTCGGTTACTATTCTCTTACCTTAAGTGTCACAAGAACTAAATGTGCCACTAGAAAATATTCTAATGAACCCACATTTGTTTTATCTTTATAGTTAATCCCTCTTTATGTGTAATCAAGACATATGCTCAAGGTTAATAACCGGATGGCCCCAGTCTTCACTCAACGTTTACACAATATCTTGATATTTCAATTACATGTAATCAACTCAATACGGTGACAACACATTCATGAATACTTTATTGAATGTGTAACATAGATATAAGCTTTATTAGAGCAAAACCAAAACAGCTCATACTAAATAGCAGCATCCAATAATGCTCCTCAACTAATGTTTATGACATGTTGTTTAAGGACATAGGGGCGAAAGTTTTTAATTAGTGGGTCTACAACCATATCATCTATGGAAATATGCTCTATTGCAATCTCACCATTCTGTATTATTTCTTTATGGTAAAAAACTTGACCACCATATGTCTAGACCCCTCGAGACATGTTGTTATTGATAAATAACATTGAAGAGTTATTGTCTCAATACAACTGTATGGGTCCATACACAAAATCCTATATTGTCAACTCCTTAATGAGGTTCCAGAGTCAAATATCCCAAGTAACAGCCGAAAAACATGCTACAAACTTTGTTTATTCGGTAGAGGATGACATAGTTTTTTTATTTTTCGCTTTACCATAATACTGCACTTCCTATTAATATAAACATATATCCAGTTGTCAACTTCTTGTCCTCCTGATAGCTAGCAAAGTATACATTTGAATACCCTACTAGTTTCAAATCCTGGACATATTTGTCAGCATATAGTTTTCTTGTCCTTTTAAGTGCCTCAAAATTTCTTGAAAGCAATACAATAATCATGTCCTAGATTTGACTAACATTTTTCTAGAAGTCTGTTGTAAAAGCAATATCTGGCCTAGTACGAACTTGAACATACATGATATTTCCAATTGTACTAACATAAGGCACATCCTTCATTTGGGTTTTCTCAAAATCTGATTGAGGCCATTGTGAAAGATTTAATTTGTCACCTTTAACATCAAGAGCAACTCCCGACTTGCAATGCCACATCTTGAATCTTTTCAAAATACAATCAACATATGCAATCTGAGATAACTCTAACATACATCTAGAACGATCCTTATGGATCTCAATGTTAAGGACAAAAGACACCTTACCAAGGTCTTTCATATCAAAATTCTTCGATAGCATTTACTTTGTCTCATGCAATAATCCAATATCCCTACTTACAAGCAAGATATCGTCTACATAAAGTATGAGAAAAATAGATTTCCTCCTACTGACCTTATAGTATATACATTTATCTACTTTATTCTCAACAAAACCAAACAAATTGACAATATTATGAGACTTCAAGCATCATTGTCTACAAATTTGCTTAAGGCCATAAATAAGGCTTTTTAGTTTATGCACAAGTTTACCCAAATCATCTACTACAAAACTTTTGGGTTGCACCATAACTTCTTTATCAAAGTATCCATTGAGAAATGCAGTGTTAACATTCACCTAGCGTGATTCCTTATCAAAAATGAGCTACTAATGCTATGTTTACTCCGAAATAATCTTTAGAAAAGATTAGGGAAAAAGTAGATCCAAGTCTACTCCTCTTTGAGTGAAACCCTTGACTACTAGTTTTGAGTTTAAACTTCTCAATATTTCTTGCATAGCCTTTTTAGTCTTGTACACCCATTTACAATGGATGGGCTTGTGACCTTCATGTAATTCAATAAGCTCTCAAATATTATCATATTTCATATATTGCATCTCGTCTTTCATAGCATCTAACCACAGATCTGATTGAGAACAAGAAATAACACTTATATAATATCGTAGTCATGCTTTCATGGACAGACTATATAATCCGATGGTATAACTGATTATTTTTTCCTAACATATCTCTTAAGTTGAGCTATAATTACTTCATTCTGCACTTGAGAGGCTTGACAAACTTTATTAGGAATTAGAAGCAAGTGAAGGGAATGTTCTCTGTTTTGATGTTTGAAGACTTACCCTTTAGTAGGGTAAATATTTACAAGTGAATTGATGGAATTGCTTAATTAACCAATGATAAAATCATGAGGTCGATGGTTAGAGAGGTTGTTGTTCCAATTAAATGGGTTTATGTGGGCCTTAAGTAAGTAATAGGGTGCAAATGGTCCAATGAAAAGGTTTTATGTTGCCTAAGGTGAATAGCTAGGGAGTATGTGGCTAAATATAGTTAGCCACAAGAGGAGATAATTTGGAAATGCCTCATCTCCATTAGCCAAGTAAGTGAATGAATCACCCATTTTATTTATGAACTGAAGTTGAATTTGATGAGGTGTGGTATGACATAAAGCACGACATCAAAGCTTGACTAAGCTTAATGCCTAATTTAGAGCATTAATACAATTTGTACATTAAGAAATAGACATATCGATCAAGGGAATTCAAAGGCTAATTTTCCATAATAGATTATTTAACAAAATATTAAGTGAATCAATATGTAAACGAGGAAAGACTGGTGTTCACTATAAACATTGGAAATACGAAAAAAAATTTAAATCCACTAAAACGTTTAGCGAAAATTACCAAATGAAATGGAAGTGCTTAACTCGATAAAACTCTAACTCATCCTTCAAACGATACATAAACTCAGTAAATTTTCTAATATATCGTTTGTTCGATTAAAATTCCTACATGTAACATTAATCGTATCCGACTTCTTTTATATTAATCAATGTAGGAAATTTTCCAGATGTCACAAGATGAATGCAACTACTGGCAAAATTTGTGAATAAGTTTTGGAAACCATTAGTTTTTGTTAAGCGATTAGATGGTATCCATACCAATTTTTGTGTGCCTCAAATGATCCACCTCTCCAAATAATCTTAAGAGTGCACTCTTTCATTTCAATTCTGTGATTTGGAATCTTATTTTTAAAGTGCTCCCAATAAGTTTTGAATACAAAATCATAAGAAGAGGAGCAAAGTCTTTTGCCATTTAGCCAATACCTTGCTGATATAGGATATACATATCCTGGGTTAAATTTTTTAATGCACAGTTTTGTTGGGGCTCGAGAAATTTGCTCCCATTGACATCTTCTTTTATTCCAATTCCTCCCAAACTAATTGTTTTGATTTTCTACCTGCTTTCTCCCCCCTATTCCTATTCTTCACGGCTTTGCAAGATTGCCAAGTAAAAGCATAAATTTATTATGTTAAATGCATTTAAATGATAAGCATAAGCCCGTGGATTTCATCTATTGTGTTGTGTTGTATTGAAATGAAGTAGCAATAAAAGAAAATAATATTTGGGCTTAACTGCTTCACCAAAAGGAAGGTCACAAGTATATATGGATTTATTATTCTCATATTTTTCTTGATAAAGATGATGTAGCGAGCATGATTTCACCAATCAAGATTGAAGGAGAAAGTCCTAAGTTAACATAACTCTTATTCAATTAGCCATAAGCAAGATGAATTCCAAAGTCAACATCAAATCTCGCCTCAATTTGCAATTTAAGGATTCTCTTTTTACCTTTTTTCTTTTACAATTTTGCAAGTCTTGCATTTAAAACTTTGTGAATACTTGAAACCTTTCTAACTATACAAGTATTGACATAGAGATTCGTATATAATTTTATAGCACTCCAATGTCTTACCAGGTTTTTGGCCAAAAGGAAAATGTTTTACAAGGTCAATTTGGTATGCCGCCAAATCAATGCCAGTTTAGCCGAATCAACATTCTTGCCTCTTGAGCCGAGTCATGTATCATGACCATCTAAAAAAATCACCATCAAATCTTTCAAGGTATTTGGAATGCATTTGCTTCATGAAAATATCACCTTCCATTTTCCTAAAAATATGATCGGTGAGTGAAAGATGAGTTTTCAATAGGAATCAAAATTACAAAAACATGTTTGGTGTAGTTTTCTAAAAGTAATCTTTCAACAGAGCAAAGTAAATTTTTGTCGTTGTCAATTTTAAGGTTCAAATTTTCAAATATGGCAACCGAATTTTCTACCAAAGAAATTTGAAAATGAAAACAAGAAATTAAAAATTTATATTTATATTTTACATGAAAGCTTTCTCTTTAAAATAAATTCTGTCTTGAATCAAATTAAACTTCCTTACTTTTGCCTTTGAACTATACAAAAGTGAGGTGCCCGTTTTGCCAATAGCTTTACTCGACTAAAAGTCAGCATATGAACTTGCCTCAGTAGCTTTGTCGACACCTTATTTTTGTTAAATGAAAAACAAAAATAAAATAGTAAAACAAATAAGAATCAAAATCAAAATCGGGAGGCCTAGTTTCACCTAGCCCATTTTTCTTTTAGCCAAGCTCTCGGCCCGCTACGCGTCCAGCCCACTCTCCCTCTCTTTACCCAGGTCATTACTTCTTTTGGGGCCGAATTTCTTTCTTTTTATTTAACCCATTTCCTTCATTTCATCCTGGCCCATCTGAATTAGCAAAAAGCCCGGCAACAGAAAAGGAATATTTGGGAGGAGGGGTGTGCTTGCTCGGCCAAGATGAAGAACAGAGAAGGGACGCTCGGCCGAGAAATGGAAAGGAGAGAAAAGACGCGAGAGATAGAGAGAGAGGACGAGGGAGATTATCTCGTTTTCGAGCGAGAGATTTCTCGGAAAAGATCATTGCCGGAGCTCATTATCGAGCCTTGGCAGTTCCGATTGAAGCTCGATTCGCGAGCCGTTTCGAACGGTTCCGGAGTCAGAAGTTGCGTAGGAATTGTGTTTTATCTACTGCGAAGGAGTGAATCAAGCCTAAGCTCCTCTTCCGTCGCCGATCGCTTTTTTCCGTTTATCCGCCAGGTGAGCTCCTTCATATGCTCTGCACGTGCCCTGTTTCAGTCGAGAACGGGATATTAGGTTCGAATGATGAGTTTGCGAGAAAATATTGATCGAATACGGTTTTATTTGCTGTAGAATATTATGATTTAGGCGCCTGCACATCATGTATTGATCGAAAGGCGTGAATCGCATGCTAACTGTTCTATAAAATTCCTAAATGAAGAACCGAAATTGCTTTTTGGAAATCGATAATTAGAGCCTCGCTTATGCTTGATTTGTTCTTATAATTGTTGAATCGTCACCGAATCGTTGTTTTTCATGTGATTTGTGGCATATTATTCACTGTTCGAGTTGGCTATCTGTGCGACTCGCCTCTGCTGGAAAGCTTTTCATCACCCCATTTGAGGCTGCTCCAGCTAGTCTGTTTCATGTGCATTTCAGTGTTCTCTAGCCTAGAATTGATAAGAGCTTTAGGACGTGCAATTTTGCAGCTTGAGGATTCTTCGTTGGTGGAGGTCCGACGACATAAAAACTGTCGGCCAGCTAACGGCTAGTGGAGGTTTAGCGTCCGTCACAATAGGTCATCTCGACGGCGGCCTGGGCGCTAGCAAGAGCTCATCTGAATATTGGTGCTGGTTCTCTTGAAGAGAAGGTGAAGAAGAAGACCACAAAATAGAAAGTAGAAAACAAAATCGAAAATTAAAAAATCAATCAAAAGAAAAGTAATAAAAAAGTTTCGATATAATCTGAATCAGTTCGAATCTGGTGAGTCGGATTGGGTCATATGGTTGGGTTGAATCGAAGGCGGGTTAAAGGTTTGTAGGCCGATTTCAATAAAAATTGAACTAGGCCTTAAGACCGGCCTAGTTTCAAACCTAACCTGGACCATTAGGTCTGAGTCGGCCCGAGTCAGGCCGGGTTTCTTCATTCAATCCGAAGCCCATTACCTAAAAAAAAATAATTATAATAAAAAATGAAAAATTGGAAAAACGTTGGGGAAAATCATCTTAATTGATTCCTGTAGACTTTTAGTGGCTTGAATCAACCTTAGAATTTTCTTTTCAAATATCTTGAATAAACTTGAAAATCCCTAAAAAGAATTTTGAAACCCAATTGAATAAGCTTTCAAAACTTTACAATAGGGATTTGTTTTATTTTGTTTTCTCTCTAGAGACGATGCTAGGACACTATTTGTACATTTCAATTTGATTTTACTTGATTGCGCAATCTCTATACATTGGTTGTTGTTTTCCTTTTATCATGGTTAGGATTTCAATAAAAACATCGCATGAATGCTTAGCGGAGTAGTCTTAAAATTGATGAAAAAATTTCATGAAAAGCACTTAAGTTGACAATATAAATAAGTTTGGGTACTAAAGGAGACTATTTGTATAACTAGTATAATCAAGTCCTCGATCCTAGATCTCTAATTCCGTAGAAATTTAGATGACACTCCTACTTTTCAATTGGTTTCTAGCCAATCTTAATTGGTTAATGGAGACTCCTTATATAAAATTTTGATAGGGTTAATTTGAATTTAAAATGAAAAAATCTAACATTACGCAAGGTATAAACTTGAAAGAGTTTGTGCTCTTAATCGATTTCTTGGATAGCTGAAAAGATAATGTGGTTGAGCCGTCTTTTCAATGAACCATTAGGATGCTCTTAAGCAAACACCTCTAAATCTATTTCTAAGGGTGGTCTCTCGAGCGTAGGTCATGACAAGCTTTCCCTAGCTCGAGAAGAGAAGCAACTTAACTCGATGTAGACTCCAATTTGATCGTGGTGTTGAAGGATGAAATGAACTATTTGCTAAGAAAGAGGGACAGGTCAACAAAGTAATGGTTTGATCGCCAAGATGGAACCTAATGATCTATGGCCCTAGAGTTTTATACTCAACTAATTCAACTACCATAAAGTGAGGAGAAAAAGATATGCTTGCTCGTTGTTTTTTGAGAATTTTTTTTTTTTACATTTAACAAATTTGACTTTTACTGCCGTTTTTATTATTATTGAGTAGATGATAACTTGTGGATTGTGATGAAATAAGGTTCAGTTAAAACAGTATACCAGAGACAAAAAAATAACAAAAGTACAAATTATGTCCTCACGCTAAGTGCATCGGTGGCATGTATATACATGAAGTTAGAATATTGATGTTGCTAAGTTTCTCTCTAACAAGAGGTCCGATCCGGAGATCCTGGAAGTTGGGTCGTGTAGGGTGCATTTGATTCAACTTTGCAAATGTAATGCAAATGTTGAAACTTAAAGTTATTTGGGGAAATGCAAATTACCTTTGGTTAAAACTTCTTTATAAATAGACTTTGAGTTGAATGTATGTTTGGCAAAAAAAAACTTTTACAATGGGCTTTATATATATATATATTTTTTTTTTTTGAATGAACCAAACCCTTTGCCGGCCACAAAAGAACTAGATCTAGCGCTAGCGGCTGTCGATTGAGGTCGCTTGACCTCCAATGAGGGTCGCACGACCCAGCCGAGGGTCACCCAAGGTCGACCCAAGCGATCGCCGCCTAGGTCTCATGGCCCTCACTTAGGGTGCTCAACCTCAGGCAATCTCAACCGACAGCCATCGGTGCCAGATTTGGCTCGCCAGCCGCCATCGTCCTTCGTTGGACCGGCGAAAGTTGTCTCCTTTTTTAATTAAAAAAAAAATTAAACGATGACAAAATTGAAAATTTGAAAAATTGGTGAGGATAGTTTTGAAATGAAAAAATTAGTTATTGTATTTGGCCAAATGCTGAAAGCCCAATGCTAGACCCTACAAGCATTGGGCTTTTAGCTTTTCCAAGGTTAGTATTTGGCTGAAAACTCATTTAAAATGGTTACTAGAAGGTTGCTAGAAGGTCAAGCATTTCCCCAACGGGCTTTAGGGGTCAAAAGCCCCTTAGGAATGCTGAACCTAATATACCCGTAATTAACTTGAAATCAAGGTCCACAATTTGCTTGGTCGAGTGCCAATCGTAAAGAACATGAACAAGGAAGTTCCGAGGGAAAATTTTCTAAAAAGTTCTAAACCAATTGCATTTTTGCCAATTCAGTCATAAACCTTTTAATTTTGCTAATTTAGTCTTAAACATTTTCTGTTGCTAATTGAGTCTATTCGATCAATTTTGACCGAAAATGCCGATGTGGACACCAGTGGTGCCATGTAGGACCATAGGCACTAGCGAGGACAATTTAAAATATTTTTTGAATTTTCATTATTTTCTTTTCTTTTCCTTTTAGCTTTTTTCTTTCCTTTTGTCGGTGGCCAGCCACCGCCTGAGGCTCGGTCAGGTGAGGGTGACCCTTGAGAGGGCAACCCTTGCCTAAGCGGGTCAGCGAGGGTCGGCCTTGCCTAGGCCAAGGCAGCTTCATCAGGCATTGGCCGAGCAATGGTGACACCAGGCATCACATCGTCGCCCTAGCCTGGGCGAGGGCCGACCCTGCCAGATATGGGTTAGGCGAGGGGAGCCCTTGCTAGGGCTCTTCTTGGCCCAGGTGAGTGTCAGCCTCACCCAACCCAAATCTGGTGGGGTCGGCCCTTGCCCAGGCTAGGGCGACCTCGCATGGTGTCGTTGTTGCCCGACCAACGCTTGATGAGGCTACCTTGGACTTAGTGAGGCCGACCCTTGTCGGGCCATGTCTAGAAAAGGCCGACCCTTGCTGGGGCTCGCCCTCTCTCGGCCGCTGGCCATCGGCAAAAGGAAATAAAAAAGCCAAAAAGAAAAGAAAGAAAAAAATAAAAAATAAAAAAAATATTGGAATATTATTAAAAATTATTTACGTTAGTGCTAGCGGTCTTACGTGGCACTGTCGGCATCCATGTTAACATTTTCTGACTAAAATTGGCTGAATAGACTCAATTGGCAAGAAGTAAAAATTTTAGGATTGAATTGACAAAAATACAATAGTTTTATGATTTTTTGGATAATTTTCTTGAAATTTCGGGATGGTGCTTTTGAAACCTTCTTACGCTAAGGTCAATGACGAAAGAAAAAAGGCCGGAAGTTGATGAAATACACAATCTTTAGTTTATGATTGCACTCGCCTTACAAGAATGAAACAACGTTGTCTTTTTGGCTGAAGATGTAGTTTCTTCTAATCTGTGAGATGATAACGAGCCGTCATGTCTAATGTCCAAGGCATAGGAGAAAATTCTTCTAAACGGGGATGGATTAGGGAATTTTTATTAATAGTGAAAAAATTAATATTCATGCAGTGTAAATCTCTCAAAGTCAAAAGAGTAAATGAAAGTAGGGTTATTTAGGGGGTAGTCTGCTCTACCATTGGCTCTAGATAAGGTTTATCACTTAGAAGGTATCTGAGCTGTTTCCCTCTCGACGATAAAGCTTATCCCCCATCGTCTCACTAGGCCGACCTTGACCCTTATTATTTGGAGGTCATATCTAGTATTCAGAGTTTGTCTCGATTTGATAGTGCTCTCATGGCCCGCACTGAAACAGTGCTTTACCCCTAAATGTCTAGTCAACTATTATGCCTCAATGCGTTTTGACCGGAGACCCCGGTATACTATACTAATATGTGTGGGTCCCGTAATTCGAGTGAGATTGTCCCTCTCCTGCAAGAGGCTTTTTCTCACGAGATTGATCATAGGATTACTTGCCTTAATACTACAAATGGAATTTCAAGTAGATCGTTGGCAACCGCCACCTTCCAATGAATGCCTTGCCTTATAAGTCAACTATTTGCAACAGAAAATTCAAAGAAAAGTAAACTAAAAAGGGAGAGGAGAATCTCCTTTAGTAGGAGAAAAATTAAGAATTTAGCACTTTGCGTAGTCTATGATGATTGCGTAGTCAATGATTCATGGCCCTGTGAACAAGTTGACGACTGGCTGAGCAATTTTAAAGTATTTGTAACAGGATGACACTATTTTCACCTTTATATGACTACATCCACTTTCCCTAACCAATCAATTGCAATTTAAAGTGGTGACCTTTTCTATTTCTATGTAGAATTTAGTTGTTATAATTAAGAATTTCACATTTTTTTATTTAATTGTTGGCACTATGTTTTGCTCTTTAATATTGGATTTTACTTCCCTAAAAAATTCATTTTGGCAAAAAGAAAATTTTCAAGAAACCTATTTCTCTTCTACGTTGTTGAACAAATTTGTGAATCAATTGTCAATATAGTGTAGAAAATTTTTAACATAGATTTTTTTTTTTACACGATCACTTGTTTATAAATTTACACTTTTGTTGTGCATATCACCATCATACATTGTCTTATCAATTGTCCTATAATGGGACCATAGGATGAAACAAAAAAAAAAAAAAAGACCATCTTTAGAGATTTACCAAAATAAAATCACAATTACATTCTCCAATGTGAAACTTTTAAAAGGTAAAATTAATTATATCAATTGCATAAAATAATAATTTTTTTAAAAAAAAATTTTGCATTTTGGATTGACAAAAATTAATATCATCAATGAAGTGCATCGACAAAATATTGAAATTCCTCATTATAGATAATTTTTTTACGTCAATGTTTTTAGTGTATTCCTAAATATTCCTATAACTTCTTTACATTATTTGTGTAAAGATATCTCACCAATGGTAGAGAAAAAAAAAAAAGACAAATTATTTAATGTAGTAAATTAAGAAACTTGGTACATATTTTTTGGAACTTTCTTTTTTTCGACAAAACTTATTTTTATGGAAGTAAAATCTAAATATAAAAAAGGAAACGTAGTGCCTTTAATATTAGTGGGACGCTTACAATAAACAACATGAAACATGTGAAGTGCTTAATTATGACAATCAGATCTCAAGTAGAAATAGAACTAAATAAATAAAAAGAAGATGAGGTCATCACTTTAAATAGCAATTAAATGATTAAGGGAAATTTAGTTTTTTTAAAATAAAAATGGAGTTGACTTAGTAGGGCAGAAATAGCACCCCTCTTGAAAAAGAGAAGTTAATGCTTCAAATATATTGCTGGGAAAATAATATTAAGGTTTCGTTTATCTTGTGAAAAATAAATAATTTATAATTCAATTTTCTAAAAAAATGATTGTTTCTATTGCTTATAAAAATAAATAACTAAAAATATTTTCATCATCCATAAAACGATAATTTTTTAAAAATAAGTTTAAATTATTCATTTTTTATGAAATAAATGAAGTGCAAAAGGCGAAACATATTTTCAAAAGGACCGCATTGACTTTGTCTTTTGAGGAAAAAAAATCAATCATCTTCATAGCCGCTGCATGTTTGTCCTGCAGTTGGAAGGGAAGGAACATCACATGCACGTGCTCGCTCCGTCGCTATTTAACCAGTACGAGTCCTTTCATTGCTTCATCAATCCTACTCGTTTCCAAGAAATGGTGAATCACGCTGTTTATTCTTTTGGTTCCAACACACGCTGCCCACGAAAACAATTTTTCTCTCTGTTTTTTTTTTTTTTTTTTTTTTTGGTTTTACATGAAAATCCGAGAGTCCAAAACGTTGCAAGTCATTGAAAACGAAAGATGGAAACCGCACCAGCATTTGCACGAGAACCCCACCAAAATAAAATTCTTTGTTAATTTTAAAAATATTAAATAAAAACCTGAAATACCTTTATTTTTTCAAATAAAAGTTTGAAGTAGACATTATTTTAAATAAGGGTTCAAATTCATTTTTTTAAATAAAGGTATGAAGTGGATATTATTTCAAATAAATGCCAAAGTGCCATCATTTTCCTAAATAAGGGTTTGAACTTAATCTTGTTTTGAATAAGAGCATGTAATAGCCATATCAATATCAAATAAGAGCATGAAGTCCTTGTTCTATGAAGGGCAATTTCATCTTTTAAATTTTAAATTTTTTTCTTTTCTTTTTTTTCCAATTAAAAACAGACTGAATAAAAAAACTAAAACTTAAAAAGAAAACACACATGGATGGAAGGGCTCTCTCTCGCTTGTGGTTGCCGCTTCATCACTGGTGGGGTGGTCGATGCCTAGGGAAGGGTTGCTGCCCTCTCTCGTCTTTGGTGAGGGTCACCAGCAACCTCGCCGGCTATTGCTGCCACCTCATCAATGATGGGCCCAACCGCTTGTATGTTTACTCTTTTGAAAAAGATAATGTTTATCTTTTTTATTTTTATTTTAATGTAATTTAATTAAAATGTAAATTAAAAATGTGTTTTGATGAAAATACTTCGATCGACGGAATATTATGCTAGCCGACAAGCTAGAGAGTAAGCTTTTATTTGAAATTGCTATAACTATTTCAGGCCCTTATATGAGAAAATGAGAGCGCTTTACGCTCTAATTTGAAACAAGTTTCACTTTAGGCTCATATTTGAAATTTTCCCTAATTTTAACGGAGGTACTTGTATATTTCGAGGGAATGAACTAATTTTAAGGAGGCCAACGATCCGTTTATTTGAAGAAAAACTATTTTTGGTATCATTTCACTAGAATTACTTTCACAATGAAATATCTTTCTCCTATTAAAAGGGACAATGTTCTACACCAACTCCGGACAAAAGATATCTTATGCAATGAGGAATCTAGTGCCTTTAAATAACACTGTACAAATTTTGACCAAGTTAGAATTTAATTGACAATAAGGTCCAAAAGTTACAAGATCAATCTCAAACTATGTTGGAATTTAATCGACGGCACAAGTTAATAATGGTAAGATACAACATCAAAATTTAGTCAACAATGAGGTATTAGGATAAAGAAACACGCCATAATCTAATCAATGATGGGAATCTGAAAGTTATGACTAAGAAATTAAAGTGCAGTATAGGAAAAATAAGATAAAAGGATAATATTCTGATTGATTTGTCCGGGGCTTTCCAGCTGGATAATTGGTGGTATTTATAATGCAAATGTAATAACCGCTCAGCAATTGCATCTTCTCCAGTAACCGCCATCGACTCTGCCCATGCTCTTTTATTCTCATAGACCCATTCCGCCCATGCTTTACATAATCGTCTTCATCGTGTTTTGAGAATTGAGCAATTATTGGTGACTATTCCATGACTAGGCCTCTGAACAGCAACTATTGTTTTCCACAACATGCGTCTTCGATGCTAACCATCTTGGCTCTTTTAGTAATATTTAAAACTTCATTAATGAGAAATTCTAGTCAGTGTTCATACAAGCGGCTACCAATTGTGCGTCATCGTATTTTAACAACTGGATACGTGGCATTTGTTTATTTCATTGTCAACCATCATGCGTTTTCTTCTATGTCCATTGATGGTCATATAATACATATATATACATATATATACATACCTAATTCACGATACAATATCTAATTTGAAAACAACTCATGACAGGAGGTCCAAGATATGCAAAATGGATAAGATCTATGGCAACGAGAAATAAAACCTCTTTGATAAACATATGGTCCAAAATATGAAAATTAGAAGGTCTCATAAAACTAATTCTACAATATCTATTTTGAAAAGAACTTGTGACTTTCGTTAAGTTTAATGTTAAGGTTTTAGATCCTATTTGACTCCGCCGTGAATTGTGCACGCTTTGCATCACTTAATCATCACCACGTGTCATGTGCTTCATTTAAACTCTGCCCATTGGAAACTCGAGATCATTGACCACACTGGACGTTCCATGGATGGGCTGTGCGGGTCATTTGCATTGTCATGCCTAATCAATGAGCTTACTAGGCATTCTATCAATTGAGTCTTATGAGTTAAGTTCATGTTAGGATGTTAGTGTGAGTGAGTTGTGTTAAATAATTATTATATTAGAAAATTAGTGTGGTGTAAAATAGTTAAAATATCTTTTAGTTGGTTCATAATTTATTAACTTGAGTTTAATTAGATATGTTGATGCACTCGAACTTGAGCTCTTTCTTGGTTATCTCATTTGGTGAAGGTATTGAGCTTCTACTACAGACTCTCAATAAATGGTATCAAAGTGGATGATAGATTAATGGGGCTCCAATCTAATCAAGATGAGATATCTTGATGTAAAGAATACTTGGAATAAGAGGAAGTAAACCTAAAAACACTAAGTTCCCATATGCATGATGAGGAGATTGTTAGGAAGCATGTGTGAGTGAGTTGTGTTAAAAAAAATCCCACATCGAAGAATTGATATAGTGTAGAGCTGTTAATATATCCAAGTTGACACAAAACTCATTCACTTAAATTTTTGAGTGAAGATAGATCTAATTAAATATGTTTTTTTTTAATTGACGAGTTTAGACTTAAGCTCTTCTTTGGAGATTTTTCATATCGATTTTTTATCGTGTGCTTCCAAGCCATTAAATTCGTTACTATGGTCCATGTATTAGTGTTAACAATACGGTTGTACGGTGAGTGTCCCAATTATTGATGGGACGAGATGAAGGTAGGGATCTTTTATTGCGGGCATCCAATTTGGTAAATTCGATATTGATTGTCCAAGTATAAATGTTAGCAATTCAATTGGACAGCTGGTGTCATAATTATTGATGGGATGCCTAACTTACTGCTGGGAAGAAACGAGAGGCTAAGGGTGAAAAGAATTTGAGATTTTTCTTTCTTTTCTTTTTTGAAGGAAGAGGAGGATGGACTTGTGCAGGGTGATTCCAATTTTAGGAAGTGACAAGCACCAGGCGGTAGGGTTGGGGAAGAAAGCAAAGAGGATGAAATAAATGAGTGGGGCCATTTAGCCCAGCTAAAAAAAATTACCGAATGCTAAATAAATTTATTAATGAGTTGGTAAGGCTAAAAAATAAATAAATAGGCGAGTCAAAATATATTTCGACTTTAATATCTTGTTAGTCATTTGTTTCATCAATAACTTTTGTTAAAGTCAAAAAATGTCTTTCCAATTTTTTATGAATAAATTTATTAATGTTATTAGTGTAGATTTATTATAGGCTTATTTATTTATTTATGAATTTGAATAGTATATATAAAAATATTTATTTAATATATAACGTGTCCCAATATGTCGAAATTCTCTTTATTTTGAAAAATAACGCGTCGACTTGTCATGTCGCGTATTGCATATCCGTGTCCATGTTACTTAGCTCACAATACACAGAAAAAACGTTCCGTCTTTATTATATAAAATGAGCTAATTTCATTGATTAACTTTCCATCCAAAATTTTTTTCCTTCCCATTTTCCTTACTTTTTAAAAATAAGCATAAATTCCATGTTCAGTTAACTAGGTCCATCGTGAGTCGGGTTATTCAGCCATTTCAATCATTCTATTCTTAGAAAAAATTCTGATATTAAGATTTTTAGGACACTTACATTAATTAAAAGTATATGATGATTTTATTAATTGAGGATGAAAATAATCTCACCTTACGAGGTAAAATTAAATATGTTAATGTCTTTCTTATGGGAGAATAACACTTAGCGCAATCCAAGCTCAAATGATGTTAGAATGATTTTTTGACAATAAAAATGAAAGTTAAGAAAAAATTGGTGAAGAGAATGATTTCCCCATGTTGTTTATAAAGTATGGATCAAATGGCTGCAAATACAAATATTATGGATATCTATATTACATATATCGTCATTGTAAAAGTACATTTGTTTTTGGCCTATACGATCTCAGGATGGAAATACAAATCTATTTACCGTATAAAGTTACACGTTAAAAGTAAAAATTGATTGTTTTGATTACCTAAAATCTACTTGTGTCAAGAAATTTTCATACTACCATTGCACAAGATAAAAGCCCATTGAAATAGGATTTATATTACGCACACTATCGATGTAATAATCTTTTTTAATACAAGCAATATCAGAATGGAAACACAAACCTGTTTATGGAATAAATATACATGCTAAATATAAAAATCGCATTATTTGTCATTCTATAAAACCCGCTTATGTACAGTAAGAAATTTTTACACGGCGGGTGCACCTAACAAAAATATATGGAAATATGTTGTTTGCAAAGAAGGGAACGGTGGAAGAAAAGAAAAAAAAAATAGGAATTCTATAAAATTTCTGACGTCATAAAATTTGGAAATGTGGACATCATTCGGGAAAGAGAAGGGTACATCGTCTTTACAGCTGGAACTTTGGCTCCATCCCCAGGTCTATTATAAAAGGAGAAGACCCATGGGAGCAGAAAACAACTTCGACTTCAACCCCTTGAAATTACTTCTCCGCTTTAGAGTTTTTCCTGCTCGCCCCACGGCAAGGAAACCTCCATGGATATCCAAGACAGTTCGATTCCGAAACCATCGCCAGGTATGTTCTGTTCTTTCCTTTCTTTGTTCTGATTTCATCCCAAAAGGTGATGGAAAAATTGGAAAAGTGTCGCTTTTTTGGGGGTTAATTTGGGCCGAACCTGAGGGCGTGCTTGGTCTGAGAAAATTTCCCAATTTCCTGTCTTTCTTTCCACAAGTTTTCAATGAAAATACGCTTGGTAGAAATTTGGTTGTCGTGTTTTCGACATCTGAACTTTAAAACTCAGAACGACCAAAATTGGCATTATTTTTAAAAGGTTTGCTTTAAACAACTACACCAAACATGTTTTTATAACTTTCGTTCCTGTCGAAAGCTCTTACTTTTCACGCTCCAAACATCTTTTCAAGAAAATGGCAGTTGAAATAAGAAGAGATTGTCACTAAAACATTTTTGTAAACCGTATGTACACTAAATATCTTGGTGGATTTTGTTTTTAGAAAAATGGTGTAATAATACATGAGCCGACTCAAGAGGCAAAAATGTCGATTCGATTAAGCTGGAACTCATACAATTATAGTTGTGCTCTTAACCTAAGTCCATGGTACCTAAAATCATGCGATGGAGTCAAGTACGTATCCTAAAAAGACATTGCTTAGACTTTTCTGGTGTGACCAATGGAAAATGACTCCTAAATAATTTGGAAAGTCCAACTAAATCATCGGAAAAATTTTTCTTTTTGAAAAAGAGCTTACATCCAAATTATTGGGGGATGCAAAATTCTTTGTCCTGGTAATTTTAACGAAGTGATTTAAATTGTCACCATAGAACAGTATGAGGACTGGACTTATAACTAAAGTATAGGGGCTAAAAGTGAGATTTCCCAACCTACTGAGACCGAACAAATATAATTCCTCTAGACCAAAAATGCAAAAGTTAATATAGCTCATCAAGGAACTGTAAGCACACACACAATGTCATACAAAGCAATTTCATCAGGGTAAAACAAACGGGTTCTACATATTTTACTTATTTTAAGAGACTGCACGAGACTAATCCCTTTAACACATAATCCCCAAATCAGTCAATTCACTACAATCATCTCCCAAAGAGAAATATGTAATGTCATTTTGAGTGAAAAATAACTTGTCAATAAAAAAAAATAACTTGTCAATAAAAGTGGTTGTCACTGTCATGACGAAGTTTAAGATAACATTAGAAAATAAAATTCACTAATAAACGCATGGTGAAAGATACATGCATGGCCGAACGTTCTTGCCACAAAAGCAACAAAAATAACATGGGTTTTCTAAGAAAAATTAGATCAATTCTTTTTCCCAACCATTATGTCTATCCAATAAAGTTAAACAATATACTCATTTAAGAAAAAAAAATCAACGCAATGCATTTGTATGAATGTTGTAAACTTGTATCTTGTATAGATGGTGACTTCTATATTAATTTTATTAATCGATAAAATTGATATGATTAAGTTAATTCATAATTTTTTTTTATTTATGTATAGTTCTGTTATAGTTATCATGAGGAATTATGAAGATACATAAATTTTGTATAAAATTAATTTATGAAAAATATAGCTCATAAGATTAATGGCACCGAGATCTTGAAAATAAGTCATCATCTCTATTAATTTCAACATTAAATTTAAAAAAAAAAAAGGTTTACCATCTAAGTTTATTATAGAAAATTCCATGCACCGAATGAGCCTGATACTACTTATGTATACATGATCCAAAGTGTACAAAATGTAATTAATTTTTCTAAAGTTACTTATGTAAATTTCTCTTTTGGTAACACAGAGGTTCGCATAGACTTGAGTTCAAAGGACATGGCAACTGATCAAGCTTGCCAAGACGGTTGCAAAACAACCAGAGGTTCGTCACCTTGAACTTTTAATTTTTTTTTATCATAAATCTTGATTTTCAAGAATCTTAACTTTTTCAATGCCAAATACTTCTAGTCTCAGAGCATACATGTGCTGACATATAAATTGAAATATAACATTTTTGCAATTTTTAAAATCTGGATAATATCTTGAATTATAATTGAGAAAGCCCAATTTTTTATTTTTTATACTTCCGAAAAGTAAAAGAATGTGCTCATAATTTACTTAACAATATCATGGATAAGATCAATCCCAATGAGACAAAAACTTACAAAATCGCATTGTCCACTATATGAAAGCTAGAATGTCCCTCCCATTAATTGATGATACAATTTCTATCTCGAAAAGAAAGTTGTGATCTTTGTTAAGTTTAACGTTAATTTTTTTTCGTTTAAAAGTTTACCATCTAAGTTCAATGAAAAAAAAATTCATGCAATGATTGAGCTAGTATGCATGATATAAAGCATACGAAGTGGGATTAAATTTTCTAAGGTTGATTATATTCGTTTCTCTTTATGATAACAAAGAAGTTCACGTAGAAGAGAGCTCACAAGGCATAGCGACTGATAAAGCTTCTCAAGATGGCTGCAAAACAACCATAGATTTCTCACTTTGAGCTTTTAATTTTCGTTTTTCATAAATTTTGTGTTTCATGGATTTTGACTTTTGTTAGTCCAAGTCACTTTGAATTTCATCCACTATATGGAACCTAGAAGGTCCCACAAAACTAATTCCTAATTTGATACCTATCTGAAAAAAAAAAAAAAAAAAAAAAAAAAAAAAGAAAACTCACGATCAAAGTTTAACGTTGATCTTTTTTTTTCTTTTGCTTAAAATTTTACCATCTAAGTTTCATGCAAACAATTCCATGTGATGAATGAGCCTGATACCGATAATGTATACATGATCTAAAGCATATAGAGTAAATTTAATTAGGTTATTTATATTCATTGAATTTTTGGTAACAAAGAGTTTCACAAATTAGGTTATATATAATCACTTAAGGTCCTTTGAGACTGATATGGGTATTTCAGGCCTTTATTCGAAACAAGGTCCACTTCAGGCCCTTATTTTAGAAAATAAGTGTACTTCGAACCCTTATTTGGAATTTTCCTTAAAATTTAAAATGTTTTAAATTAAAAAAAAAAAGTTAAAATGGATTATTGGTATAAGGCTAAAAAAATATGTAATTTAATCTAGATGTAAATTGTATTTCGACGAAAATACCCTTCATAGTCCCTTTGTATTTCAACAAAACTAATTCATGATACAATGCCTTTCTCGAAAAAAACTTACGATCTCTATTATTTTAACTTTAAATTTTTATTTATTTAAAAGCATTTCATCTAAGTTCAATACATAAACTTCCATGCAATGAATGAGCATGATAGGATGTTTTCAAGGTTATTTATGTTCATTTTTCTTTTGGTAACTAAGAAGGAAGTTATGAAGACATGGCACGTCCTGTGGAAGACTATTCGAGGTGGCTGCAACAGAAGCCCAGGAATCTATTAAATTCTAAAGGATTGTCACTTTACACTTTTAATTTTCATATTTCATAAATCTTATGTTTCACGTACTGATTTATTTAATCCAAAACATTTTTATTTCATGGCAGACAAATTGTTAGAGAAGGTAATTTGACCAATGGGATGGACGCACGACTAGTGCAAATCCTATCTTTGATGTCGTGTAAGAAAGTTCAATCATAAACCTCAAGCTAATAGTTGGAGGGAGAACATATATACAAAGTATATAAATTTCATAATCAAGTGACATGGGATATATCAACATGCTGAATATAATTTTTTAATTATTTTTAAAATCCAAATAATATCTTGAATAACAATTAGGACAACCCAAAGAAAAAATACTTTTTTGCTTGCAAAGAGTAAGGAAGGTGAAAAGGTCCGTTGAGTAAACCACCATCTCTTCACTTGCATCCATGTTTTATCGAAACTTTGAGCAAGTGATATGATTACACTTGATCTGAAAATAAAAAATTACGAAAGGCTGAGGAATTTTTTATGTGCCATTTTGCAGTCCTACCAAGAGCGGTCGTCAATGAGAATGAGAACCATCGATCACTCTTTGATGCCGCACTGAGAGGTGATTGGAAAACAATCAAGAAAATCCTCAATAAAGATCATGCAGCATTGATGGCCAAAATTATGACTATAGAAGATGAGTCTTTTACTGTGCTTGATATTGCGATTATGGCCAGACAAGATCAGTTGGTTGAGAACCTGGTCAAGCGATTCCCTCGGGTTTATGAAGATCTCAATCCTAATAGAGCCCTTCGCTATGCTGCTCAGGGAGGAAGATTACAAATGGTAAAGGCATTAATAGACAAAGCTGATGCCGGATGTGATAGTAGAGCGCGTGCCCTAGACCTTGCTACTAATTATGCTCCTTCGCAAAAGGAGGCCATCTGGTACTTGGCCAGGCGTTCAACATGCGCCCCATCTTCTAACATCATGTTCAGTCTTATCGATGCCGGCCATTTGGGTAGGATTTCACACTGACTCATCTTGTCTCATATTTTCTTGAATTAACTTTTTTGTTCTTGCGTCCCAAAAGACATATGCTTATATTTAGCTCGCAAATACCCTGGCTCAACAACATCCAAGGACACTGATGGCGTGGGCTGTTTGGATTTCTTGGCGATAGTTCCTCTTCACTTCCGTAGTGGAGCTCAACTCAATTTTTGGGAAAAATGTATTTACAAATGTAGGTAATGGCTGCGCTTCTTTTGTTGGATACGTGCAATTCAAGCAACTCCATCCACGTAACGTTCACTCTATTTGTTCCCATTTTTAGTTATCCCTCTCTGCTTGGTCGATACATTATTTGACGACTCCAAGGACACAAAGATGGCTCGAGGTATTTTTATTGATCTGTTTAGTGGAGGACAAACACGCGCGCGCGCACACACACAAAAAGGCATATCATTCAGGGATCTTATTTTACAAAAAAGTTCAGGAACAAGGACTGCATCTATGTATACAAACTAATATCTTAACGATGATTTATGTCACAAATTAATATCTATTGTAACATTTGAAAAGCTAGTGGAGAAGTGTTAGTCATTGTCAAATTGCCAAGTAGGCTTATTGAGAATTGTAGATTTTGGATTTCAGGTCATGGAGATTGATTGATACAAGTTGTTTTTAAACATAATCAAGCATTATAAAGCATGAGCAATTTTCAATTCATGATTGTGCTATGTATCTTTTTGTTCATCATCAATTCCTAATTTCCTGACATGATTTATTCTCTCCTCTTTGTGGTGGTAGTACTAAAAGCACTTAATTGGATCAAGATATCACTATGGAATCTTGCCACAATACCAGGTATACGATATTGCCATGTTATGCAAAGAAAAACAGTAATCTCTCAATTTAAAGTGTATTATAGATACTATCAGTACATCCCTTTGAGATCATAGTAATAAATATAGACTGGCTCATCATTCGTACATTACGATAAGATTTGATTCTAATCAATTTAATTCAACGTTTGAACTACATATATCCATTAGGTGAATCTACAAAAATATTCAATGGAAACCATATCTATCGATCCTCGTTGAGTCTACCCTTTTTCTCAAAAAAAAGAAGAAAAAAGGAACACTTTTTTTCTCATGACATTGTGTGTGGTCATCAATAGATCTATCTGTTCTGATGCCCGCATTTTGATTGCCAAGCCATATGAAGTTTATTTTCTCAATTAATATTTTTTTTCTCTGAGCTACTAAATATAGATAAGAATATAGTGCAAATGTGAAAGCTTCTTTAACCTTTGGATTCTTCATCATTGGAAAAAATTGCTTCTCTGATGTTACGTGCAGCACCTTTCATCAAAAGAAGTGGAGAATCGAAGTTGAGGCACTATTACTCGCTTGAGTTTGCAAAACAAGCTCTTACCGAGATAAAGAATGGTACAAGTACTCCCGAAATACTCGAGTATATATTGACTTCAGGCGTTGTCCTTGATGCTGCATCTCGCGGAGTCTTTGAAATTGTGGATTTGTGTCTTAAATATTTTCCGGAGTTGATGTGGGATACCAATTTCGCGAAAAAACTGATCATAAAAGTTGTGGAGGGACGGCATATTAAATTGTTTAGACTGGTGATAAAAAAATACCCAATTCGATATTTGGCTGACGATAATTACATGAACTTTGACCTGATGGAGGCTGTAACCAAATGGTCTTCGAGATGTGAGTCCCCTGATGTTTCTGGAGCGGCTTTTCTTATGCAGAGGGAACTTCAATGGTTTCAAGTGAGTGATCCTCATTTGTTTACCCCCTTTTGTGCTCTTTATTGATGTTTACATTGATAGATGTCCTTTTTTTTTTTAAGGCAGTGGAAGATAGAGGATTTCTTGCAGTGGAACATAGAGGATTTCTTTCTTCTGAAGGGCTGACATATATGGAAAATAAAAAGTCATACCGGGAAAAGTTTGTAGAACAGCGTGAAGAATTGCTCAAAGATGCAAGGCAATGGATGAAGGAAACATCATCATCTTGTAGCCTTGTTGCAACTATAATTATTACAGTAGCTTTCGCTGCAACTTTTACGGTGCCTGGAGGCAACGACGACCACAACGATAGGAAGGGGATCCCAATATTTCTGAACAAGGGCTCATTCATGGTATTCGAAGTTGCAAATGCTCTTGCTCTCTTCTCCTCTATCACCGCCACATTGATGTTCTTGGCCATTCTAACTTCGCGCTACGCGATTGAAGATTTCCTCTACTCACTACCAAGAAAAATGATATTGGGCCTCACTTTTCTCTTCCTCTCATTGGCTTTTATGCTGGTGGCATTTGGCTCTGCTCTTACGATTGTCTTGAGTGAACGATTGAAGTGGATTTACATCCCAATTACATTGTTGGCTGCCATCCCCATCATTTTGTTCGCAATCCTACAGCTTCCCTTATATGGTGAAATGGTGGAATCCACCTTTCTACCTCGCCTCTACCGTCTCCTAAAGTTTTGCAAATGATCTATGCTATTATTGGAGAAGGACATCTGCAATGTGATCTTTGTTTGCACTTGTTACTATGTGTAAAATGTGACTATTATGGTGTTTACTCATGTTTAGAGACTTTTGAAGTGTGACATCAGCCATAATTTCAGTGTTATTTATTCACGTTGAGTCAAGTTCAAAATTTTCGGTTTTCCATTCCAGTTGAAATCGAGTATGATTTTTAATGCTTGATCACATTTGAGTCATGTTTTAGGTACCAAGTATGCATGTCAAGTCAACCTTGAGCTGCATACTATATCGACTACATAAATTGTGAAGCAGCCTTTTGGGATTCTTTGTAGTGTGTGTCCCTTTAAATATTCTTTGCTATCGAGAGCTTTGCCCCCTTTGTTTGCCACATATGTGATGCTTGGTATTTTAATGAACAATCAAATTAGCTGTCAGCGTATTCTCTTCTCCCAAAGACTTTCCCATGTACATTTCTTATCATATCTCATAGATTTATGTGATACATGATTCATATAACGTTGATACCTAAATTTTGACTATTCCATTTAATTATTTCGAACTTATGACACCGGAATAGTCAATCATGAATTTGTTACCACTCCTTAATTTTGTCATGGCTTGTAGTAATAGTTATAGCAAACCAACAAACTAGTACCAAACAAAAAATGTAGTAAACCATTACATCTGAAGCAAAAACTAAGCAAAACAAACCAATATTAACAATACACAACTAAGTAAGAAAAACCTTTGAGTGCTCACGACCAATGAATTTCGACTCCAACCTTACATATTCACTATAGATTGCAACAAAAAACCTTGTTCCATACAAAATTTGCGACAAATCAATAACACACTTTACATATAAATACCTCGATACAAGTATATATTCCACATCTTCGACTATGGTAGAAATACAAATTTCTTCTCATTACTCACTTCACATTTGAATAGACTATACAGGAGAACAACAACACAATCAACGCCCAGTAAAAGTTTCTTTCAATTTTCAGCCTTGAAACGTCCTTTTTCAAATAGTCGACCGAAGATGTTAAACCATTCATTTGAGTTTGTACTGAGTTGACATCCTCCAACTCATCCATTAATGTAGCTAGAGGTTGATGTTGGCCTTTAAGTAGCTCTAAAATCACCTCTGTCGCTCAATCGGAGAATTTCACGTCAACCTATTTGAAATATTTGCACTTTGAGCCTTCTCTATACCTATCGCACTCATGGAATCTTCTTCGAGGATTTAACCGAGTTTAAGATGTTCTTCTCAAACTTGATAACCCGCAATAACAGTAACACTCATTATCTAATTCACTTTTTTGGAATGAACGTGAGCCACTGCTGAAGCTTCTGTCCTCTATTTGTAAGATCAAGCTGATAATTTTGAGGGAAAATTGAAGTAGGTACTCAAATTGGCTAATTGGTGTTTTGAACTTCCAGTTCTCTTTCAATTTTGGGATTTAAGGTTCTTACTTGAGGGAAAAGCGCCAAATGGCATCATTTTGTTGTTTGCATACTGACTGTACTTTCCGTTGAGCCATGTCAGCTTTAAATTAATAAAAAATTGTTGAATTTTCAGTCAATCAGATTGGCATTAGCACTTAAATAATTGTTTTTCAAACTTTTTAACACTTAAATGATCAAAAAAAAAAACTTTTGGTATCAAAGTGAGCATCGTATACAACTTTGACACTTCTAATATATTTTCCCCTAGTTCTACTTTTCAATGCATGATGGACTTGGATAAACAGTTCCATAAATATAAACCTTTTGAAGCTTTATTTTTTTTCTTTTAACTTTTATTAAGGTTGAAAAGGACCGTCTTTCAAACGAATACTCACACCATTTCAATTGATGATGTAAGGAATCAATAATTTATAATTGAAATATATATTTAGTTAATTCATATGACCTTCGCTATAAATTTCAGCATCAAGTGCCCGAGGAACTAGCCTTCCACTTTTAGAATTTATTTTCTCAAAAAGTGCCCCTTAGGGTATATGAATTTTATCTCTATATATAAATAAGCAATGCGAGAATCAATTATATAAGAAAATTATCCAAAAAGTTTTAAACATATGGCAGCGAATTTATTACTAAATCTTGTAATTATGTCACTTAAGTCCCAAACCGTTTGATAATTTCTTAGCATAGTCATTCCTACCAATTTTTGGCCAAAAATTGCTAACATGGTGATCTTGTCAACCATCCTATGTGGCCAAGTGGCGCTAATGCGCATAATGTTTGGATTTTTTTAGAACTTCTTGTGAAATTTTCCTTTTTTCCCCCTTTTTTTTTTGGCTTTTGGCTGATGATCGGTCACAGGTGAGGGTTGGACTTGCATGGGGGATGGTCAGATGGTCGGCCATTCTAGATGGGACAAGGGCTATAACACCCTTGCTGAGTGAGGGCATCATGGCTCTTGTCAGCCACACATTGTGCAAGCTAGGGTACCTAGCTTGTGGTAGGTTATTGACCATGGCCAAGTATTGGTCATAGGCAAAATGAAAAGAATAGGGGAAAAAAAGGAAACAATGAGAAAAAAAGGAAATAATAAAAATTTTAGAAATTTTTAAAAATTAGTTAGTGATTTTTGGTCAAAATTGGTTAAAATGACTATATTGACAAATCATTTAAAGATTTAGGATTAAATTAGCACAATTAAAAAGTTAGGACCTAAACTGGTCACTATACAATAAAATTAGGACTTTTTAAATAAGTATCTTAGATTACATAATAATAATATGACCGAATAGAAAAATGGGTTTATATCAAAAAGGAGGTGGGGGCGAGATGGTGACAAGATAGGATGATTCAATGGATCCCACAAGCCCTAGTTCTTAAGATTAATTTAATGTCTTAGCTCATGTTGTGTCGGCTTTAAAAAAGAAAGAAGCTTTATATTATTATGACTATGCAAAGTGATGATGTGGTGGTGATCACACGAGATCCTCACGAGGCACGTGAACCAAGAAAAAAATTGGCAATTTTACTGTTTTTTGTTGAGAAGTTTAAAAGGACAATTATAATTAGCGCCAATAGGCCAGTCAAATCTTCATTCTCCTATAATGATGGCTTGGGAAATATTTTACATTGTTTAACCAAGCCACTCAAAAGCTTAGAGTGTGTGGTTATTAGAAAAAAAAAAACTGATTAACTCAATTAACCCAAAAAATGTTAAATTTCACACTAACATAGTTCAGTTTACCCAATTGTTACTTTGAATTTTGGTTGGGGATATACTTAGGTTCTAGCCTATCAGTGCAAGCTTTAATTGATCATACATATTAAACACGATGGTTGCAAATCAATCCACTCAAACCATGCACACTAATTTGAAAGAAAAAACGGATATGTGTTGTGATCCTAAAGCATTTCAAAATCTCTCCGTGATTCTTATAGATGGTATTGTCATAATCAATTACGGGAAATTTTTCATGTACCGTTGGAAAAAAAAAATCTCTTCATATTAACTTTTGAGGAATGCCAAATTTATAAACTTTTTACTTATTAATATTTTCTTATTAAGTTGGCAATATCATATTGAATTTTCAGATGAATAAATCCCTTTGAATATCATCTCGGGTATTGCACATATAGCTTATGATGTCTCAACAATAGAACGAAGAAGGGTTAAATTACGCATTTTCACCTAGCCCCAATTTGGCATTATATTATGAATTTATCACACGTGGATGTAGACTGGCCACATCAAAGCACCATACTCTAATACCCAATTACCTGCAATATATGGTGGACCATTGCTCCATATGTTTGTCTGCAATAATTAACACATGCTCCGCAAAAAACAAAACAACATTTATACGCCTTGTCTCTTTTGTTATATCATTTTCGCCAAGAACAAAAAGAAAAATTTATGGCAAAATGATGATGTTTCGATTGTCATAGCAAAGGATAAGTCTCGATTAATTGAAGAACATTAGTGAAAGAAAGATCGAATTAGTGACAGGGGAGAACTTTAGGGGGGACCATCAGGAAGGGTCAATTCATTGAGTTCTTGCCAAATCCAACGTGAACTCGAGGCAAAGTAGGTCTTATTTCACTATCTTGGTTTCAATGTATGCATACACCAATAATACACGTGGACGTTTTGTGTTGCTTTTGGCTTCCCCCACCCCCCAAAAAAAAAAAAAAAAACCCCACCACACACTCCAAGCATCAAATTGCATTCTTGTGGCTCTAATAAATTATGGCCTAAAGCCAATGTGGTTTGTGCACATGGGTCCAATTGAGTCATGTGCATTGACATTCCGAATGTGCTAGAAACGAGTTGATATAAAATTTCTTTTTGAATCAATGGATTAATCCCTTGGGATCAAGTTATGATGAATAAATCACAAATCCCTAAGGTTGTCCTTCGTTGGCCTCCTTTGATTAGACATCGGGGCAACAACAGAAGAGAGATTTGCGGTACCATACTCCTCATATAACTTAAATTTGATCAAGTTTTCTAGGAAGTACACTACATTGCAATCCATGACTGAATTTCAAATGACGGGCCAAATGGTTTGCACTCTCCACAAAACCTACTGATTTACCCCAGCCCAAGAAACAAGAGGTGCGTGGGATTAAGCTTAAAGGCCCATCTCAATAACCTGGACCACTCTATTAGAAGTTGAGCCGGCCATGGGCTTACAATTATTGGAAAAAATCAAGCTATTAGTTAACGTTTGATAGCCCCTCTCATACGAGAAAAGTAGAACTTTGTCTGTGTCTGGGTGCTTACATTGAACCTATCCATTGACCACTGAAGTCACGCCTCCAAGTTCCAACGGAGTATGACCTTGAGTTAAATATAATCGATAATCCTCGCTGGCCATTAAAAAAGACCAACATTTCCATTTATTTGATTTGTATAAGGAATCGAATAAATCGATTAACAATATATATTTTATACCTCATATTTTGAAGGTCCAGATCTTTTTTTCTGCACACATGATTCTTGTTCGATGTCGAAGTATATCTAAGTGAAGCGAATAATCGGTGGCAAGCTCTAGATATGACAAAGAAAAAAACTTCGGTCTGTTAATTGATGATATCATCCCTGAAATTGCACAGCATAACATTTATTCTAGCAGAATGTGCTTTGATTTTGATAATTTTAAGGGGTTATTTCAAATTCCTCTCCGGTACTCCTTTTCTCCAGCTCTTCATTTTGGAATCCAGTTCCTCCTCCTTTTTCTATATCAGGTATTAAATCTTATGACAATTCTATAAATCCTCGAGGATTGGATTCTTGGCACCAATAACCGTTAGGGTCACAATAAATCCGATATTTAATACATATCTATTCAAGTCGAGTGGAGCTCAAATTTTTTAATTTTTTATTGGAGTTGAATTCGAGCAGAATTTTTAATGCTTGATCAAATTTGAGTCGTGCTTCAAGTAACAAGTATGCGTGCTAGGTGAAGCTTGCACTGCTTCATCGACTCAATTACGTCTCCTTGCCTGCATAGAGAAATTGTGAATCTGCCGTTAAGGATTCTTTAGAATATATGTCTCTTTAAATATATCTTTTTCTACCGAGATGCTTGTTATTTACATTTTCCCCTTTTTTGCCGCACACATTTGATTTTTGATATTAAATGAACAATCAAAATAGCCGTGAGCGTATCCTCTTCTCCCCAGGACTTTCCCGTGTATAGATTTTGTCATAGCTAATAGATTTACTTGTCACGTGATTGATACCACTCCAAAGAATTTATTTTGAAAATATATTTGTTGGAGTAAATCTTATTACCTATAATTTTAGGAAAAAGAATGCCTTAAGTGTCTTAACTTTTGTATGACGCTTATCTCAATGGCATAATTTTTTTTTTTTTTTGATTACTTAAGTACCATGACTTCAAAAGAAAAAACATTCACTTGAATGTTATAACTTTTTTGGCAATCACTTGGGTGTCATGAATTTTAATAAAACGTTCATTCGAGTGCCACGACCATTTTAAAATCATTCACCTTATGTGCCGAAAATCCGATGTAGCATGGCATTAGTTAGTGGTGAACATTTTCTAAAAGTTCTGACTAAAGTTATGACATTCAAACGAATGTTTTTAAGAAGTCATGACACTCAATAGTCATGACGCTCAAGTGATTGAAAGAAAAAAAATGTTATGGCACTCAAATGAACTTTATAGAAAAGTTATAACACTTATGGTGTCTCTATCCTAGCCATCATACTTCGAAAAATTTGTCTAGAAAATATGATAACTATTAGTAAGTGCCGTTATTACATATATGAAAACAAAGAGACTTACTCTTAACCAATCGAGAGCTCTTTGCATTTGAATAGTTGCTCTGAAGACAGTAGTTACAACATCGAACTTAGGATTGTACTTTGCTGCTGCAAGCATCATCCTGGCCAATTCTTCTGTTGTAGGCGCTTGAACTGATAAGAACTCTTTTTTTTTTTTTTGCTAGAAACTAATGAGAACTCATCAGTTGAGCTTACCTTCAAAGAGCGTTTGAGAGTTCCTTTCTTGGTGATTCTCCACGACAAGTGTCATCAACCTGCTATCATAATGCGAAATCCAAATAAGCTTCGGGTAAAACTGAGTACAAAGCTTCAAGAGTTCATTGATTCCCTTCATTCTAGCTTGACCAAAATAAAAGGATTAGGCGCAAGGGCTAATGGGTATATCGTGTGCATACAAAAGTTGGGTGAAGATGAAAAGATGAGTGCAATTGCCAGCAAAAGTTGTGAATAAGTTTTGGGAATCATTGATTTTTTTTTAGTGGTTAGATGGTGTCCATGCCAATTTTTGTGCACCTCAAGCGATCCACCTCTTCGAATAATTTTAAGAACGCACTCATTCATTTCGGTCTTGTGGATTCAAAACCTCATTTTTAAAGTGCTCCCAGTAAGTCTTAAATAAAAGATCATAGGAAGAGGAGCAAACTCTTTTAACATCTACCAAATGCCTTGTTGGTGCGTGCGTGTATCTTGGGGTGTAATTCCAAAATGCAGGATTTTGGGCCAAGAAATTTGCTCCCACTAAAATCTTCTTCTATTCCGTGCCCTCCAAAATAAATTATTTTGACTTTCCTACCTGCTTTCTCCCCCATTTTCCTACTCTCCACGCCTTTTCGAAGTTGCCAAGTAAAGTGTAATTTTACTATGTTAAATGCTTTTAATTGATAAGCGTACGCCTGTGCATCTCATCTATTGCGACGTTGTCGTATGGGTGATGTGGCGACAATAGTCAATGACGGAGCCCCCGGTCCTATGCCCAATTTCCGCACCCTCTCAGTAACAGTCAACGAAAATAATTTTTAGGCTTAAGCATTTCACACATAAGAAAGGTATTCAGTTATTGACACCCAAACTTATCTTTATTATCACATGCTGATCACGAGAAATGAAAACATTTAAAATCATCCTCATTGTCATGTGCGGGCTGTGATTAACATCAACTTAGCCTATGTTAGTCATGGAAATGAAGGATGGCCAAGGATTTCAAAAGCCTTTGGACTAGATTTCGATAGGCCTAAAAGTGGAGATATGTGATTCGATGATAAAACAATTGATTGCCACATGTCCAAGTCAAGAGATGCCACCGAAGACAAAGGATTCAGATGGAATTGGTGTCAAGATTTAGGTAGGAATGGTTGATTAAAAGGGCGTGCAAAACCAAAGGAGCAGTTAATACTTGTTGAGCAAGTCATGTAAGCATTGTTGAACAAGTCAAAAGACAACAAGATATGGATAAAGTAGTTGAGCAAAGAACATTGAACAACTTTCAAGAAAGAAGAAATCAACTACCGACAGTTACCAAATTGGCCTATAAATACCACATGCAATGGAACAGAGAGCCCCCATAAACAACACACAAAGTTCCTTTGTCTTACCCTTTTAGTAATCTTAGCCTAATTTAGTTTAACTATAGCTTCAGATTCCTGTTATTTATTCCATTCTAGTGAGTGTCTATATCCAAGATAGTGCTGTTGATTAGATTCCAATACTGTCCTACTATCCAGCATCGTTGATTAGCTTCCAACATTATGTCCTCATTATCTATTTAGGAGCAGTATCTACTAAGTGTTGTTTCCACTATCCAGCGTTGTCGATTAAATTCCGACGTTATGTTCTCGAGCCCAATTAAGAGCAGTGCCTTTTTGGTATTGTTTTCAATGTCCGGTGTTGTCGAATCAGCTTCAATATTATACAAACCATTTTGATTTTAATGGGCTTTCATTAGTAAGTCGTAATGAGTTTGGATCAAATTGTTGATTATATTTCGACATTAGTTATCATTAATTTTAAGCTTGTATTAAGTGACTTGATTAAATTTAGAACCATATAATATATATATATATATGTTAGTATTTGACCATTTTTGTCCAATGCTAGCATAGAACCTAAGTCCCCTCAAATAAAAATCAAAATATAACATTTGATGAAAGATATTTTGTTGCGCAATCCAAAACTGAGGAAGTACCAATACATATGTTTTCATTGTTCTAATATTTTTCAGAAAAATTTAGATGCTAGATAGAGATGATGAAGCTAACATGATTTCACCAATCAAGATTGAAGGAGAAAGTCCTAGGTTAACATAAAACTTAGTCAATTAGCCTTTAGCTAGATGGTTTCCTAGGTCAACATTAAATCTCGCCTCAATTTACAATTTCAAGGATTCTCTCGTTAATTTTTTTTTTAATAAATAATTTTCCATATTCTTGCAATTAGAACTTTGTGAATACTTGAAACCTTTCAAAATATGCAAATATTTACACAAAGAATCATATATAACTTTGTAGTGCTTCAATGTCTTACAATGTCACTTTAGAAGGCGCCAAATGAGTGCCAACATTGTCAAATCAACCTTTTCGCCTCTTGATTCTAAACATGTATCATTACACTATCGTGACCTACCGAGGGAGAGAATATGTTTAGAGGTACTTGCTTATGAGATGAGTCGAATGGTTCATACAAATGATGATCTCGGCTGGACCATCATTTGCTAACATCGCAAATGACTCATCAATCACAAACGTGGACTCTCTCAAGTCCATACCCCACGTGACATTAGATATTCGATTTTTATTTAACTAATCATATGTGAATTTCTATATAATAAGTCGCCACTAGCGTATTAAGGTCGGTTAAAAATCAAGTAAGATATGGGAGAATATCTCATTTTTTGCACAACCAAGATCTTGGAAACGTGACTTGATTACATTAGTTTTAAAACTAATGGTCTTTCGGTACCTAAACTTGATTACATGCCAACTAAAATCCTAGGGAGCCTATCAAAAAATGAAAATAACGCTCAAAATATTAAAGTGCACAATCAAGTGCAATCGAAGTAAACACATAGACAACTTGATATTGTCTCTAAATAAAGGCATACGAAAAGCATTATTATAAAGATCTAAAGGTTTATTCAATTTTGGATTTCAATTTTTTTAGGATTTTTCACTTTTTAATGGAAAACTACCTAATTTTTTAAACTTTTGCCAAGGATTTCTAATTTTTCTGAATTTTAAAATTTTTTTATGAATTTTATGAATTTTTTATGAATTTTTTAATTATTAAAAAGGGACTTCGGACCGGGTCGGGGAACCGGCCCGGGTATGGGTCTAACCCAGACCCTAGAGTCGGGGATGGAGCTTGCAATTCGGATCGGCCCCGGGCCTAATCCAAATATGGGTCTATCTGCTGGGCTTGAACTATTGCTGTATTTCTCTTTTGTCACGTTCATCCCCAGTCCAACTAAACCTAAATGAGGCCCAACTTCTATTTCATCTAAACCATCCCCAATTCACCATAAGCCTAACCCCGAATCTGTACTTAGTTCATTCGATCGGCCCAATCTTCAGCTTGTCTCATAATCTGACCCGACCCAGTTTGATTATCCGAATTTGATCCGGTCGAAATTAGAGTTGACCAACTTTCCATTTCTTTTTTTCATTCTAGTTTCTTATTTCTTTTCTTTTTTCCACCTGCGTTGTCTTCTTCAAGCGACGTCTTCTTCCCTATAACCGGTTGACGGAAGCTTCTCCATGGACGAACTCAACACTCACCACACGAGCACACTTCGAAATCTCAACCAATCCGGCATCAGCGGCCAACCTCACCAACTGTCACTAGGTCGTCACCGCCGGTCATCTCTCGGGCCATCATCGAACCTCTTTGGCGCCATTCACATGCACATCAAACTAAATCTATTCTAGGGAACCAACACATACATGCACATCGAAGCCAATCAATAGGGAACTAGCTGTAGCGGCCCTTAACCGCAGGCATTCTCTGGCAAAGGGAATGGTATTTCCGGCAAGGTGTTCCTCCATGGGCGACTCGGAAAAAGCGATGGATATGCCGCGAAATTGAAGGAAAGCATGGAGAAAAGCACGACATCAGACGTAGTTCAACAATCTCAGAACAATCAAACTTTGAACTATAAAACTTCTAAGCATCGATTTAATGGAATGGATTTCGGTGTTTCATTCAAGCATTTTGTCGAACACTTGATGTGCAATTCGAAGTATGGGATCCGAACTGGATTGTAATGCGATTCTCGACCTAGATTGTAGTAAATAAAACTCCAATTCCGCATTACTCATTTCAAATCAACCTCAATTTCAGACAAGTAACTCGCGATTTCGCTAGTGAACACTAAGTCTCAAATTCGGGCAAAACAGAGCAAGGTTAGAGCATTTGAAGTGACGAGCTAACCTGATCAAGAATGGAGTAGCCGTTACCGCGCGTTCGCCAACGAGGCTTTAGAATATGACCGGTATTCTTCCTTTTCGTCTGAGGAACGAGTTTAACGGACGCAAGCCTTCGCTCAGCCACGGACGGAGATGGTGGCCCATGGTCGCGAAACATGTTCTCCCGCCAGTCGAGGACCAGAACAGAAGGAAATCAGCAGATTTTTGCCAATTTTCCAAAAAAAAAAATATTCGGTTTCTTTTTTCAGCTCCTCCTCTCTCTCACTGGTTCTCACTCTGCGAACATTTTCCTTCTCTCCTTCTCTCCCCGGTTCAGCCTCACTTTTTCTCCCTCGCCTCCTTTCTTTCTCGGCCTGACCCAGCACACCTCAAGCGAACGTCCTCTCCCCTCACCAAACAGAATCTTTTCTTCCGTCACCGGCGCCTCACCGTGCTCTTCTCACAGGCCACGCGCGCGTCCCCTTTTGCTTCTGTCATCGCCTCTGCATCACAGTCACTCCCCTCATCAACGTGAGCGTGTGCGAAGGAGAAGAGTATAACGAAAGGGGCCGGGCCTTTGGAGAACAAAAATGGACTCAGAATCGGGAAAGAATAAATGAAGGAAAGGGGGTGAAGGAAAAGAAATGAATTTGGACCCAGAAGAAGTAAAAAGAGTGGCGCTAGAAGGAGGGCTATGCGCATGGGCTTGGCAGGCCCAAAACTTGTTGAAGAGAATGAGCTGGATCCGAATTTTATTACTATTTTTATCATTCTTTATTACTATTATCTTTTATTTTTTATTGTAAAATGGATGGACGCCTAAAAATTCGGGTGTCAAATACATCTTTTTTTTAAAAAAAAAAAGATCACTATTTAATCTTTTAAGGCATTTAGGGTGCATTTGGTTCACAAAAATATTTTAATGACAATTGTATTATGTTTTCATCTTCCGTTTTCTTGAAAATATGTTTGATGAGATAATAAGTTTAGATAAGAATGAAACTTGCACAAAATAATGTAATTTTCGGTCATTTTCAATTTTAAGGTGCGAATTATGAAAACATGGCAACCAAAATTCCTGCAAAAAAAAATGGAAATAGGAAATTGAAAATTGAAAATTTTCCATTTTCCATTTATATTTTGCATGAAAAAGCTTTTTCTTTAGAAAGACTTTGCCTTGAATCGAATGTAAATTTCTTGCTTGTGTTTTTGAGCCAGAGCAAAGTGAGCCACCCGTTTATGTAGATAGCTTAATATAGCTAAAGGCTTGCAAATTAGCTAGCCTAAATAGCTTTTCTAAGTTTAAGAAACAAGTGCCTTAACGTGGTAAAGACTTATGTAGCACGAACACACGACACGACACGATACAACACGATGCGTCAACATGTTATTTCTTAAAAATTGAAAATTCCGACACGTTGGAACACGTTATATATTAAATGAATATTTTTTATTTTTAATTAATTTAATTCAAATTCAGTATATTTATTTTTTGAAATTATTTTTTTAATATCATTTACTTATTTTTCTAATTAAAAAAATCCCCACATCTACCTCACTCTCTTCTTTCCCTCATCCATTCCCCCCCCCCCCCAACCCCCAAATATATTTTTCTTTCCCTCCCACCATCGTCCATTCCCCCCACCCCTAATTTCTTTTTTTCTTTCCCTCCCCACCATCGTCCATTTCCCCCCACTTGTCCCTGTCACTTTCCCTCCCCCCAAAATATGTGATAGCCCATCATACTCCCATTTTTTAATTATTTTTTAGTCAGAAACCCTAGCTCCTTTACTCCTCCTCCTCGCCGCTCGCCGCACGACCCTTCCTCTTCTCCTCCTCTCGACCCTTCTCCTTCCTCGCCGCTTGCCGCACGACCCCCTTCCTCGCTGCTCGTCGCTTGCCGCACAACTGCCTTCCTCTCCTCTTCCTCTCGCCTTCGATCCTTTCTCCCTCGCGGCTACAGCCTTGTCGAATCCATGGTAGGCGGCCCTCGCCTCAGTTTATGCTCAGCCGTCTCTCACCGTCGCTCGCGGTCTGCTCCCTCGCTGTCACTTCCACCCTCCGGGACATGCGTGTCGAAATGTGTCGGGCAAAGGTTGATCACGTGTCGGAAAATCCGACACATGTTGACCGCGTGTCTGACCGTGTCCAATCGTGTTGATGTGTCCAACATGCTCCGACACATGTTGGACACGACACAGAAGCATGGACAATGTGTCCGTGCTACCTAGGTAAAGACTCCATTGATGTCTAAAATCGGAAATTAGAAAATTTCCATTTTACATTTAAATTTTGTATGAAAGCTTTTTCTTTAGAAATATTTTATTTTGAATCGAATGGAAGTTCCTTGCTTGTGTTTTTAGGCCAGACAAAAGTGAGGTGCCCCCTTTTGTCGATAGCTTTATTCATCTAAAGGCTTGCAAATTAATTTACCAAATAGCTTTTTTGAGCCTGGGACAGAAGTGGCTTACTTGGTAAAGACTCCATTGGGGTCTAATAACTAGAAATTGAAAAATTTCCATTTTACATTTACATTTTGTGTGAAAATATTTTTTTCATAAAGATTTTGCCTTGAATCAAATTGAAGTTTCTTGCTTGTGTTTTTGGGCTCGACAAAAGTGAGGTGCCTGTTTGCAGATAGCTTTATTCGGCTAAAGGCTTGCAAATTACTTTGCCTGAATAGCTTTCCCTAGCTAGAGAAAGAAGTGGCTTAACTTGGTAAAGACTCCATCTTGAGTTGAATTGAAGTTTCTTGCTTGTGTTTTTGCGGTAGACAAAAGTAAGGAGCCTTTTTTTGCCAATAGCTTTATTCGGCTAAATGCTTGTAAGTTAACTTGCCCGATTAGCTTTCCTAAGCCTGAGAAAGAAGTGGCTTAGCTTGATAAAGACTCCATTGGTTTTTAAAACCAAAATTTTGGAAACTGTCATTTTACATCTATATTTCGAGTGAAAGCCTTTTCTTTAGAAAGATTTGGCCTTGAATCAAGTTGAAGTTATTGCTTATGTTTTTGGGCTAGACAAAAGTGAGGTCCTCATTTTTGCCGTAGCTTTATTCGCTAAAGGCTTACAAATTAACTTGCTCGATTAGCTTTCCTAAGTTCGAGAAAGAAGTGGTTTAACTTGGTAAAGACTCCATTGGTGTCTAAAACTAGAAATTGGAAAATTTCCATTTACTTCTATATTTTGTGTGAAATATTTTCTTTAGAAAGATTTTGTCTTGAATCAAATTGAAATTTCTTACTTGTGTTTTCAGGCTAGCCAAAAGTGAGGCACCAGTTTTTGCCGATAGCTTTATTCAGCTAAAGGTTTGTAATTTAACTTGCTTGAATAATTGTCCTAAGCCTGAGAAAGAAATGGTTTAACTTGGTAAAGACTCCATTGATATCTAAAATCCAAAATTAGAAAATTTCTAAAGTTTGAAATTAGAAAATTTCTATTTTACATCTACATTTTGTGTGAGAGCTTTTTCTTAAGAAAGATTCTGCCTCAAATTGAATGGAAGTTCCTTGCTTATGTTTTTGGGCTAAACAAAAATGAGGTGCTCATTTTTGCTAGTAGCTTTATTCAGCTAAAGGCTTGTAGGTTAACTTACCTGAATAGCTTTCTTGAGCCTGAGAAAGAAGTGGCTTAACTTGGTGAAGACTCCATTGGTGTCTAGAATCGGAAATTAGAAAATTTCCATTTTACATCTACATTTTGTGTGAAAGCTTTTTCTTTAGAAAGATTCCACTTTGAATTGAATGGAAGTTTCTTGCTTGTATTTTTGGCAAGACAAAAGTGAGGTGCCAGTTTTTGCCGATAGGTTTATTCGGCTAAAGGCTTGCAAGTCAAGTTCCTTGAATAGCTTTCTTGAGCTTGAGAAAGAAGTGGCTTAACTTGATAAAAACTGCATTGGTGTCTAAAACTGGAAATTGAAAACTTTCCATTTTAAATCTTTAGAAAGTTTCTACCTTGAGTTGAATGAAAGTTTTTTGCTTTTATTTTTGGGCTAGACAAAAGTGAGGAGCCAATTTTTGCCGATAGGTTTATTCGGCTAAAGACTTGCAAATTAACTTGCTTGAGTAGCTTTGCTGAGCCCGAGAAAGAAATTGCCTAACTTGGTAAAGACTCCATTGGTGTGTAAAATCGGAAATTGGATAATTTCCATCTTACATCTATATTTTGCGTAAGCTTTTTCTTTAGAAAGACTCCATCTTGAATGGAATAGAAGTTCCTTGCTTGTGCTTTTCAGCCAGACAAAAGTGAGCAGCTTGTTTTTGCTAATAGCTTTATACGGCTAAAGGCTTGCAAATTAATTTGTCTAAATGGCTTTTCCCGAGTCCGAGAAAGAAGTGTCTTAACTTGGTAAAGACTCCACTGGTATCAAGGAACAAAATGACCTTTATTGTAAAAAAGAGAGATTGAGTCATCTCAAAGTAATGGTTCGATCACTAAGGATTGAACCTAATGATCTGTGGTCCCAAAGCTAGAGCCTATTCACTAATTTGTATAGGCCTAGTTTATATTCCATGCAATAATCTCCTTTACATTTAGGTAATCCAACCATTATAAAGTGAATAAAAAATTATACGCTTTACTTGCTTTTGGTGTAGGGGCTTACCTTTACACTAGGCAATGTATTTCTATAAAAAGGAGGAATGAACCTCACTTAGGAAAACTAAAACTCTTTGATAATTGGATATCTTACCCTTGTTTGCATCCTCCATTTACTTTGTTGTTGAAAGACTGTGTCGCGACCTAAATTTAGGCTAATGGACTACTAAGTCTTTAAACTTAGCTTGGGCTCTCTCAAACTCATACCAATTTGCGACTTAAGGTTCAAATATTTAACATGCAAATGATTATTATCTAGGAGTCGCCACTAATCGGTTTATGGTAGGTCGATTAAACACCTGAGTAAAATAATGAGAGAATTATTGTACTCCTACGAACCAGAGACTAAAGGTACAGGGATTTGGTTACACTAGATTTTTTTAATGCTCTTTCGATACCATTTCTTTTTAATTTTCAAAATATTTTTGCAGGCAGCTTGAATTTATTTTAACTTAAATCACTATTATGCAAAAAAGTGATCACACAAATACTCAAACATTCAATAAATAAATTGCATCACCCAAAGCAAACAATTTTTTTTGGGTTTTCTTGAAAATTAGAATGACTTAATCTTATTAATATGCAAATTCTAATTAAATGGGCCTATTATGCAACCTAGTTATTATGCACCTCATGACCTAACTTCACTGATGAACAAATTCTGATTACATGGTCCTATTATGCAAGCTAGTTAACATGCACCTAGTATTTTTGCATTTTTTTTTATTGAAATTCAGAATTTATGAAAACCCTAATTGATCTATCTAAAAAGGGATAATCTTCCAATTTATTCTAGGGATTAATTTGACTTAAACCCTATCATTTCTTAGAAAATTGTTTTTTTGGAAAAATGAGATAATTAAAATGTGCGAACACTATCTAAAACCCTAAAGAATTTATTTAGGTTCAACCCTAACTTATTTCTAAAAATGCAATCCTAGAAATGTAATCCTAAGAAAATTCTAATTTACTAAACCTAAATGTCTGATTTACTAAACCTATATGCTCATGTAGAATTTTGATTTTTTTTTTATTTTTTTTTATTTTTTTAAAAGATAAGTAATTATTAAATAAATATTAAATCTAAACTATCAGCAAAATAAATGATTAAAATAATCGAAAAAATAACATGTTGTCTTACCGGTCAAATTAAAGATTATCTTAATCCTAATTATCAAGACAAAGAGCTTAAAATAATTAAAAATCTGATCCGAAGTCTTACGGATCAAATTAATAATTATAATGATTTAATAATTGAAATTCTACCGAAAGCCCAAAAATTAATATAATAAAAAAAATAATCCGTTGTCTCTCGAATTAAATTAATAATTACAATAATTCCTGACAAAATCCCTATGGATAATGCCTACAAAACTCATAAAATGGAAACCACCTTATAATAATAATGAAACTTTAAAAAAAAATTAATATAAAATAAAAATAAACTAAACTACCTAAAGGGGGAAAACGAGGATGGATGCCACCGGGCGGTCGCTGACCAGTGTCAGGACTCCGGCGAGAGCTGGTCGACGGCGACGGTAGGGCGCGTCGCAAGCGGTGGTGCCGAGGCGACAGCAAGCGGCGCGGCGTGCAGCGACCAGCAAAGGGGAACAGAGGCGTTGCGGGCTGTTCGCGGAGGTGCAGCGGCGAGGGGGCCGACGGTGTTCAGGTGTTCGCGTTGGGCGCGCAAGCAGAGGCTGGCGAGCGCGACGGGGCCGAGCGGGATGCTGAGGCGGTGGCGAGCAACGGGCCGGACTCAGCGACAGGTGGGTCGCAGGTTGCAGAGGCGCGGCGGCGTCGGGCTCCGAGCGGTGGTGCGGCTGCAGGCGGAGCAGAGGGGGTCGGTGCAGGTTGCTGTAGCGGGCGGTCAAGGCGGAGCGCGAAGGCGTCGGGTGCTGCTCGGGGACAGCGAGTGGAGGCTCGGCTTGCACAAATCGTGGCTGGAGCAGAGGACGTCGGGCGCTGAGTCGCGGGCGTTGGCGAACGCAGCGACGAGCGAGCTGGCGGAGGTGTCGGGTTGCCGCAGCTACAGCAGGGACGACAAGCGGCGGTGCTGGTGCGGTGGCCAGCTAGAGGAGCGAGTGGCTTTGCCGCGCGGCATCCAGCGTGGGGGGTGACCGGCGAATTGTTGGTGAAGCGACAGCGGACAACGAAGAGAGTGCTGCACGAAGGAGAAGAACAGTGCACTGTTCTGTTTTCTTTTTCTTTTTTTTTTACTCTCTCACCTCTCACGTCACTTCTCTCTCTCTCTCTCTCTTTTTCTCTGTTCTGCAGCTGACTTTTCTCTTTTCTTGTCAAAGAAAGAAAAAAGAAAATGCTTTCTCTTTGACCAAGACAGACGAGGCCTTCTTGCAAAAATTCATTCTTTTCTTCGAATTTTCTCTCTCCGAAACTTTTTTTTTTTGGTAAAAGTCTCTCTCCGAAACTTTTTGCTCTCAATTTTTCGAAAATCCACCCCGTCATGAAAAATGAGCCTCTCTTTGATAGTGATTCGAAAACGGTTTATTTATATGGCATTTCCCGAATTACCATTTCTTGTCACATTAAATTAAATCTATATGATTTGGCAATCGGTTCAATTCTTGCCCATTTTTCACTTGATTTCAAAATTGTTGCTGTATTTAACAAAATCCGGACATCCATCAGAATTCCATATTTCCTTGCATAATTCAATCAAATTAATTTCTCCCATTTCATTTTTTTCTTTTTATTTGTTCGAAATGCAATTTTATTTTTCCAAAATTAGATGTCAACAGACTGCAACAAGGAGAGCATCCCAATGGTGCTGCAGCCAAGTGAAATACAAGGAAATTCGAATCCTGCAGAACCACCACCAAATACATATTCATGTTCCAACCCCGAAAAATTTATGGTATAAGCGATGTGGTGTTATAATTTCTTTGTTTCCTTTATCTAGTTTGGCGGCATATGTAGTTGGAACTAAATAAATTTCCAACGACGGACTAAAACTGCAAAAGCAATGTGTGGCCATCAAATACAGTTGATTGATTCAAGGAAACAGTAAGCAAAAGCAAAACGTATTCCTCAAATATCCTAAGTTTGGTATGACTTGGCTACACCAGTTCCCTCGTAGTCCCTCGTAGTTATGGATGATGATGCGACTGCTTTTTGTCAATCCTAGTTTCGTCACTAACAAGGACTCGATGACCAATTCATTAAAATTAACTATCAGAAAATTTCCTCTTATCGGAAAGTTTTGTCCGAACGATCACATTGCGAGGACTAATTATTTTCTATGTCTACTTAAAATGCAAATCGGATTTGCAATTGGTTGTCCAACAAAGCAATTTCGTCAAGAGCAGACGGCCAAATAAATGGGTTTTGAATATTTAATTACTTATCATTAAGAGACTACATAAGACTTGTCCTTTAAAGACTTGATTCTCGAGGTAATCAATTCATTGTAGTCATCTCCAAAAAGGAAAGCATGGTGTTGTTCTAAGCCAAAAATAACTTGTTAATAAAAATGGTTGTTACTATTATAAGTGATGAAACTTTTAACACTTCTAGTGTCCTTATACCTATTTTTGGACTAGACAAAGTGAGATGCTCGTTTTTGTTGATAGCTTTGTCAAGCTAAAAGCTAGCAAAATAACTTGCTTGAATAACTTTCCCAAGCTCGAGAAAGAAGTAACTTAACTTGGTAAAGACTCCTTTGGTGTCAAGGAATAGAATGAACTATATCATAAGAAAGAGAAACAGAGTCACCTTCATGTAATAGTTCGATCACTAGGTATTGAACCTAATAATGTGTGGCCCCAGAGCCTCAGCCTACTTACCAACTTGTAAAGGTCTAGTCTTTATTTCAAGTGATAATCCTTTTTACATTTAAGTAATTCAACCGCTTCGATCCAAAAGAAAAAAAGGTAATCCACTCGCTATAAAGCTAATAAAAAATTATATGCTTTACTTGCTCTAGGTGTAGGTTTACATTAGGTGAGGTACTTGTATAAAAGGAAAGAATGAACTCGGCCTAGGAAGACTAAAACTTAATTGAATATCTTACCCATTTTTGCATCCTCCGTTTACTTTGTTATTAAAAGATTTCAACGAGGAGAGCAACCCAATGGCGCCGCATCGAAGTGAAATACAAGGAAATTCAAATCCTGCAAAGCCACCACCAGGTACATGTTCATGTTCCAAACCAGAAAGATTAATGGTATAAGTGATAGGGTCTTACAATTTCTTTGTTTCCTTTATCTAGTTTGGCGGCATATTTAATTGGAACTAATTACGGATGCCGAAATTATGTAATTTCCACGAACTAAAAATGCAAAAGCAATGTGTGTTTACCAACTACTGCTAATTGATTCATTTTCTCGGGTCCGTGGTATGACTATCCTTTTCAAGTAAACAGTGAACACACAAAATGTATTACTCAAAGTCAATCTCCTAATCTGGGATGACTTGGCTCCACAAGTTCCCTTATAGTTGTCGATGACGATACCACTGCCTTTCGTCATCCTAGTTTCATTACTTACAAGCACTCATGACCAGTTCATTAAGGCTAATTACCAGAAAATTTCCTATTATCAAGAGAGTTTTGTCTAAACAATTACCTCATGAGGACTAATCATTTTCTATGTCTACTTAACACACACATTGTCTGACCAAAAAAAAAAAAAAACACACACATACACATTGAATTTGCCGCTGATTGTCCTACAATGCAATTTCATGAAGAGCAAAGGGCATGGGTTCTAAATAGTTAATTACCTATCATTAAGAGACTACATGAGACTAAACCTTTGAAGACATGATCCTCGCCTATTCGGTGTAGTCATCTCCAAAAAAAAGAAATATGTAATGTTGTTTTGAGCCAAAAATAACTCATCGAAGTGCAAATTTAACATTAAAGAAGAAAATTCACTCTCGAGCACCTTGTCCAAGATACATGGAATGCTGGAGTGTTCTTGCCACAAATAATATGGCTCTTGTAGGAAAAATTAGATCAATTTTTTCCCAACCGTTATGTATTTCCAATAAAGTTTAATCTATCTAATTTATTTAAGAAAAAAAAATCCATTCAATGTATCGGTGTCGTCAGAGTAATCATGTTACGAACTTGTATCACGTATCAATGTAACTAATAAATTAACTGTATTAGTTGATGAAATCGATGTGATTAAGTCAATTCATTTATTTTTATTTATGTATAGTTATGTTAGAATTGTTATATCAAGTTGCGAAGATACGTAAATATTTGTATAAACTTAATTTATGAAGGATAACGCATATAAGATCAATGGCAACAACAAATAAACACATTGTCCAATTTAAGAAAGTTAGAAGGTCCCACGAAATAAATTCATGATATAATACCTATCCTAAAAAAAATATGATCTCTATTGAGTTTAACGTTAATATTTTTTTGTTTAAAAGTCTACCATCTAAGTTTAATATAGAAAATTTCATGGGCTAAATGACATCATAAGTGCCAAAATTTTTGTATGACGCTCATTTTAATGCTAAAATTTTTAACTAGCTCACTTAAGTACCAAATTAAAGAAAAATGATTACTTAGGATGTGTATGATAACCATTCTATTTCTGTCCATAACTATTTTCTATTCTTGGGAATAGATTTAGAACAGAAATTCTTTCAATAATGCAATTTTTTTTTTTAAATTCTGGAACAAATTTTTAGCCTAGAAATAGGTTTGGAAAAAAAATGAGAAGTGAAATTTTTTCACTTTTCTATTTTTGTAATAGAAATGATAAATAAAACCTTTTCTTATTGCTCCTCCTCGTCACTAGCCACCTACCTGCCCCTCGACGGCCAACAGTCGTCGGTCGTCGATCGCCGCCATCCGCCAACCTCCATTGCCGTCTTAGAAGGAGAAATTTTATATTGTTATCAAACGAATTTCTATTCTTAAAATAAAAATTTTGTATTGTTATCAAACACATATTTTTGGTCAAAAACTTGTCCGGAGAATAAAAATAAAAATCTATTTCTGGAATAAAAAGTGAATTTTGGAAAATAATGGTTATCATTCGCACCCTTAATTGTCTAGCGAGAATTTTAGACTAAACGTATTACGTGGCACTTATAATTAAAAATATTAAAATGAGTTGGCATTTTTTTATTTAAAGAAATCCAATCCACATGGACATGCAAAATGACATGGCTCAATCTAACGTGGCTTGGTAGGACATAAATGATGTCACTCAATCCAACCAATCAAAAACAATATCGCACCAAGGAAGGTTTTGGGGTTCAATCATCTTCAACATTATACCGTCGCACTGTCACATCACTCTGCTTGTCACCATCGCTCACCGTCTCTATCACTCACATGCATGGCCACCATCGATCACCGCGTCACCTCAGCCATTCTCCCAAAGGCATCATCAAACCAAGCATGAGGAGAGACATGGGCAGCCACTATTAATCCACACCAATTAGGGGTGGATATGATTTCAGGGTATAGCCTAAAATTGAATAATTGAATCGGTGGGAACCAGTCAGGTTTTTAGATTTTAGAGTATGCATGGTAGATTCACATTTCAATAAATGAGGAACTTATTTTGACGTTCCAAGTGAAATGTAGAACTGCTTATCCTCTATTTACAAGTACTCTTTTGCTACGTAAACCTGAATTGATTTGTTGAAGCCAAAGCAAAGCTATGGACTATCAATGATTGGATATAGCCTTTGAGTCCTTGTTTGGTTGTTGCGTACTTAAAAAGTCTTAAAAGCTAGTTAACTTCTGTCCTTTTTTCATGTTAAAATCATAGAAAAACGACAAATTAGGCTTAAATAAAAATAAAACCAAAAAAATGAAATTGGTCGGTTCCTAGTAGACCCTATAACTGATAGGGCAGGTTTTAGGTTTCAAAAAATTAGAAACCTATTCTAATAGGTAGCTTCTAGGTTCCAAGGGGAACCAAGAACCACCCAATCCTAACGCTGGTCACCAATATCTCGGGCCAGCCAGAGCCTGACGCCACCTGCTATTCACCACTCTTGCTGGTCGCTGGTGAAGCCGCAATCAGTTCGTCCCGTGTTTGCTCTGTTTTCTGGTGAAGAAGGCTTGAAGAGTTTGGGGGTCGCCTGAGGCTCGTTCATTAGCGTCAACCACTAGTGACGGCTTTCCTCACTGTTTTCAAGCCGCTGGAGCCACTGCCGACCATCGTCATTTGTCATCTCGGAGCAACAGAGGAGCAGCTCTGTTCTGCCTTGTTTGACACTTAAGAGAATTAATTTGAAATCTATAACGAGAAAATTTCAGGGATTTTAGGAGGCAAGATCGTGAAAGAGATCACGGCCAGCCAGGAGGAGAAATCAATGGGATATTTTTACTTGAAAATATGGCAGACGAGAAGCAAGATAGGTAAGAGATTGAGCGGGGGTTGGAATGAGAGAAATTAAGGGAAATAATCAAGAATTTAATGCTCATGGAGTGAGCTGGCCATGAAATCTTTAGGGTGAAGAGTAAACTTAGGAAAGGAATAGATGGGATTTGCAGCAATATGGAAAGAATATTCATTCACTCGGCCAAATTTGGGCGTTCACACGCAGAAATACAACCGGGAAAAGTTGAATGAAGCAAATGGAGATTTGATGGCAAATCACGACGAGAGGATGGCCAAATCCCGGGATTTGAGTGCATGAACGAAGGAAATTTTTGCCCAATAAAAAGACAGGATTTTTCACATCTCGAGGGGGACTTTTGGCTGGAGTGGAGGCCAACACGAGAAACAGAAACAGAAAGAGGAAGAGACGTAAAAGGACCATCATCTTTTTGCTGGGCAGTTCACGATTAGCACCGCAATACATAAATGCTTTGCAAGTTCGTGACCACGGAGGATCTGCAGAGGGAAGAGATTAAAGATTGTCACGCAACATTTTTCGTGTCTAAAACCAGAATTTGGAAAATTTCCATTTTACATTTATATTTTGTGTGAAACCTTTTTCTTTAGAAAGATTCTATCTTGAATCGAATTGAAGTTTCTTGCTTGTGTTTTTGGGCCAAACAAAAGTGAGGCACTCGTTTTTCTGAAAGCTTTTTTTGGCTAAAAACTTATAAATGCACTTGCTTGAATAACTTTCCTGAGCTCGAGGAAGAAGTGGCTTCATTTGATTAATTAATCCATTGGTGTCAAGGGATGAAATGAACTCTATTGTAAGAAGAGAGACATAATCACCTTAAAGTAATGATTCAACCACTAGGGACTGAACCTTATGATCTGCAGCCCTAAAGCCTGAGCTTGTTGCCATCTTGTATAGGTTTAGTATATAATCCCAGTGATAATTCATTTTACACTCGAGTAATCCAACCACTTTAATGTGAAAAAAACAAGAAGAATATGCTTTACTTGCTCTTGGTGTACGGGCTTACCTTTACACTAGGGGAGGTACTTCTATAAAAAGGAAAGAATGAACTCCGCTTATGGAGACTAAAATTCTTTGGCAATTGAATATCTTTCCCATTTTTGCATCCTCCGTTTACTTTGCTATTGAAAGACTGCGACGAGAGAGTGGCCCAATGTCACCGGAACCAAGGGAAATACAGGGAAATTTGAACTCTGCTGGGCCACCACCAGGTACATACCTCTTCAAGTTCCAGCCCAGAAAAATTTATGGCATGGGCGATGTAATTTCTTTGTTTCCTTTATCTAGTTTGGCGGCTCATTCAAATGGAACTAATTACGGAGGCCGAAAATTTTTGATTCCCACCAACTAAAAATGCACGTAAAATTTAAATTTTTTTTTTTTTTAGATTCTAGAGTGACTATTCATCTATTCCGTCCCCCCCCCCCCCCCACCCCCCCTCCCCCAAAAAAAAAATTGGACGAACTTGCGTTAACTCCAGTTTTCTTCCTTCTATTATCCAAGATGTTTGTGTGGACGTGGACTCCAACAAGAAACTAATCCTTCAGAAATACAAACTTCTCTTGATGAAGCAGAGCGATGGACGCCGTTGCCAAGTGGGCCGTTGCTTTCTCTGTTGATTAGATAGGATTTATCTAAGTCGTTCATAATAAGTTGATATATGTTGCGCAATTCTCTTTCTACCAAATAAATAAATAAATGAATCGCGGGAATAGGCACTCAAGTAAATGATTTTTTTTACCAATATGATCCTCAAATGATTAAAAAAAAAAAGTCATGGCACTCAAATGATAAAAAAAAATATCATAGTCCTTAAGTGAGTATTGTATGAAAATTATAACACGCTGATGTTCTTATTCCCTCCTTTTGATATAAAGAGGTTTACTTAGACGTTGATTCAAGAGGCACAACATCTGGTGAAGTTTCTCAGGGCGGTCATGGACCAACTGAAGGTGTGCCACTTCGAAGTCTTAGTTCTCATTTTTCATAAATCTTGTGTTGGCTGAATTTTATTTTGCTCCAAAGCATTACAAATTCATAGCATATAAATGTTAAAATATGAATTCAAATATAATCATCATAATTTTCAAAATTCAAATAATATCTTGAATTATCACTAAGAAAGCCCAATTTGTTTATTTATTTATTTATTTATACTTTGAAAGAGTAAAAGATCATGCTCATCAATTATGAATGATATTGTGGATAAGACCAATGGCAACGAGAAAACTCATTCGCGACACTATACCTATCTCGAAAAAAAAAATTCCGAATATCTATTCACTGTAACGTTTAATTTTTTGTTTAGAAGTTTACTATCTAAGTTTAATACAAAAAATTCCATGCAGTGAATGAGTTTGATACGAGTCATGAACAGATGACCTATAGCATACAATGGGTAATTAATATTTCCAAGGTTATGTATGTTCATTTATCTTTTGGGTAACAAAGAGATTCTCGTGGACTCGATTTCAAAAGACACATCAAGCGATAAAGCTTCTTAAGATGTTTGCAAAACAACTAAAGGTTTGTCAATTTTAACTTTTAATTTTTCCTTTTCCATAAATCTTATGTTTCTTGCATTTTTACTTTTTTTTTTTTAATTCGGAATATTTTAAATTCAACGAGACAAATGCTGACAAAAGAGTTAAAATATGATCTTTCCATAATTTTAAAATCATAATAATATCTTTAATTTTAATTGAGAAATCCCCCTCCCAAAAAGAAAGAAAGAAAGAAAGAAAGAACGAACGAACCGACTTCCAAAGAGTAAATGAAGACGCTTATGGAAACAGGGCTGTTAAGTAACGACCGCCCCTTGATCTGGATTGGCATTTCATCGGAAGTTTTTGCACTTTCACTTGACCTTAAAAACAAGAAGTGCGAATCGAGGACTCTTAGGGCGCGTTTGGTAACGTTTACGTTTAAAAATTATTTCCGGGAACAAAATAGAAAAAAATATTTGTTCCCGGGAACAATTTTTGAACAAAAAAATGCGTTTGGTAAATCTTTTCCAGAAATATAAAAAGAATAGAAACACGTTTGGTAAATTTGTATAATTTTTTATTTCTTTTAATTTTTTAATATTTTTATTTTATTTTTCTATTTTCTTTCTTATTTTTTTATTTATTTTTCCTTTTTTTATTTTTTCTTCTTTGGCTGGTCGCGGCCCATGGCCGGGCGACCGGCCGACGAGGGCCGGCGGCCTCGCCCGGCCACGGCGAGGCCGAGCCCGGCCGTGGCCGGGCGAGGCTCGGCCTTGCCTTGGCCGGGCGAGCTCGGCCTCGCCGGGCCACCGCCCGGCGACGCCGACTGGCGATGGCCGGGCGAGGCCGAGCCTCGCAGCCGCCGGGCGAGCTCGGCCTCGCCGGATCCGGGCGAGATCGAGCTCGCCCGACCTCACGCTGGTTGGGCGAGCTCGAGCTCGCCCGGATCCGGCGAGGCCGAGCTCGCCCAGCGGCCGGCGAGGCTCGGCCTCGCTCGGCCACCGCCAGGTCGGCGTCGCCTGGCGGTGGCCCGGCGAGGCCGAGCCTCGCCGGCCGCTGGGCGAGCTCGGCCTCGCCGGATCTGGGCGAGATCGAGCTCGCCCGACCTCCCCGGCTGGTTGGGCGAGCTCGATCTCGCCCAGATCCGGCGAGGCCGAGCTCGCCCAGCGGCCGGCGAGGCTCGGCCTCGCTCGGCCACCGCCAGGTCGGCGTCGCCTGGCGGTGGCCCGGCGAGGCCGAGCCTCGCCGGTGGCTGGGCGAGCTCGGCCTCGCCGGGGGCCGGCGAGCCTCGCCGTGGCTGGGCGAGGCCGCCGGCCCTCGTTGGCCGGTCGCCGGCCATGGCCAAGGCCGGCGACCGGCCAAAGAAAAAAGAAAGAAAAAAGAAGAAGAAAAGAAAAAAAATAAAAAAAGAGAAGTATTTCTAGATTTTGTTCCAGAAACAAGAAACAAGTTTTTTTTGTTTCTTGTTTCTGTTTCTTTTTTGTTCCTGGGAACAAAAGAACAAAAAAACAGAAATTTTTGTTCCTAGGAACAGAAATAGGGTGCAGCCAAACGCGCCCTTAAAGTTCAATATTTGCAGTTAAGCCAAAACCGGAGGTCAATGAGGAGTATCGGTCATTGTTTGAAGCCGCAGTAAAAGGTGATTGGAAAGGTGCCGAGGAAATCCTCGATCATGATCCCGACGCAATCACGGCCACAATTTTGACCTCGGGAACTCGTCAAGCTGCGTGAGCGATGTTGCGGTTACGGCCGGACAAGATCAATTTATGGAAAACCTGGTTAAGCGCGTCCCGAGAAAAAATAAAGCTCCCATTTTTTAGGGTGCCCTCTACCATGCTTTGCTCGGACGGGAAAAATAAGAAGGGTAAAGGAATTAGTAGATGATCTTGACAAAATTGGTAAATCAGGTGTAGAAGTTGCCTTGTCAATCGCTCTTTGGAAAAGCTCCTAAGCAAAAGGAGGTTATCGGTACCTAGCCAAACATATGGAATCCAAACCAGAGAATGATCTCGTGCTTGCCCTTATTAAGGCTGGCCATTTGGGTAGGATTTCACACTCACTCATCTTATCTGATTTTCTTCACTTGTCTACTTGCATGAATTTTTTTGTTCTTGTGTCCCAAAAGACATACTCTTGGATTTAGCTAACAAATACCCCAACTTGAGGAAATTTGACGAGAGCGAAAACCATGGCCTGTCAAAAGACTTAGTACAAGTGAAGTCTTACTACCGCGGTGGAGCTCGACTCAATTTTTGGGAAAAGTGTATTTACCAATGTAGGTACTTTTTGCACTTCTTTTGTTAGATATCCACAATTAGAGCAACTCTATTTTCATAGTGTTCATTCTATCTATTCCCTTTTTAGGTATCCCTTCCTCGGTTGATCCATCATCTCACAAAGTCAAAGACACCAAGACGGCTCGAGGTATTTTTGTTAATCTACTGATGGATGGACTAATATGGCAAAAAGCATATCATTCAAAGATCTTACTCATAAAAAGTTAAGGGATAGGGACTACATTAATGTATACAATTAATATCTAAATCATGATGTGCATAACAAGTTAATTTCTAATCAAAATAACCCCCTCCAAATTATTGTTTCTTTATATATTATACTAACTTTTTAAAACTGCCTAAATTTTTATCATCTCCCTAATCTTATCAATTTCACAATATAAATGTCAGTTTACATCCAAAAAGATATTTTAATATCATTTATCCTATTATTATATTGTCTTAACAAGATTGTTAATTTTAATTTATGATATTATTTTAATCACAAAATTTATATAGAAGGTTAGAAAATTCTAGTTATGATGGCTTATGAATACACTATTAATTGCATATTCTTATCAAATAGTTTGAGGGAAACTTTATTTCAAAGTTGAAAATTAAAATTTAATCTAATTATCTAGCCGATTTTGACATTGTGAGTGGTTCGCTGGAATAAGTTTGTAGGTTTATAAAGTTAAACATCGTTGATTTTTACTTTTTTTCTTTGGGCTTTTTAGACTATAATATGAATTGCAAGATGGGGGTTAAAATTTTATTTACGCTTTCTTCACTTTAAAACTCGCACCGGATTTTTTCAAAGGAAAGTTTTAAGCATGTTTTAAAATTTGGATACACTTGATATGAGATTGAATCTATGATCGTTATAGTTACTTTCTTCATAATTGGACTAGAACAACAAGAAGTTTCTTTTCTTTTTCTTCTTTTTTTTCCTTTATGTTCTTATCCTAGGCTAATATTTAGATATGATCTAAATATAAATATGTTTGACATGTGATCATGCTTCTAACAATTTAACCCTTTTGAAAATATAATACCATAAATTAAAGGGAAAAAGCCACCAAAAATCCCCAACTTTACCTCGAGTGACAGATTTACCCCGAACTTTATTTTGTGACGTGAAAAACCCTGAAGTTTGCTAACTGTGACACATTTACCCAATTAAGGGTATTTTCGTCTTATTATTTATGTTTTTTCTTTTTTAATTTTTTCTTCCTTTTTCTTCCCTCCGCCGGCCAGCCGGCGTCGGCGAGGGAGGCCCTCTTCCGACCCAGTCGAGGGCCTCCCTCGCCCGACGCCGACGAGGGGTGCTCTCGCCGGCGTCGGGCGAGGGTGCCCTCGCCAGATTTGGCGAGGGAGGCCCTCGTCCGACGCCGACGAGGGCCGCCCTTGCCTGCGTCGGTCGAGGGGTGCCCTCGCCTGCGTCGGGCGACGGGTGCCCTCGCCAGATCTGGCGAGGGAGGCCCTCGCTCGACGCCGACGAGGGCTGCCCTTGCTTGCGCCGGGTGAAGGGTGCCCTTGCCAAATCTGGTGAGGGCAGCCCTCGTCAGCGTCGGGCGAGGGGTGCCCTCGCCGGCGTCGGGCGAGGGTGCCCTCGCCAGATCTGGCGAGGGAGGCCCTCGCCCGACGCCGACGAGGGCCGCCCTCGCCTGCGTCGGGCGACGGGTGCCCTCGCCGGCGTCGGACAAGGGGTGCCCTCGCCGGCGTCGGGCGAGGTGCCCTCGCGATCCGGGCGAGGAGGCCCTCGCCCGACGCCGACGAGGGCCGCCCTCGCCTGCGTCGGGCGATGGGTGCCTTCGCCGGCGTCGGGCGAGGGTGCCCTCGCCAGATCTGGCGAGGGAGGCCCTCGCCCGACGCCGACAAGGGCCGCCCTCGCCTGCGTCGGGCGAGGGATGCCCTCGCCGGACACCGGCTTCCCTCCACTGGCTCCGCCATGGCCGGCGGAGGGAAGGAAGAAGAAGAAGAAAAAAAAGAAAAAAAAAAGAAAAAAAAATTTAAAAGTAAAAAGACCAAAATACCCTTATGATTTAGGGTAAATGTGTCACACAAATGAAAGTTCGGGATTTTTTTGTGTCACAAATAAAAAATTAGGGTAAATGTGTCACAGTTAGTAAACTTCAGGGTTTTTCACGTCACAAAACAAACTTCGGGGTAAATCTGTCACTCGAGGCAAAGTATAGGGTTTTTGGTGGCTTTTTCCCTAAATTAAAATTGACAACATTTTGTAGGCAAAGTTAGAATAAGATGCATGATAAAGTGATATTTTGTTGGGTAATAATGGAGCATTAGAATAAGATGCGTGATAAAGTGATATTTTGTTAGGTAATAATGGAGCATTTCTATTGTGAAATTGATGAAAGTGATAATAATAATAATAATAATAATAATAATAATAATAATAATAATAATAATAATAATAATAATAATAATAATAATAATAGTAATAATAATAATAGTAATAGTAATAATAATAATAATAATAATAATAATAATAGTAATAGTAATAATAATAATAATAATAATAATAATAATAGTAATAATAATAGTAATAATAGTAATAATACTAATAGTAATAA
>CM029459.1:63832182-63922182 GCA_017140185.1 Eucalyptus polyanthemos subsp. polyanthemos | reverse complement strand
GCCAAGTAGAAATATTGAGAATTGTAAATTTGAATGTCAAGTCAGGGAGGTTGATTGATCCAAGTTGTTTTCTAACATTGAGCATTATTAAATTTAATTACATGTGCAATTTTCATTTCACAAATGTGATATGTATCTTTTTGTCCATCATCAATTCCTAATTTGCCGACGTGATGCTTCTCTCCTCTTAATGGTGGTAGAACCAGCAATTCCTTGGTTCAAGATATTAATCTGGAATCTCTACACAAAACCATGTATACGAATTGGCATAGTATCTTGAGAACCAAAAAAAAAAAAAAAATGTGGTGGTATCTACAGAAAAATGACCTTATTTATCCATAGTTAGAGATCTCTATTTTATATTGTAAATTGATGTGCTCGATGTATCCCTTTAGGATCATAGTTTTTAATATGGATTGATTGTCGATTCATATATTACATATGATTGAATTTCATTCAATTTAAAGTCCAATCGACATGTATTCAATAGGAGAATCTGTAAAAATAGTTAGGTCGAAAATTGATCTATCGATAAATGGCTGAATCTATCCATTTTTCCGAACTCTTTTTTTTCCATGACATTGTGTGTGTTCATCCATAAATCCATTTGTTCTTTGATACATGCATTTTGATTTTCAAGCCATATGAAGTTTGCTTCTCCAATTAATGCGTTAAATTCATCATTCTCTTCTCAACTACTAAACACATGCATGTGCGCACACATAAGATCACGACCTAAATGCGAAAGCCTCTATAACCTTTTGAATTTTCATCGTAGGCAAAATTGCTCATCTAGTGTTACGTGTAACACCTTTTATCAAAAGGATTGGAGAATTGAAGTTACGGCACGAATGCTGGCTTGAGTTAGCAATTCTAGTTTTTAAAGAGAAAAAGGATCCTACGAAAACTCCTGAAATGCTCCAATTGACTTCGACATTGTCCTTGAAGCTGCATCTAATGGAATATCTGAAATTGTCAAGTTATGTCTTAAGCAATATCCGGAACTGATGTGGGATATAGGATTCACAAATAAACTGATTGAAGAAGTTGTGAGGGGACGGCATGTTGAGTTGTTTAGACTACTGAATGCACACGACACAATTCCAAACTTGAGGTACGACATTCACGGGGAACCGCGACCTGATGGAGGCGTGTAGTAGGATGGTCAACGGGATATGCACCGGCAGATTTTTCTGGGTCAGCTTTTCTTATGCAAAGGGAACTTCAATGGTTTGAGGTCGGTTCACTATATTTGTTTGCCACTCTTTAATTAATTCACATTCATGTTAATAGACGTTCTTAATTTTCTGAAGGTACTTGGAAAATAGGAGCTCTCCTAAAATTGAAAGTCTAAAATTCAAGGTTGGTTCACCTTATTTGTTTTGCCACCCTTTTGTGCTCTTTAATTTACATTTGTGTTGATAAATGAAGGTGAAGAAAGATGAGAACGATCCTTCTTCTGAAAGTCTGAAATTTGAGAAAACAAACGAAAGGAGAGGGAAAACATATTGGGAAGTCTTTGTAGAACAGCGCAAAGGTTTGCTCCAAGAGGCAGGACAATGGATGAAGGATACATCATCATCTTGTAGCTTTGTAGCGATTCTCATCACTGCAGTAGCTTTTGCTGCAGCTTTTACTGTTCCTGGAGGCAACGACGACAATACAGGGCTCCCAATCTTTTTGAAGAAGACCTCATTCATGGTATTCATGATTGCGGACGCTCTAGCTCTCTTCTCCTCTATCACTGCCACCTTGATGTTCTTGGCTATCCTAACTATGCGCTATGCCCCAAAAGATTTCCTCCGCTCACTACCAAGAAAAATGATATTAGGCCTCACCTTTCTCTTTCTCTCTTTGGCCTTCATGCTCGTGGCTTTTGGCTCTGCTCTTATGATCATCCTAAGCGAACGATGGAAGTGGATTTACATCCCCATTACTTTGTTGGCTGCCGGCCCTATCGTATTGTTCGCAATCCTACAGCTTCCCTTGTATGTTGAAATGGTTGAATACACCTATTGCCCTCGCCTCTATCGTCCCGTGAAGATTTGGAAATGATTTCTGCTATTATTATGGAACAAGGACATCCATGATGTGATCTTTGTTTGCACTTGTTATTGTGTGTGAAATGCATATATTATGGTGTTTACTCATGTTTTAAGACTATTAAGGTATGACATTAGCCATATTTATGCGTAAGTTTAATGTATGTGATCAAGCGCACACCTTATCGCTATGGGTTATTTGGTTTTTTTACCCCAAACAGTGAGCAATTACTTCATTGCTTGTGGTATTAACTACTAAGGTGAACCCAATTCTTCAAAGAATTGGCAACATGGCCATCAATATTTAAATTGATAGGGTTCATCCATAGAAATTCTCTATCCTGCGGAAGATGGCCGCCTAAGTAGTGGCCCACCACAAGGAAATTCTCATATGGCAAGCCGAGCAAGCAACTATTTTAGTTCAATGGAAGCTGAGCCTTCAAAATCAGTCTTCACCCACTACCCACACTTTCGCCACATCCTCTCATCCAAATCTTTGGCTTTGACCTCTGCCATCTTAGTCGCGTTGGCCATCGATGCCTCCTGCACTTCCGTTATCATCATGCTCCACTTCTTCTCCGTCGCATCACCCCTTCCCAACTTCTCAACCAGCAACAGTGCACGGTGCTTGTTAGCAGCAGCACCAACTCCATCAGAAACATCGCCATCAAAATCCCGCACTCCTGCCTCACCATGACTTTAGCCTCTTTCAGTTCTCTCTGTGATCACAGCAGCAAAAGGCTTAGATGTTTCTTTGGTGAATCGTGCTAGTACAGCAAGCACCTGGCCGGACAGAGGAACAACGTACCCGGATGCAATTGACATGTGGAGACGTTTCAATGTCGTGACAAGATGACCAAATAAGATATACTCTCATAGCAAACGACCTAGAATCTCAAAGGTCACGTCTCAACGAACAATAATGGTGCGTACGATAACATTTTTATTCTCAAGAATAATTTTTATTCAGAAATAATTTTTTATATTTTTATTCCCTGAATGAATTTCTGAACATTTGAAGATATTTTGTAATTGCACAAAATTTTTATTCTCGGAACATAAACATATTTGGTACAACCCCAAATTTTTTTGCAACTTAGAATTTCTTTTAATTTATTAATAATTTTAAACATTTTTTCTCTTTTTTCTTTTAACTTTTTGTCCTTTTTCTTTTTCCTCTAGCTGGTCGTCGACGAGATGCTCTCGATCCTCGCCTAGCCACCACGAGGTTGGCATCGCTCGGCTGGGCGACGTCAACCTCGTGGTGGCTAGGTGAGGCTCAAGGGGACCTCGTCAGGGGAAAAACGAGGCTCCTGTGAGGTCGCCGGGTCTTGTCTAGCTTATCGCCGGCCATCGCCAAGGTCGGCAATAGGCTAGGAGTAGAAGAGGAAGAAGAGAAAAAGAAAGAAAAGAAAAGAGAAAATGCTTGTTTTTTGATTTGTTCTTAAGAACAAAGAGACTTTTATTTATTTATTTTCTTTTTGTATTTGCTCCAAATCTACTCTTGAGAATAAAAACCGACACAAACGGATTTCTATTCTCGAGAATAAAGAAATAAAGAAATAAAAACGTTACTAAATGCACTCTAAATTATATTCAAAATCTATTACTAAACTAAAATGAGGCATTGCTTGAATGATTTATTACCCCTAATTGAGATAGCCACTTCGAATTCAAATTAGGTTACATGAAGTAACTCCTACAATAATTTAGAATGGTCTTTTGTATAAGATAGATTAAAGATGCGGATTGGATCGAGTCTAATAAGTGGAATTCAGTTCAAGATATCATGTCACATTATGATTATTATTATTATTATGTAGTGTGAATATATTCCTATATATGTACGGATTGGACCGAGTCTAATAAATAGTTGGTCCCCTGCAGTAAATACTTGGGACTAGACATCTAGCTGTACAACTTTAAGTATTTAATAATCCACATGTGACTATGGAGAGATTATGTGTGCTCTAGCCCTACCATATCCCTCATGTATTTAATTCTCTGCGTCATTGTGTCCACTAGACAATTCCAATTTATAGGCCTGCAAAAAAAGTTACGGGGAAAAAATTAAGGATTGTCATTTTAAAAAATTCTAAATCGATATATCAATGTCATATTTACTACGACCTAATTTTCGTATTACGAAAAATCTTGAGTTGGTACGCTAATGTGACAAATCTAATGAATGTTTATGATAAAATTAGGGAATTGAGCATATTTTTAAAATGTGAGGAATTTTTTAGGTAATATTAGTAGGTTTTCCAATCTAAGTTCATTTTCTTTATATTGCAAGCTAATCATCCGATGGCTTTCGACCTTCGCAGTTTTAAAATGCGTTACACAGAGTAGAGAACTCAAGCCTTATAAACTAGTTTAGGACTCCTCCCCTAAGTGATGTGGGACATGAGATGTGTTTAGCTTCTTGGGTTGCCGGTTAGCGTAGCCTCCCCTGTCATCCTGGCCAAGCCCTTAGGGTCGCCACAATATTAGAGGGAAGCTGTTGACACAAAAAAGTGCCTAAATTCCCGACTGACGACTGGGACTTGGAGAGGACGAGCAAGACATGATAAAAGTAAAATTTTGTTGGGAGCTTTTAGTCGGCAAATATAGACAATCAACGACTAAAAAAGTTTTGCAAACGGTAAAAAAAAAAGGAAATTATTAATTCCTCAAATACGAGTGTCGATGAATGAAGCTTGGTTTTATCAACAAGAAGGCCACGACCGAAACAAATCACTACGAGCTAGGAACCAGGTGATTGTCCAATTAATGGGACCAATAGTTTCAGACATTTCGCTTGGGCAGGCCCGTATGGCTATCGAGAAATGGAACCGACATGATCATGATGTAGTGGAGCCGAAGATCTCGGAAGCTTACGACCATAAACGCCGGGAAAAATGGGCCGTTTTAAACATTAGGAAGTCGAGCCCCAAGTTACAAAAGTATTGGCCATTGCTAGCCGTGAAAAGTGCAGAAGTGCTATTGATTATCGAGTAGCCGGGTTGTCTAGTAACCGTATATAAATACATGCTGCTGAATTTTAGGAGCCATATTGCTTTCTTTTATAATTGCCGGAAATAACTATACGTATTAGGATTCTAGTTAGAGTAAAGGCACCGTCAATCAAGTAATGAATATAAATTATTTAATTTTATCTTCTTGTTATCTTTACAATTCAATACTTTGTTTACTTAGTGGGCTGCGACTACCTCAAGTCTTCATACCTCTAATTTTCTTAGCGCATCATTTATCGATTTTCGTATCGATTTACATTTTGAAAGGTTTTTTTTTGTCAATAACTTTTCGACGAAATAGAAATGAATAATAGTTATTACAAATATATATTGATTTAAATTTTTTTACAATAAAAAATTAATTTTGAATAAATTTTGTTGCACACCAGTTTAGAATTCTTCATGGTAACTTTTACCAAAAATAAAATAAATTCTTCGTGGTAATCCAAAAACTAAAAACTAAACTAATGCCAACTAATGGAAAAATTTTACGCGTTTAAGCATCTACCCAAACCCGTTGTCAATTTCGGTGCACTTTGAAATGGAAACTTTTTATTGACGAACTAATATATTAAATTAAATTACAATGTGAGGGCCCAGAAAAATAATATATTAAATTAGATTAAATAATACCGGCTGAAGTAACCGAAGGCAACGTGCCACACGTGCCTTTGAAAAGGACTATGGAGTTCAGGAGTTCAGGAGTTCGGTGGTGGATAGGATAAGATCGCTATATATATATATACATACAAAAATCAATTATTTATTTTTCGAAAAATAAAAGAAAAAGTGAAATAGGAGAGAGCGTCGTCAGTGTTACCCCGACACGGTCTAATTCTAATGATTATCGGTCCGTCCCTACACTCCTCTCGCCTGCTCATACGTTGTCTTCACTTTCGCCTGCTGTAGCTCCAATTCAAATGGCTTTTATGCTTCCCTTATATTTCAAAAGGTACCGGAAAGCAATCCTAAATTATAGACATTATAACATCAATACCCAAATTTTTATGTCACAAAAAATCTCAAATTTGCATAGCGTGAAAAAAAATCCTTGATTTTTGTCACATTGATATAAGTTTAAGGTTAAAATGGGGGAAATCGTCCCAAAGCATATTCTATATGAATGTTAATTCGATCTTGAACTTTTCAATTTTATTAATTTGATTATAAACATTTGCATGAAATTCTAACCAATTCTTGTTGATCAATTTTCGCCAAAAATCGTGAACATGGCAATGTGTTACATAGGATTAACACCAACAATTGGACCGCATGTCAGTGATGGGACTAAATTAAAATTTCGCACAAAAATTTAGGATTGAATGAACATTCGTACAATATGTATATTACAAGTTGAGCAATTTTTCTAAACAAAAATTGGGATATTAGCATAGTGGAGGGCATAATTTATGATTTTTTCGACACGGTAAAAATTGTAGGTATTTATATCATAGTAAATATTAACTATTTGATAATATATATATTATCATCGAGTCATTTTAGCGGGGAGCAAGGACAATCCTAGCTACGAAGTGCATGGTGACACGTACCCAAATAGAACAATGATTGTAAAAGCGTTGTTGATTGTGCTGACCATAACAAAAACTTGTTACACATGGTTTAAAGATTAAATTAGTGAAACAGTGTTGTGATCACCAGAATGTTTTAGAAGTTTCGCATAATTATATGGCGTCAATTATTATTATTGTAAAGCGGAAAAGGTGGACTTACATCTATAAATTTCGAAATTGACATATTAAAAAAAAAAAACGAATGTTGTAATTAGTAGTGGAGGCTACCTAAGTAGAGTTTTTTTTTTTTTCCATTGTTTGAATTATTGGTCACTTTCATTTCTTTATTGACCAATATAAAGGATTGAAGGATGTAGACATAATCACACATATCTAAATTTAAAAATTTATAATAAAAAATCCCTATTTTTGAACCATCGCTTTTAAGTCCTCGTCTTCATCAAAATCATTGATACTTAACTTGAATTCTTGATATGAGCCGAAAATTACCAAGGACCCATCCCCATCCGCATTGTATGGTAAGTTCGAGAATTGGAGTTTGGACATACAATGCGCCATGGAAGTCGTGAATCAGATGACGGACAACTTGGCGAAGAAAATGTTCGACATCTCGATATGAGCCATGACGGACAACTTGGTGAAGAACATGTTCGACATCTCGATATGAGCCGAATCTAGGATTCGACATCAAAGTGAATTTTGCCGAGAAATTCGAAGGACCCCTTTCGTGTATAGAATTTGCCAAGTCTCTCTCTCGATGCAGGTTGCAAAATGAGTGTAAAGATTTGAAGAATAAGATGTTCCACGGTCTGGAAAAAGTTCAAGCAAATTCAATCTTTCTTTCATTTAAGTAGCGTCTATCGTGTATCCTCTTCTTGGCTCGGCTGTAAAGGCTTTTGCACCATAAGTTGTAGATTCCATTGTCGTAGCTTCAAATATAAGTAAAATTCATCTACTGTTGTATTGTGATAACTTACTGATGACCTACCCGAGCTATAATCAGCAAAAATTACCTTGCTATAAAAAATTTTGAGTTACACAAATAATTCAAAAGATCTTAGAAGAGGAGAGATGCATCATTACAAGGCAATGGAAGGACAAGGATCACGAACTCTTCGAATAATTTACAGACCGGCTCTTTCAAATAAGTTGCCCAAGCCTAAAGCCAATTTCAAGCTAGTGGGCAATTCAACTCAACAAGACATCTCAAGAAAGGGTCAAGGAGGCCATAACATACATGATAATGGAGCTCAGCAACATGCTACACTCGCAAGTCGCCGCTCCTAGTCTTCGAAGCCATTTAGCGAGTCTTTCAGATGCTTCTTCCAAATTACTATACCATCTATCTGGTTCCTTGCTCTGCATATTTTATTCTCTCGCTCATAAGAATAAAGCACGAGGGCCAACTTTATAATAACTCTGGAATATCTACTACTTTAATATGGGCATCTAAATGCAATACATAACTCGAACAAGATTAGAAAGGGGGAAAAGAAGTCCAAAATTTGATGACCAAGAAGATAGATAATGCAATACAATCTTCCTACTATCTTCTTCCTGCAAAATTCAAGGCATCCTCAACTCGACATTCTCATTCTCGGCTCCCAGATATCGATGTTTTGGATTTGTCGAGGATATCCTGTGGCACCACAACCCTGAACACCCCATAGTGATGATTCAAGCTTTTTTCCCCATGTAGCCGGTGAACATTGCCCAACGCTCTGGCACTCAGATTTGGAAAAAGCGTAAGACACACGCCTGATTCTCTAATGCACAAGTGCCATCGCACACCTTAAACAAGACAAGACGTAGCAGAAAAGTTCAATATCATGAATTTCATCACTTTATTTCAAAAAATCTACAACTCTTTAACGCTTGTTACGCCAAATAAATTACAACTCCCCATGTTATTTTCTCCGGATCTCAAATGTGAAAAATATCTAATCTACAAAGAGGACGGGAATGCAAAGTGCATGTACAAAGAATCAGTACTGTCCAAGCAGAATCTCGGATATTTTGGGCAAAGGGTAACGAGCCCAATAGGCTGCACAAGCACCAAACCAGACAGTTGCAGCTGATTTGTTTAACTTACATTGTGCATGGTTCCCAAACAAGGTAGATGTCATTGCCAGTGCATAAATACGGTCTAATAGAGAGATCACCATTTCCATGAGCAACATCATTTTTTTCATCATTGTCGACCTGAATTCCCACAATGAATGTTGGTTAGATGCAGTTTCACATGTTCCTCAGATTGCAGAAATGTGATTGCCATTAAGCAATTCAGAGAAACTATCTGACTTTCGATATCAAACCGTTTCTTCAATTATGACAGCAATGAATCTTGAAGACCAGCCAGACAAGTGAGATTACACCTCTCCAGTTCCCCGAAACATGTCACGCCCATCTTCATTTGGGAAAGCACGCCTCCATGAAGCACATCAAGGAGAGCTCCGACTCGTTATCTATCCTGAGCAATGTCACATCTGCTCATTCGTTTTACTTTAAGGTGTTATCCCGGGCACAAGTGGAATGGGTGGCTTGGGCATTTTAGTTTTCTCCACCAATATCGCTTGGGTAGTCAGGACCGTCCCCGCAATGGAGACTCTGTTTTGTCGCGCGCACCTTGAAACCTCGCGTGGATCTATCACTCCAGCAATGAGAAGATCTTCACATTTTCCCATCATTGCATTGTAACTGATTTCCCAACCACATGTTCAGGTTGACTCTACTACGATATCACCATCTGCTCCTTGCATTAGTTGTAATTGCAATCTATAATTGACCACCTATAAGAACAAATAAACCTCTACTTGATGCATTCCGCTTAGAATGGCCAAGAGATTATCAAAGACATCAGGCAGGTTATCAATAAAAAAAAAACCTAGAACATGGTTTCCTCAAGACCCCACGAGAGGTTGTTAAAATATAATTTCCTCAAGCCTACATGGCTTGAGCCCAAGTCCACCGAGGCCTGAGGTCGAGCTCAGGACACGACGCATCCTCCAAAAAAGGCACAAAGATCACTGTGCACACCTATACTGACGACTTCCTGGGGATGCTTCTGGGGATGCTTATTGGAGATATCATACTTTTGCTATAACATCAGAACCAACCTGCTCCTCTCTTTTTTTCCCTGTTGCTCCTCAACACAGGGACACACTTGGAAAGATGTACATAAAGCTGCAACACCGCCAGGCTCCATTCCCTTCATTCATATCAGCATATGTGGCCTACTTTGGATCCTCTATTCTAAGTTTCCGGTCTTCAAGTTCCACCACATCCCACCTTAATTGAATGCACATTGCTTACTATGGAATACAGATATATAATATACTTATCCAGTTGCTTTTGTAAAACTTTCTGATGGACTCGCAAGCACTACAGAATCTTGATTTCAATGAATAACAATTATCTTATCTCTGAGGAAATTAGGGGATCTCAAATTTCACGGGCTTTGTACATCTTTAGTTTCTTCAAACAAAGTGCTGAAAACAAAAGATTTTGGAATTTCGCAAACCTTAATTACAGCAACTCCACCAGGGATCAGTAACAATGATAGTTGAGCTTCTACTGATGGTTACTTTTCTAGCAATGCCAAGCTAATCGAAGGTCATATAAGCGAGAGTTAGACTAAAGTCTCCCAAGACAAGGGCAACTCTCGCACCACTCTACATAAACAATAACATAAAAAGAACAACAAAAATCCACCAGAACAGTATTGATATTCTCACAAATCCTAAACATATATTATTGACAAGAAATTTCATAGTCCTTGTCTGGACAGTGAACAACATTTCCAACTTTTTACCCGTTTCTCCATAGAAACTATACACTACTATTTCCACTCAGATTCTAAACAGTAAACAGCTCCCAATTCTTTGAAGTCTCAAACCAAAAGGCATAATTCGTAAAAGGCTAGATTATAACAATTTTCAGTACAATTTTTCATATTTTTATTTCATATGAAATATATTGTATATATATGTATAAGGGTTTTATAGTTAATATTAATGGCTTTGTTATTCACATCTGACCTTCTTTTTAAGATATATCACACTTATAAGTGCAAATCACGATAATTTTTGCTGTTACACAAAGTACGAGCTTAGAAGAGTTTACAATCGTGATCGAATAAATTCACGTGACCAACCTCGAAGGATGAAGTGATCATAACGAATTTTTATAATCAAGTATCCATAAATTGGATCTTTTTCGGCCGAGGGCCGAGGTCGAGTCGCGACAGCAAATATGATGTGTGAAGAAATATGAAGTATCTTCACGTCAAGCAGAAAGTGAAGTAGAGCACAGGAGTCCCAAAGCAACCTAAGAAAAAGTCTGACAAAAGCCACGGAAGGGGAAGAAAATTTGCTCAAAGTAGGGAGCAAAAGCACTGTTTAATACTGTTCATGTACTGTTTGGCATCACATCAAAGTCTGTAACGCCGCCAGGCGTTACATCAAACCAGTCTGCAAAGCATCGTGCAAAGTCTATAATGCCCCCCAGGCATTACATCAAATCTGTAAAGCATCCTAAAAAGTACCTTACATCCTTAGGTCATGACAAAGTCTATAATGCCCCCCCAGCATGCGTTGTATAAAACAAACTTCCGTCGTCGGAAATCCAAAAAAGAGTTGGCTAAAAGAGTCGATTCCTGTACGCACACTCGGATAACTTTCCAAATCTCTTCTGTCTTTCTTCTCCCGTGACATGTGTACAATTCAAGAAGGGTCCTCAATAATTTTATAAAGAATTGCAAATTTTCAGACTTGCCCGTGTCCCCTCCCACGGTACATGGAAAAAAACGTAAATATGAGCTAATTTCATTGATTAACTTTCCATCCAAAATATTTGTCCTCCCCATTTTCCGTACTTTTTAAAAATGGGAGCTAATTTCATTGATCCTTCTTTGATCGCCAACACAGCAGTTACTTTCCGCCGGATACATGGAATTCGACCTTCCTAGTCCCCGTCCACCATCCAAAGCAGATCTAATATGCGTGATGAGTCGATATTTTTTTGTTTCTTTTCTTCCTATACGGATCAGCTTTGAATGGTCAAAGGCGGGGAAGAGAGAGAGAGAGAGCCGAGGCTTCTGCCCTCATGTCCGGTCAAAGGAGAGAGAGGACGAGATCGAGATGAAGAAGAACAGTGGAGAGAAAGACAGACTGCAGAAGAGAGAGAGAGAAGGAGAGTCATGAATGTCGGGGCAGTGCGGGGGGACGCGTCTTTTCCGCACCGGATTCCTCCTCCGTACGCTTCCCCCTCCCCACCGCCGTTCGATGATCTCTTCGTCTCGAGCCTTGGCGAAACCGACGGCAGCAATCTACATGGGACGGTTCGGTGGGGGCAAGAAAAAGGGGGAAAAGCACGTTGAAATTCGATCGTCTCTGATTGGGGCGAACCGAGAAAGCATGATGGTTTCCGAAAGACCATCTCGGCTTTGGGTGAAAATGGGGGAAGGGGGAATTCTTCCTCGTGGACCCGAGTTCATTGAATCATGTGGAATATGTCAACGATTTCATCTCATGGGTTTTCACAGGTAGAAACTGGGGAATAGAGTGAATGGCCATTATAGAGTTGATGATTCTAAATTTGAAATTCAAAATTGGATTTGGCAAAATGTATTTAAAAAAAATAATAAGTTTAGTTTTTGATAATTAGTGTTGTGATAATGATTGGAATGTACATTGTCGCAACCTGCAATGATTATGGAAATTCGGGAATTTGCATTTAGATGGGGTACCAAAGTATTTGAATATATTTATTCATGCAATGCATTTCTTACGAACTTTTGAATGGTAATGTACACATTAGAATGTATGTCCCATTTGTTTCAGCTGGTAGTATGCAAGCCCCTTTATGCTCAACTGGTGCAATTTGGCATAAAGGCACATTCGGGTAGATTTAGGAAAGAGCATTTCATTTTCAAGGTTAGCCTCACTCAAGAGGCTTGAACTTTGTTTTCCCTTCTCAAAAATTCCGCGTATTGGTTTTTTAAGAGGTAAGCCCGAGCAACAAATTAAACCCAACTGAAGGGCTCGATTTAGGTCAAGCCAATGATTACATCCACAACTGGCAATCCGACTCCAAAAGGGCCAGTTCCTTTTTGGCCGTGAGAGGGGACACGAATAGTCGCTACGAGAGCAGGGCAGCGGCAAGGGTGGAAACTGGAGAGAGAGAGAGGAGGGGATGTACGGAGATAGTCATATCAGACTAAAATAAGGTTTTGCTCATTTATAAAAGAAAAATCGCTCTAATCGCAGCCATTGATTTCTCATGATCTAATGGTACAGAATGTCGATCCTAGTCTAATCAATCCAATCGTATAGATCCACTTGATCTAACGGTGATAGCTATTGGCCCTCGTCTCTTATATTTAATGTGGGAGATTAGGTCAATGTAATGGTTGAAGTCGTCAATTTTCCTCCAATAAATTCGGCAAGATCAAATCACCTTGTCCATTTAATGGTTCTAAAGAACTTCTTTTGGATATATGACGTTGGATTTCTACTTGTGACGCATTGCCGTAAATCAAATAGCGGAAGTCGCAAAAATCATCCTCATTATTACCCAACATTTGGTTTTGGTCATGTAAAAATATTTCATTACAATTTATTCCGCAAGTTAGTCTCCTTATGGCAACAATTTTTTATTCAAAAGTGGATGAAATATGCTTGATGAACACCAATTATCGACACGTGGTACTTATGCCTATGAGCTTCTAAACACAATTACACTTACAATCCTCGTACTTTTGGGAATTTTCGAGTTTGATACCTATATTTTGTTCTGGCAGTAATTTTAGTCCCCTTATCAATTTCATTTTTAAATGTCCTCATAGCATTGATTATAACGATTTTAGATACCATTTTTCATACTTTCATTTCACATGAAATTTCAGTGATGCCGGCTATCATTTAAATACATTGTATATATGTGTATAAGAGTTTTATAGTTAATATTAATGGCTTTGTTATTCACATTTGACCTCCTTTCAAGATATATCACACGTATAAATGCGAATTACGATAATTCTCGCTGTTACACGAAGTACGAGTTTGAGAAAATTCATGATCGTGATCGAATAAATTCACATGATTAATCTCAAGGATGAAGTGATGATATCTTTTGAAATATATACGGTGAGGGAGTTTTTCATAGTAAAGCGTCCTAAATTGGATCTTTTTCGGCCGAGGGTTGAGGTCGAGTCGCGAGAGCAAATATGACGTGTGAAGGAATCTGAAGTATCTTCACGTGAAGAAGAAAGTGAAGAAGAGCTGAGGAGTCAAAAGCATTAAAGCAACCTAAGAAAAAGTCTGACAAGCCACGGGAAGGGGAAGAATATTTCGCCTCTTTTAATGTTTTTAGATCTGTTGTTTCCGATGCATTAGCGGCCGGTTGTACTCCCCCGTCTTAATGAATGCAGGTTCTTTTCTGACCAAAAAAAGAATACTACTGTTCGGCATTACATCAAACCAGTCTGCAACGTATCCTAAAGGTGCTCTACATTAAGAAAAAGTCTGACAAGCCACGGGAAGGGGAAGAAAATTTCCTCAAATAGCAAAACCGTTTGATACTGTTCGTACACTGTTTGGCATTACATCAAACCAGTCTGCAAAGCATCCTAAAGGTGCTCTACATTATTAGGTCATGACAAAGTCTATAATGCCCCTAGCATGTGTTGTAATAAAATAAGGGTTGGCTATAAAAGAGTCGATTCCTGTACGCACTCTCCGATAACTTTCCAAATCTCTTTTCTCTCTTTCTTCTCCCGTGACACGTGTACAAATTGCAAATTATAAAGAATTGCAAATTTTCAGACTTGCCCGTGTACATGGAAAAAAACGTAAATATGAGCTAATTTCATTGATTAACTTTCCATCAAAAAATTTTGTCCTCCCCATTTTCCGTACTTTTTAAAAATAAGCATAAATTCCATATTCAGTTAACTTAGTTCTAATGTGAATAGAGTTATTTAGCCATTCTAATTATTCTATTCTTAGAACAAAAATTCTGAAATTAAGATTTGGAGAATACTTACATTAACTAAAAGCATATGATGATTTCATTAATTGAAGATGAATATATTCTCACCTTATGAGGTAAAATTAAAAATGTCAATGTATTTCTTTTGTGAGAATAACACATTAGCCCAATTCAGGCTCAAATTATGTTAAAATGATTTTTTGAGTTGGCAATATAAATAAAAGTTAAGAAAGAAAAGTAGTTAAGAGAATGATTTTCCTCATGTTGTTCATAAAGTACGGATAATGACTACGAATACAAAAATTATGGATATTTTTATCACATATATCGTCATTGTAAAAGTGTATATATATATATATATATTATGGATATTTTTATCACATATATCGTCATTGTAAAAGTATATATATATTTTCGGTACACAATCGGAGAAAGGAAATACAAATCCATTTACCGTATAAGTTAGGTGTTAAAAATAAAAATTGATTGTTTTGATTATGTAAAATCTATTTGTGTCAAGAAAAATTTCACATTGCCATTGTACAGGATAAAAGTCCATTGAAATATGATTTATATTATGTACATTGTTGATGCAAAAGTCTTTTTTTATACAAGCCGTCTAATAGGAACACAAACCTTAAATCTACATGCTAAACATAAAAATCGTAATATTTGTCATTATTTTTGCACCGCTGGCACACTGAACAAAATATATGGAAATATGTTTTTTAGCAAAAAGGGAATGGTGGAAGAAAAGAATAAATAAATAGGAATTTTCATAAAATTTGGAAATGCGGACGTCATTCGGGAGAAGAGAAGGGTACATCGTCTTTACAGCTGTAACTCTGGCTCCGTCCCCAGGTCGATTATAAAAAAAGAAGACCAATGGGGGCAGAAAGCAACTTCGACTTCAATCCCTTGAAATTACTTCTCCGCTCCAGAGTTTTACCTGCTCGCGGCACGGCTTGGAAACCTCCATGGATCAAGAACTAGCGCCAGGTATGTTCTGTTCTTTCCTTTCTTTGTTCTGATTTCATCCCAAAGGGTGATGGAAAAATTGGAAAAGTGTCGCTTTTTGGGGGTTAATTTCTAAGTAATATAAAATGGCAATTATTTATTACTTAACAAGTATTACGACGCTTTATAAAGAAAACCCTTGTAAGAAAGGAAAGAGTGTGAAAGGAGAATAATTTGTGCCGAACTTGAGGGCGTGTTTGGTCTTTGAAAATTTTCCAATTTCCTGTTTTTCTTTCCACAAGTTTTCAATGAAAATACGTTCGGTAGAAATTTTGATTGTCGTGTTTTCAATATCTGAACTTTAAAAGTCAAAACGACCAAAATTGACAGTATATTTACGGGGTTTGCTTTAAACAACTACACCCGACATGTTTCTATAATTTTCATTCCCGTTGAAAGCTCTTACTTTTCACCCTCCAAACTTCTTTTCAAGAAAATGGAAGTTAAAATAAGGAGCAATTTTCACTAAAACATTTCGGTAAACCGAATCTACCTTAAAAACATGAGCTGACTCAAGAGGCAAAAATATCGATTCAACTAAGTTGGAACTCATACAATTAAAGTTATGCTCTTAACCTGAGTCCAGGGTACCTAAAATCATGCGATGGACTCAAGTACGTACCCTAAAAAGACATTGCTTAGAATTTTCTGGTGTGACCAACGGAAAATGACTCCTAAATAATTTGGAAAGTCCAACTAAATCATCAGAAAAAATTTCTTTTTGAAAAAGAGATTACATCCAAATTATTGGGGGATGCAAAATTCTTTGTTTCGGTAATTTTAACCAAGTGATTAAGTTGTCACCATAGAACAGTATGGGGACTGGACTTATAACCAAAGTATAGGGGCTAAAAGTGAGATTTCCCAACCTACTGAGACCGAAGTGTACAAAATGTAATTATTTTTTTTAAAGTTATTTATGTAAATTTCTCTTTTGGTAACACAGAGGTTTGCATAGACTTGAGTTCAGAGGACATGGCAATTGATCAAGCTTGCCAAGACAGTTGCAAAACAACCAGAGGTTAGTCACTTTGAACTTTTAATTTTTGTTTTTCATAAATCTTGATTTTCAAGCATCTTAACTTTTTCAGTCCCAAATACTTCTAGTCTCAGAGTATACATATGCTGACATATAAATTGAAATATAACCTTTTTACAATTTTTAAAATCTGGATAATATCTTGAATTATAATTGAGAAAGGCCAATTTTTTTATTTTTTTTTACTTCCGAAAAGTAAAAGAATGTGCTCATAATTTACTTAACAATATCATGGATAAGATCAATCGCAATGAGACAAAAACTTACAAAATCGCATTGTCCACTATATGAAAGCTAGAACCTCCCTCCCTCTAATTGATGATACGATTTCTATCTCGAAAGAAAGTCGTGATCTTTGTTAAGTTTAACGTTAATTTTTTTTTTTGTTAAAAGTTTACCATCTAAGTTCAATGAAATAAAAAATTCATGTAATGATTGAGCTAGTATGCATGATATAAAGCATACGAAGTGGAATTTAATTTTCTAAGGTTGATTATATTCGTTTCTCTTTATGGTAACAAAGAAGTTCATGTAGAAGAGAGCTCATAAGGCATGGCGATTGATAAAGCTTCTCAAGATGGCTGCAAAACAACCAGAGATTTGTCACTTTGAACTTTTAATTTTTGTTTTTCATAAATCTTGTGTTTCATGGATTTTGACTTTTGTTAGTCCAAGTCCCTTTGAATTTCATCCAATATATGAAACTTAGAAGGTCCCACAAAACTAATTCCTAATTTGATACCTATCTGAAAAAAAAAAAAAAAAAAAAAGAGAAAACTTGCGATCTAAGTTTAACGTTGATTTTTTTTTTTTTTTTTTTTGCTTAAAATTTTACCATCTAAGTTTCATGCAAACAATTCCATGTGATGAACGAGCCTAATACCAATAATGTATACATGATCTAAAGCATGGAGTAAAATTAATTAGGTTATTTATATTCATTGAATTTTTGGTAACAAAAAGTTTCACGAAAAATGGACTATAGAAGACATGGCAACTTAAGCTTCCCAAGTTGGTTGCAAAAAACCTAGAGGTTTGTCTCTTTTTGAGCTTTTAATTTTAGTTTTTCATAAACCTTTTGTTTAATGCATTTTGACTTTTGTTAGTCCAAATCACTTTGAATTTCATAGCATACAAATGCTAACTTACAGATAATCCTTTTTTTTTTTAATTTGAACAGTATCTATAATTGGTAAACCCCCCCCCCCCAAAAAATACTCTTTTACTTCCAAAGAGTAACAAAACGCGCTTACAATGTATGAATGATATCGAGGATTAGATCAATGGCAACTACGAATTAAAACTCAGTAAAAACGCATTGTCTGATGTATGAAACTTAGAAGGTTTCACCAAACTAATTCATGATTCAATACCTATTTATAAAAACTCATGATCTCTGTTAATTTTTCTTGTTAAGAAATTTACCATATAAGTTTTGTGCAGAAAATTCCACTGTAATGAATGAGCCTAATACCAATCATCTATGCAAGATCTAAAGCATACAAAGTGTGATTAAATTTTCCAAGTTTAACTTTATTCATTTTCAAACACAGCAATCAAAACTTTTACCAAACGTACTTTTATTGACAAATTTGGAAATGAAATATTGGAAAATTTCCATTATATATTAGATGAAAACTTTCGGGTGACGCTATTTCCATATCTTATCTGACTAAATGCATCCCATTTTCTTTAAAAAGACAAAGCTTCCCTTAATTATTCAATTGCAATTTTAAGTGGTAGCCCTCAATTTATTTATTTTCCTTCTTTTGTGAGCTTTTCTATTTCTGTATAGGATTTAGTTGCCATAACTAAGAACATCACATGTTTTGTTTTTCTTTATTGTGTATATCCCTTATATATTAAATGCATTATATTTTCTCTTTATTTTTAGAGTTTACTTCCTTAGAAATTAATTTTGTTGAAAAGAGGAATTTCGAAGAAACCTAGTTATTTTCTACATTAAGCAAATTTACGGAATTGAAGTTTGTTACTTGTGCTTTTGGGCTCAACAAAGTTGAGGGTGCTCATTTTTGTGGATGGTGTTATTCGGCTAAAACCTTGCAAATTAACTTGCCTAAATAGCTTGCCTAAGCTCGAGAAAGAATTAATTTAGTAAAGACTCCATCGGTGTCAAGGGATAGAATGAACTTTATCATAAGAAAGAGGGACAAAGTCACCTTAAAGCAACGGTTTGATCACTGGGAAATTAACCTAACGATTTGAGCCCGCTTGCCTACTTGTAGAGGTCTTGTTTATATTCCCAGTGATAATCATTTTCACCCAAGTAATCCAACCACTATAATGTAAAAACAACATAAAAACAAGTTATGCTTTACTTGCATACATTTACATTAGGCGAGGTACTTTTATAAAAAGAAGGAATGAACTTCACTTAGGGGGACCAAAATTCTTTGATAATTGGATATCTTACCTATTTTCGCATGCTTCATTTACTTGTTGTTGAAAGACTGCAACGAGGAGAGCAACCTGATGGCGCCGCAACCAAGTGAAATACAAGGAGATTCAAATCCTGTTGAACCACCACCAGGTACATATTTATGTTCCAACCCAGAAAAATTTATGATGTAAGCGATGTGGTCTTATAATTTCTTCGTTTCCTTTATCTAGTTTAGCGGCATATGTAATTGGAACTAAATACAGGGACCAAAGATAAATAAATTCCAACGACGAAGTAAAAATGCAAACGCAATGTGTGGCCATCAAATACAGTTGATTGATTCAAGACACCAGTAAGCAAAAGCAAAACGTATTACTCAAATATCCTAAATTTGGTATGACTTGGCTGCACAAGTTCCCTCGTAGTTTTGGATGATGGTGCGACTGCTTTTTGTCAATCCTAGTTTCGTCACTCATAAGAAGTCAATGACCAGTTCGCTAAAATTAACCACCAGAAAATTTCCTCTTATCGGAAAGTTTTGTCCGAGCAATCACCTTGGGAGGACTAATTATTTTCTATGTCTACTTGAAGTGCAAATCAGATTGGCAGCTGGTTGTACAACAAAGCAATTTCGTCAAGAGCGGATGGCAAAACAAACAGGTTTGGAATATTTAATTACTTATCATTAAGAGACTACATACGACTCGTTCTTTAAAGACATGATTCTCAAGCTAATCAATTCACTATAGTCATCTCTAGAAAGGAAATTATGTTGTTGTTCCAAGTCAAAAATAACTTGTCAATAAAAATAATTGTCACTATTATGAGTGACGAAACTTTTGACACTTTAAATATCCTTATACTTGTTTTAGACCAAACAAAGTGAGATGCCCATTTTTGCCGATAGCTTTATTCGGCTAGAAGCTTGCAAAGTAACTTGCTTGAATAAGAGCTCGAAAGAAGTAGCTTAACTTGGTCAAGACTCCTTTGGTGTCAAGTAATAGAATGAACGTAAGAAAGAGAGACAGAGTCACTTTAAGTAATAGTTCAATCACTAGGTACTCAACCTAATTATGTGTGGCCCCAAAACCTAAGCCAACTTGCCAACTTGTAAAGGTCTAGTCTTTATTTCCGGTGATAATTCCTTTTACACTCAAGTAATTCAACCGCTTCAACCAAAAAAAAAAAAAAATAGTAATCCACTCGCTATAAAGTGAATAAAAAATTATATGCTTTACTTGCTTTAGGTGTGGGTTTACATTAGGGGAGACACTTGTATAAAAGGAAGGAATGAACTCGGCCTAGGAAGACTAAAACTCTTTAATATTTGAATATCTTACCCAATTTTGCATCCTCCGTTTACTTTGTTGTCAAAGATTGCATCGTGGAGAGCATCCCAATGATGCTGCATCCAAGTGAAATACAAGGAAATTCGAATCTTGTAGAACCACCACTAGGTACATGTTCATGTTCAAAACCAGAAAAATTTATGTTATAAGCCATGGGGTCTTATAATTTCTTTGTTTCCTTTATCTAGTTTGGTGGCATATTTAATTGGAACTAATTACAGAGGCCGAAAATATTTAATTTCAACGAACCAAAAATGCAAAAGCAATGTGTGGCCACCAAATACTGCTAATTGATTCCTTTTCTCGGGTCCATGGCATGACTATCCCTTTCAAGTGAACAGTGAGCCACAAAACGTATCACTCAAAGTCAATCTCCTAATTTGGTATGACTTGGCTCCACAAGTTCCCTTATAGTTGATGATGATACCACTGCCTTCTGTCATCCTAGTTTCTTTACTTACAAGCCCTCAATGACCAGTTCATTAAGGTTAATTACTAGAAAATTTCCTGTTATCAAGAGAGTTTTGTCAAACAATTACCTCATAAAGACTAATAATTTTCTATGTCTACTTAATGTACAAATTGAATTTGCCGCTGATTGTACTACAAAGCAATTTCATCAAGAGCAGAGGGCAAAACAAATGGGTTCTATATAAGTTAATTACCTATCATTAAGAGACTACATGAGACTAAGCCTTTGAAAACATGATCCTCGAACAAGTCTATTTGGTGGAGTCATCTCCAAAAAAGAAATATGTAATGTTGTTTTGAGCCAAAAATAACTCATCCAAGTGTAAATTTAACATTAAAGAAGAAAATTCCCTGTCAAGCACCTTGTCCAAGAATGCTGGAGCGTTCTTGCCACGCATACTATGGCTTTTGTAGGAAAAATTAGATTAATTTTCTTACTAACCGTTATGTATTTCCAGTCAAGTTTAATCTATATAATTTATCTTAGAAAATATCCATTCAATGCATCGGTGTCATGTTACGAACTTGTATCACGTATCAATGTAACTAATAAATTAATTGTATTAGTTGATGAAATCGATATGATTTAATTCATTTATTTTTATTCATTTATAGTTCTAACAGAATTGTTATATCAAACTGCGAAGATACATAATTATTTGTATAAAATTAATTTATGAAGGATAACGCATAAAAGATCAATGGCAACAAAAAATAAACACACTGTCCAATTTAAGAAAGTTAGAAGGTCCCATAAAATTAATTCACGGTATAATACCTATCCTAAAAAGATATGATCTTTTTTGAGTTTAACGTTAAATTTTTATTTTTGTTTAAAAGTCTACCATCTAAGTTTAATACAGAAAATTTCAGGGCTAAAGGACATCATATCTACCAAAAGTTTCGTATTAAGTTCATTTAATGTCAAAAGTTTTCACTAGCTCACTTAAATGCCAAATTAAAGAAAAATGATCATTTAGGGCGCAAATGATATCCATTTTATTTCCGGTCAAAGTTCTTAAAATAAGTTTGGAATAGAAACCCGTTTGATAATAAAATTTCATTTTTTTTTTAATTTCTAGAATAAATTTTTGGAACCATCACCGCCTGTAAGAGCTCCCATGACGTCTACCCATGACAAAGGAGTTCGAATCCCGCAGGACACACGGGATTTTAAGTACGACATCGGGGTGGTGGGTCATCTGTTAGCGTTGCCTCAAGGTTTACTCGCCAGCTACCGGCTCTATGAGGTTCCCTAGATATAAAAAAAAAAAAGAAAAAATTTGGTCCAGAAATAGGTTTGAAATGAGGAGTGATTTTATTTATTTATTTTCAGAACAGAAATGAAAAATAAAAAATCTTCTCATCACTCTTCCATGTTACTAATTGCCTACCAGCCCCGATGGCGGCGACCAGCAATTGGCGATCGGCGACCGTCGGCCATCAATGGGCCAATTGCCGATCGCTAGTTGCCATTCACCATTGCATCCTAGAATGAGAAATTTTGTGTCATTATCAAACGAATTTCTATTTTTGAAGTAAAAATTTATATATTATTATCAAATGCGTATTTTTATTCAAAAACTTGTTCGGGAATAAAAATAAAAAATCTATTTCTAGAACAAAAACTGAATTCTAAAACATAATGATTATCATTCACGCCCATAAGTGTCTAGCGAGAATTTCGGACTAAAAGGTATCATGTGGCACTTATAATTAAATTATTAAAATGAGTTGGTATTTTTTTAAAGAAATCTAGTCCACATGGACGTGAAAAATGACGTGGCTCAATCCAACGTGGCCGGGTAGGGCATAAATGAATTCACTCAATCCAACCAATCAAAAACAACATCGCGCCTAGGGAAGGTTTTGGGGCTCGATCATCTTCAATATTGGGTTACCATCACATCACTCTCCTTGTCACCATCGCTCACAGTCTCCGTCGCTCACATGCACGGCCACCATCGATCACTGTGCCGCCTTAGCCATTTTCCCAAAGGCATCATCAAATTGAGCATGAGCTTGCTCACATGTGCGGCCACTATCGCTGCGCCGCCTTAGCCATTCTTCCAAAGGCATCATCAAACCGAGCATGAGCAGAGACATGGGCAGCCACTATTAACCCACACTAATTAAGGGTGAGCATGGTTTCATGATAAAACCTAAAATCGGAGAATTGAATTGGTGGAAACCGGTCAGGGCAAGTTTAAGATTTCAATAGATGAGGAACATATTTTGACGGTTCAGGAGGACCTCCTGGAATTGCTCACCCCCTATTTGCAAGCACCCTTTGCTACTTAAACTTGAATTGATTTGTTGAAGCCAAAGCAAAGCTATGGACTATTAGCAACTGGATGTAGCCACCGAGTCCTTGTTTGGTTATGGCACACTTAATGAGTCTAGAAAACTAGGTAACTTTTGTTCTTTTTTTTTTTTGGTAAATAACTTCTGTCCTTTTTTCATGTTAAAAAAAAAAAAAGACAAATTAGGCTTAACTAAAAGTAAAAAAAAAAAAAAGGAAATTGGTCAGTTCGCTAGTAGGCCCTCTAACTTAGGATAGGGTTGCTTCCAGATTACAAAAAATTAGGAACTTATTATGATGGGTAGCTTCCAGGTTCCCCAGGTTCTAGATTCACTCACCCCTAACATCAATAGCCAATATCTCGGGCCGGCCATAGACTGATGCCGCCTGCTATTCACCACCCTTGCTGGTCACCTGCGAAGCCGCAATCAGTTCGTCCCATGTTTGCTCTGATTTTTGGCAAAGAAGGCTTGAAAAGTTTGGGGGTCGCCCGAAGCTCGGTCACTAGCGTCAACCACTAGTGATATCTTTCCTCACCGTTTTCAAGCTGCCGGAGCCACTGCCGACCATCCCCATTTGTCATTCCGGAGCAATAGAGGAGTGGCTCTGTTCCGCCTTGTTCTGCCTTGTTTGACACTTAAGAGATTTAATTTGAGATTTATAACGAGAAAATTTCAGAGATTTTAGGAGGCAAAAATCGTGAAACAGATCACGGCCAGCCAGGAGGAGAAATCAATGGGATATTTTTACTTGAAAATATGACGGGCAAGAAGCAAGATAGGTAAGAGATTGAGCGGGGCAAGAAGCAAGAGAGGTAAGAGATTGAGCGGGGGGTTGGAAAGAGAGAAATTAAGGGAAAGAATCAAGAATTTAATGCTCATGGAATGAGCTGACCATGAAATCGTTGGGGTGATGAGAAACTTAGGAAAGGAATAGATGGGATTTGCAGCAATATGGAAAGAATATTCATTCACTCGGCCAAATTTGGGCTTTCACACGCAGAAATACAACCGAGAAAATTTGAATGAAGCAAGTGGAGATTTGATGGCAAATCACGACAAGAGGAGGGCCAAATCCAGGGATTTGAGTGCATGAACGAAGGAAACTTTTGCCCAATAAAAAGACCTTCACATCTCGAGGGGGACTTTTGGCTGGAGTGGAGGCCAATATGAGAATCACAATCAGAAAGAGGAAGAGACGTGAAAGGACTATCATCTTTTTGCTGGGCAGTTCACGATTAGCACCGCATCACATAAATGCTTAGCAAGTTCGTGACCACGGAGGATCTGCAGAGGAAGAGGCGTAAAAGATCCTCTCTCTCTCTCTCCTCCTCTCTGAGCTTCAATGGAGGATCTGAAGATGGACGACCCATTTCTTCCTCCGAACTTCGTGACCACCCTCCATCTCCGAGAGCAATGGATCAGGCGACGGCAGCTGCAGCAAAGACAGAAACAGCTCGAGACACGGTGACGATCACCCTAGGAAAACCATCACAACGACTGACAGATGCTGACTAGGCACACCAACAAACCACATAAGTCAGAAAATTGCTAAAAAGAAATTGTCATATTGGATTTTTGATGACTAAAATTGGAGTTGACACTCAAATGATTAAAAGTGATTAGTTTTTTTTCTTAAAATGACACTTAAGTGATCCATTTTTTTTTTGGTACTGTCCTTTGGCCAAATTCCATGCAATGAATGAGCTTAATAGTTAATACTTGTCATTTATAGATGATCTAAGGCATACAAAGTGCTATTAATTTTTATAAGGTTATTTATGTCCATTTCTCTTTTTGGCAACAAAGAAATTCACGTAGACGTTAGTTCAGAAGGCACAACAACTGATGAAGCTTTCCAAAACGGTCGCAGACCAACTCCATTTTTCAGAGGGTACAAATGTTGACACATCAAATCCAATATAATCTTTTCATGATTTTTAAAGTCTAAATAATATCTTGAATTATAATTGAGAAAGCCTATATATATTACTTCCAAAGAGTCAAAGAATGTGATCATAATTTCTGAATGATATCATGGATAAAATAAATGCCGACAAGAAATAACAACTCACGAAAACACACTGTCTAATATATGAAAGTTAGAAGGTCCCACAAAACTAATTCACGATAAGATACCTTTCTTGAAAAAACTGATGATCTCTATTGAGTGTGATGATAGTTTTTTTTCTTTGAAAATTTACCATCTTAGCCTCATGCAGTCCATGCAACGAATGAGCCTGATACTAGTCATATATACACAATCTAAAGTATACAAAGTGCAATTAATTTTTCTAAGGATGTTTATTCATTTTTCTTTTTGGTAACAAAGAGGTTCGCATGGATGTAAGTTCAGAAGACATGGAAACTGACAAAGCTTCTCAAGACAGTGGCAATTCAATCAGAGGTTTGTCACTTTCATCTTCGAATTTTTCCTTTTCATAAATCTTGTGTTTCATGAATTTTAACTTTTCCTAATCCAAAAAATTTTAAACAACATATAAATGCTAACATAGTAATTTGAATATGACGCTTCCGTGATTCTTAATATTTGAACAGTGTCTTGAATTATATTTGGGAAAGTCCAGAAAGAAATACTCTCTAACTTCCAAAGAGTAAAAGAACGCAGTCCTAATTTATGAATGATACGGCGGATGAATAAAAGGCCACGGGAAATAAAAACTCACTAAAGACACATTCTCCGGTATATGAAAGTAAGAAGGTCCCAAAAAGCAAATTCTTGATACAATACTCATCTCGAAAACTAACTCATGATCTCTTTTAAGTTTAATGTTGACATTTTTTTTAAGTCTACCATCTAGTTTGTTGCAGAGAATTCCATGCATGAATGAGCCTGATACTAGTCATGTGTACATGATCTATAGCATAAGTGTAATTAATTTTTTTAAGGTTATTTATGTTCATTTCACTTTTGGTAACAAAGAGGTTCATGAAGAATCGAGTTCAGAAAGCATGACAACTAATGATTCTCCCCAGTACGGTCGCACAACAACTAGAGGTTTGTCTTTGTTTCTAAAAAATCTTGTGTTTCGTGCATTTTGGTTTTTTTTTTTATCCGAAATATTTTAAATTTCACAGCATACATAAGCTGACATATGAATTTAACTATAATCTTGTTCATCATCTTTAGAATGTGAATAATATCTTGAATTATAACTGAGAAGCCCAAAGTGAAATACTTTTTTACATCCGAAGAGTAAAAGAACGCGCTCATAATTTATGAACGATATTGTGGATACATCAATAGCATCAAGAAATAAAAACTAACTAAAAAACACATTGTCCAATTTATGAAAGTTGGAAGGTCCCACAAAACTAATTCAAGATACAATACCTATCTCGAAAACAAATCATGATGTCTGTTATGTTCAATGACAATTTTTTTATTCGTTTAAAAGTTTACCATGATGCATAAAATTCCATGCAATCGATGAGCCTAATACTAGTTATGTGTAGATAATCTAAAGCAGTGTAATTATTTTTCGTAAGGTTATTTATGGTCAATTCTCTTTTGTGTAACAAAGAGGCTCACGAAGAAGGAAATAGGGAAGGCATGACGACTAATAAATCGTTCCAAGGCGGTCAAAAAACAACTAGCTGCTTGTCACTTTGGACATTTAATTTTTGTTTCTCATAAATCTCGTATTTAATGTTTTTTGACTCTTTTTTTTCCTAAACGTTTTGAATTTCATAGCATATAAACGCTGACATATATATTCAATGTATACTTATCATTATTTTCAAATTATGAATAATATCTTGATTTATAATTGAGAAAGCCCAAAAAGAAAGACCTTTTACTTCCAACGAGAAAAAGAACGCGGTCATAATTTAGGAATGAATTGCGGATAAGATCAATGGCAACAAGAAACAAAAACTAACTAAAAAATGAAAAACACATTGTCCAAGGTATGAAAGTTAGAAGGTCATACAAAACCAATTCATGGTACAATACCTATCTATAAAACAACTATGAAATGCACATTTGCTTGAAACAATTCACAAATAATTGTTTTACGTCTTTGAGCATGATCTCTGTTAAGTTTAATGCTTTTCTTTTGTTTAAATGTTTATCATCAAAGTTTAATGTCGACAATTCCATGAAAGGCATACAAGGTGTAAACTAATTTTTCTAGGAATAAATGCACCGGAAATCCTAAATATTGTTATGAAAGTACAATTAAATCTTAAAACTTTTAAAATATGTAATGAAGTCCTAAAACTTGTCATCAAAGTGCAATTGAGTAATAATTTTCTTTTACGAAAATGCAATTAATTCCTAAAAACTTCAAAAAGTGCAATTAATTGAAGGATTTGATTGGATCACTTCGACAAATTTTATGACTTAATTGTACTTTTTGAAAATTTTATAACGCAATTGCACTTCATGACAAGTTTTAGAATTTAATTTTACTTTTTAGAAGTTTTAGGACTCAATTGCACTTTATGAGAAGTTTTAAAACTTCTAATGCACTTATTCCATTTTTCTAAGGTTCTTTATGTTCATTCCAGTTTTTGATAACAAAGAGGTTCACTAAGAAGGGAATTTGGAAAAATGGCCGTTACGGCTAATGATATGACCTAGGGCGGGTGAGCGGGCGGCCGAGGGGGGAGGTTTGAGAATAAGTTTTATATTGCAGCTTGATAAATTTTGCAGAATTAAACAGAATCAAGTTGATATAAGTAGGAACAATTTGACATATGCAAGGATAAGCCACTAATATCGATTGGCGGGTTTCTATCAAACACATATCTGGAAATAGATAGAGATAGAAGATTGTGCACGTAGATATTGGACTGGTTCGGCTAAAGATTATGCCTATGTTTACTCTACTAAATTGACAGCCACCAACAAGGCTGGAATTCACTAGTAGCTCGTGAGTCGTTACACATGTAGCTTGCATTTCTACTACCCTAAGTTGGTAGATCACTCTACCCAAATACATGCATTACTATAGTACTTGTACACTTCTCAAAAGATTTACAATCAGCGTATGACTCTGAATATGCAAAGAAAATCAATTTAGCCATTGCAGATTGGAATAAAATCACCGGAGATCCGGTTGTCCATGCAATCAAATCTTCTAGCAAATTCGCCGCTTCCAGGAATAGTCGCCGAAATAGGAAATAATCCTTGTTCATCGGTATAATGGATAATTGATTGGATTCTCGGAGTAAATAAATTCGCAATTCCAGGATTTTGATTGGCCGTCGATTTCATTTAGATACGTAATAACAATCAAAGGAATATATGGGTCTTCGTTATTACTCCATGTGATCAAGAACGATCTTCTCAGTTTGATATAAGCGATAGCTTCTGTCGACCTTCCGCAATTTTGCCCAGTTATCCAGCTGATAATATTTCATCGATTTTCTTAAGCATATGTGTGAATGAGGCTTCCACAGACTTATTTACCTATTGGTTCTTCCAAGTCCTTACAAACTTCCTGTTCTGTTAAGCCGTTCACCCATAAAGTCCATCTAGTCTTCATTAGTTTGTACCACCCGAGCAGAAACAACACTCGTAGCTATCAGATCATAAGTTCCAAGTTATGGTTCTGTCGAAATCAAAATTCTTGGAGGTTTTCTCAACAATAGCCACAAATTAAGCTTCCCAAGACGGCGGCAAAACAACTGAGGGTTTGTCTGTTTGAACATCTAATTTTCATTTCCCTTAAATATCGTGTTTCATCCATTTTAACTTTTTTTTTATTTATTTTGAAACATTTTAAATTTCAGGAAAAATTCCAAATAATGGTTCGAAGTACACTTTTTTTTTTAAATGGCCTAAAATGGATCTTATTTTGAATAAAGGCTTGAAGTAGTCATATCAGTCTCAAAGGAGCTGAAGTGATTATATTTGTTTTAAATAAGGGCATCACCGGCTCATCGGCCGGCCAAAAATTCTAGCCAACCAAGGGTATTTTTGTTGAAATACAATTTAAATCTAGATTAAATTACATTTTTTAAGATTAAAAATTTAAAAAAATAGACTTAGAAAAAAAAAAAAAAAAAAAAAAAAACAGAGGCGAGAGGAGTGGTCGCCGCCCCATCGTTGATGGGGTCGGGTCGTCGATGCCTCACCCAGGCGCTGATGACCCTTGTCGACTAGAGGTGAGGGCCATCTGCCCCTCACCAAAGGTGGGAGAGGGCGGCGGCCCTCTCCCGGATTTGGGCGAGGGTCGCCCACCCTCACACAGGCACTAGTGGCCCTTGCCCAAAACCCCCAGACCTGGGGGGAGGTCCGAGGGTGCTAGACAAGGGTTGTTGACCCTCGCCTAGGTGTCGGCGACCCTACTGGCCATCACCACCGCCCCACCAGCGATAGGGTGGCGGCCCTTGGCGAAAGGGAGCCCTCCCTCTCATCTCTATTATGTTTCTTTTATTAAAAAAAAATTGTTTAGTTTGTTTTCTATGGAAAAAAAGAAAAAAAATAAAAAAATTTAAAAGACAAAATTGCCCTTATCAAATAGTGAGTTGGGCTATTCTTTGAGACTATTATGGTTATTTCGGATTCTTATTTGAAACAAGATTCACTTCAGTCTCTTATTTAAGAAAATAAGAGTACTTTGGGTCATTTTTTGAAATAATGTCCACTTTAAGCTTTTATTTAAAAAAATGAGGACACTTCAGGTCTTTATTTGAAATTTTCTCTGGATTTCATAGTATACAAATGCTGGCATATAAATTCAAAAATAATATTATCTTAATTTTTAAATTTTGAATAATATTTTGAATTATAATTGAGAAAGCCCAAAAATAAATATTTTTTTACTTGTGAAGAGTAAACGAATGCAGTCATAGTTTATGAATGGTATTGCGAACAAGGTCAATGGCAATGAGAAATAAAAACTAACTAAAAAACAAATTGCCCAGGATATGAAAGTTACAAGGTCCTACAAAACTAATTCATGATACAACACCTATCTCAAAAAAAAAAAAAAAAAGGACAAGACCCTCATGATCTTTGTTAAATTAATGTTAAAATTTTCTTTGTTTTAAGTTTATCACCCAAGTTCAAGACAGAAAATACCATGCAATGAATGAGCATGATTTTAGTCGTGTAGATGATCTAAACAGTACAAACTCTAACTGATTTTGCAATATTCTCTTTTTGGTAACCAAGAGGTGCACGAAGAAGGAAGTTCAGAAGGCATGGCAACTCTTTTTGAAGACTTTGCCGGGTGGATGAAGCAAAAGTCCATGATACAAGAGTCTAAAGGTTTGTCGCTTCAGACTTTTAATTTTTGTTTTTCATAAATCTTGTGTTTCATGCATTGAAATCGTTAGTCCGAAACATTTTAAATTTCATGGCATACAAATTATTAGAAGATGGAATTTGATGAAAGGGCAGATGCGCGAACGAAATAAACTAGTGCAACTCTTGTCGTATCATGTAAAAAAGTCTAACCATAAAACTTAAGGTGATAGGTAGAAGGAACTAAACATTTATAAAGAGCATATAAATCTTATAGTCAAGTGACGTGGAATATTTAGACATGCTAATATATTAATTCAAATAGAATCTCTTCAGCATTTCCAAAATTCAAATAAATATCTTGAGTTGTAATTGAAACAGCCCAATTAAAAGAAATATTTTTCACTTGCAAAGAGTAAAGGAAGGTGAAAAAGGTCCGTCGAGTAAACCACCGCCTCTTCGCTTGCATCCGCATTTCATGGGAACTTTAAGCAAGTGCAGTGGTTTCACTTGACTTGAAAAACAAGAAGTGCCAAAGGCTTGCTGTGCAATTTTTGCAGTCACAACAAGCGCGGTGGTCAAAGAAGACAATCGATCATTGTTTGAAGCCGCGGTGAAAGGTGATTGGAAAAAAATCGAGAAGCTCAATGTAAACCTCACGGCAATGACAGCCAATGTCATGACGATAGAAAGTAAAGACTTTACCATGCTCGATGTTGCGATAATGGCCGCACAAGATCAGTTGGTTGAGAGGTTGGTCAAACACTTCCCTCCAAATTGTAAAGATCTCCAACTCCGTCAAGCCCTTTGCTATGCTGCTCGGGCAGGAAGAATAAGGATGGTAAAGGCATTAGTAGACAAAGTTCATGCTGAATCTACATTTATCGACGATGCCCTGAAGTTTGCTATTAGATGTGCTACTAATAAAAAGGAGGTTATCTGGTACCTGGCCAAGCGTTTAACATCCTTCCCACCTGATTCAGCCATGGGCAATCTTATTGTAGCCGGCCATTTGGGTAGGATTTTACAATCGCTCTTCTTTATCTCATTTCCTTCGTTGATTTTGAATTAACACTTTTGCTCGTGTCCCAAAAGACATATGCCTGTATTTAGCTCGCAGGCACCCTTACTCAATGACTTTAGGAGAATTCAATGACATAAGCTATTTGGAGCTCCTGGCGATATTGACTCATTACTTCCGTAGTGGAGCTACACTTAATGTTTGGGAAAAATCCATTTACAAATGTAGGCACTGGTTGGGCTCCTTTTGTTAGATATGTACAATTCGAGCAACTCTGTTCGCATGTTGTTCATTCTATTTGTTCCCATCTTCAGTTATCCCTCGATGCTTGGTCGACACATCATTTGACGACTCCAAGGACACGAAGATGGCTCGAGGTACGTCTATTGATATGCTTAATGGATGGACAAACACTTAAAAAAGCATATCATTGGGATCTTATTGACAAAAAAGTTGAGGGAAGTGGACTACATCTACATATACAAATTAATATTTAATGTAACATTTGGAGAGTTAGTGAAGAATCGTACTCCAAGTAGAATTATTGAGAGTTGTAGATTTCGGATTTCAGGTAACGGAGGTTGACCGATCCAAGTTATTTTCTAATATAATCAAGCGTTATAAAACAGGAGCAATTTTCATCTCTTCAATGCGACACGTATTTTCTAATTAGTCATCAATACATAATTTGCTGATATAATTCTTCTCTCTTCTTTGTGGTGGTTGCACTACTAGCACTTACTCGATTCAAGATATCACTCTGGAATCTTGCAACAATACCAGGTACACGAAACTGCCATGTTACATTTGAAAAAAATGACATTATTCCATCCATTGGCAGAGATCTCCAAATTTAAAGTGTACATTGATACTTTCAATGTATCCCTTGACATCCTAGTTATTCATATGGACCAGCTCTTGATTCGAATATTATGATATGGTTTCTAATCAATTTAATTCAAATTTTAAACTATATGTATTCATTAAGTGAATCTATAATAATATCAAGCAAAAACAAGTCTATTGATCCGTTGCTGAATCTACCCATTTAAAAAAAAAAAAAACTTTTTTCTCATATAATATTTTGTTTGTTCATCACAGATCCATTTGTTCTGTGATTCATGGGTTTTGATTTCAAGCCATATCATGTTTGTTTTCTCGATTAGTATCTGAAGTTCATCATTTTTTCTCAACTCCTTTATATAAATATACATAAGAGCATGACACAAGTGTGAAAGCTTTTATAACCTTTTGATTCTTCATCACTGAAAATATTGCTTATCTAATGTTATGTGCAGTACCTTTCATCCGAAGGAGTAGAGAATTGAAGTTCATGCACAATTGCTCCCTTGACTTAGCAAAACTAGCTCTTATTGAGAGAAAGAAAGATACGAATACTATCGAAATGCTTGAGTTTCTATTGACTTCGCGTGTTGTCCTCGATGCTGCATCTCACGGAGTATCTGAAATTGTGGAATTATGTCTTAAACATTATCCAGAGTTGATGTGGGATAAAAATTTTGTGAAAGAACTGATAAAAGAAATTGTGAAAGGACGGCACGTTGAGTTGTTTAGACTAGTGAATGCACACAACCCCATTTCATATTTGGCTGACAAGGATCCTTCGGCGGACGTTAGCCTAATGGAGGCTGTGACCAATTGGACACCAAGATGTGTACCCCTTGATGTTTCTGGAGCAGCCTTTCTTATGCAGAGGGAACTTCAGTGGTTTCAAGTTAGTTCTTATTTATTTACCTCCTTTTTGTGTTCTTTAATTGACATTTACATTGATAAGCGTCCTTTATTCTTCTGAAGGTAGTGGAAGTTAGCAGCTTTCCTTCTAGTAAATGGCTGAAATTTCAAGTCCGTACAAAAACATATTGGGAAAATTTTGTAGAACAACGCAAAAAATTGCACGAGGAGGCGGGGCAATGGATGAAAGATACATCATCATCATGTAGCCTCGTGGCGACTCTTATCATTACTGTAGCTTTCGCTGCAGCTTTTACTGTGCCTGGAGGCAACAACAGCAACATGGGAATCCCGATATTTCTGATGAATAGCTCATTCATGGTATTTGTGGTTGCAGACGCTCTCGCTCTCTTATGTTCTATCACTGCCACCTCGATGTTCTTGGCTATCCTAACTTCACGCTATGCAATGGAAGATTTCCTACTCTCACTACCAAGAAAAATGATATTGGGCCTCACTTTTCTCTTCCTTTCTTTGGCATTTATGCTGGTGGCATTCGGCTCTACTCTTACGATCATCTTGAGTGAACATTTGAAGTGGATTTAAATCCCAATTACTTTGTTGGCTGCCTTCCCTGTCGGATTGTTTGCAATTCTACAACTTCCCTTGTATATTTTAATGGTCGAGTCCACCTATTGGCCTCGCCTCTATCATCCCCTGAAGCTATGGAAGTGATCTCCGTTATTATTGGATAAGGACATCTGTGATGTAATCTTTATTTGCACTTGTTATCGTGTGTAACATGAATATCATGGAGTTTACTCATGTTTTAAGACATTTGAAGGGTGGCATCTGCAATACACTAAATTATAATGTATGCTGCCAAGTGCACACCTTGACTCAATGTTTTATTTGTTTACTTCATTGCTCATTGTCGAATGAAGATGAACCCACTTTTCCAAAGAATTGGCAACGTGGGCATCAATATTCAATAGGGTCCATCCATTCAAATGAGGCACTGATACACAGTAATTCTCTATACCGCACAAGATGGCCACTCAAGTAGTAGCCCAACACTAGGAACTTCTGACGTAGCAAGCCGAACAAACAACTATTTCAGTTCAATGGAAGCTCAGCCTCCGTAATCAGTCTTCATCCACTGCCCACACTTCCACCTCATACTCTCATCCAACTCTTTGGCTTTGACCTCCGCCATCTCAGCCGCATTAGCCATCGATTCCTCGTGCACTTTCGTGATCCTCATGCTCTGCTTCTTCTCCACCGCGTCCCTCTATGCGCCCAACCCTTCATACCACTTCACCCTGTAACTCTGCACGGTGCATGTCAGGACCAACACCACCAACTCCATCACCAACATTGTCATCAAAATCCCGCACTCCAGCCTCACCAGGACTTTAGCCTCTTTCGGATCTCTATGTGATCACAGCAGCGAAAGGCTTGACGTTCCTTTGGTAAATAGCACCAGGACGCCAAGCGCTTGGCCAGACGGTGAAGCGAGGAGGATCAATATAATAGTGTGACAAGATAACGAGTTAGATATAATTACAAGCAAAAGACTTAAGAGTCTCAGAGGTCACATCTCAACGGACAAACATCTAACAATTAATTGCCTAAGAGATAACGGATACTTCTGCGCGCTTGCCTCTTGAGATCATAAGTCCAGTGAAAGTAAGAACAGAGTTTGTTTTCAGTTCTCCTCGTGATGTTCCAGAGAACAGGATACCCAATCTTCCCAAGAAATCACTGATCTTATGCCACTTAAAACCAACATTTATGGTCAGCACATTTAGAATTAATCACCAAATACGAGATTAGAAAGCAAAGGAACTATTTGAACAATAGAGGAGTTTCTTAATTTGAAGGTTCCCATGATCCGTGAAGAGATGTGTTTATTTTCCTCATCCATAGCGGTGCGAGCAAAGTGTTGCTTGCCTTAAAGTCCCCATGATATTGTAACACGGGCATGAGTCGTTGTGCAAATAGGCGTAAACCACGAGTAGCACCAAGGGCCATCTTCATCGTAGCCCTAGGGCCCCAATCCAGCGAGGCAGCTTCCTTGTCAACTCCCGAAAGCAAGCGAAGATAGACGCTGGTTTTACACCAGGAAAATTACCAAAAAAATAGTAAATCTATCGTATTTTTGCTAATTTAATCTTAAACTTTTTGACAATTTAACAATGTAGTCATTTTGATCAATTTTGATCCAAAAACGTTGACATGGCGGTCCAAGTGAGGGTGATCCTTTCGCAGCCCTCTCCGGGCATCGCCGATGGCTGGCCATCGCCTAAGACCAGCCACTAATGAAAGGAAAGAGAAAAACAGAAAAATAAAGAAAATAAAGGGAAAAAATCAGAGGAATTTTTTTAAAAATTAAGTAAAGTTGACAATATCATATTGGATTAAGAAATAAATAAAAATTCCCTTTCAATGTGTGGTTTGTTTGGAAATCCAATGTAATGTTAAATAACTTAGCAAAATAATTCTTGTAAAGGTTGTAATAAACGTAAACTATAGCTAGAGCGCTGTTGTTCATTCTCTTTTGCCAGGGCTTTCACGCATTCTTTGCTTTTCTCTTAACATCATGAAATTACTCCAATAGAGTAAATTAATCCCGGTTCAGCAAAAAAGAAAAAGAAATCTAGTATGGTTGTGCGTATCATCTTGTGACCATTTGAGTCATGCACGTTGACACATGCCAAAAACAAGTCGACTTGATATGTAAATATCAAAACAATGCCATCATAGAAAGACAATTGATAGTAGCTTATGAGATCTTTTTTGACATCAGCATAGGATATCCCTACCGTCATCACGAATCCCTAAAGTCGACGTGCGTCGGCCTTCTTTGTGCTTCTACAGCATGCATTCACTTGAGAAATCACTCGACATGGACATGAGCCCAAACACAAAAGAGAGTTTCGCAATACATTATTATTCTTCATATAACTTCAAATTTCGATCGAGTGCATTGCAAATTCACAGCTGAACTTCGAATCAGAGGCCGAACGATCACCCCAGCCCAAAAAGAAGAGGTGCTTGGAATGAAGCAAAAAGCCCATCTCGATGGCCTAGAATATTCTATTATAAGTTGAACCCACCATGGGGAAAAAATTCAACCTATTACCTAATCACACAGTCTCTCAATCGGGGTACTGCCTGGACCAGTTGGTTGAGAGACTGTGCCGAAGGCACGTCCAGTCAGCAGCAGGTGTACCACGTGCACCCAATCACGCTGGGTGAGGGTCAGGGATTGGTTACCCCAAGCCAGCCCAGTCATAGCCTGAGTTTCCCCAAATGTGATGTTTCGAGGATTGGTTACCTCCCTCCACCACCTTGGGCCCCCTTGTTCCCTGTCTTTGTTTTACCAGCCGACAAGGAACCTGGGAAGGCAAGTACGGGGTCACCCACCCCAGGGCGGTTCTCTCGCCTTTACCTCCGTTGAGCAGTTTAAGGACTTGCTCAAGTCCAACTAATAGCCCCACACTCAGGAGAAAAAGTAGAACTTTGTCTGTCCTTGGTGCTTTGAAAAAACCCCATTCACTGACCATTAAAGTAATCACTTATGAGCACGAGCTGGGAAAAATTAGCAATTGCATTATTAACTCTACTAGATCCATTGGATATTGCTCTTCAAGTCTATCAAAACCCAACCTCAATCACATAGTTTATCATGAGTTGTGACACATTAATGGTCTCCATATAAACCTTAACTTAAACATGACATGATTGATAGCCGTCACTAGCAACCAAATAAGTGTATGAAATCGAACAGATCAGTTAACAACATATATCCGATATCTCGTCTTTTGTATTGAGTTAGTATGGATGTTTTTACTTTTCCTCACAACATGATTCATGTTTTGAAACAAGTTATATGTAAGTAAATTGAACAGCTAGTGACAAACTCAAGACATGACCAAAAAACAGGCATCTTTAGTAGTTTAATTGATGAGTTTCGTCCATGTAATCCACACAATAACATATATTCTAGCAAAATCTTCTTTTGTTTTGATAATATTAGACTAATTTCAAATGAATGACTATTCTAGATTGATCTCTAGTACTTGTTTTCCTCTATCGTTCTTTCTGGAATCCAGTTCCTCCTCATTGTGTTTTTCATATCAGTCGATTAAATCATAGGGCACTTCTACAAATCCCCGAGGATCTAATCTATGGGGGACCGGTGACGTCGGATTAAAAAACAAGAAATGTTGACCATTCGTTTGAAATCTTTGGAGAGTTATTAGGTAGGACTGATGACTGATGGATCACAAAAGCACAAGTCCTGATTGTCTGGTAGGAATCTTTGAACTGTTTATAAGCTACAATAATCTATGTTGGAGGTACAATATAAAGCATTTGCATACGATGTTTTCATAACGATGAATCGTCTCTCAAGAGATGATAAAACCCTCTTAAATCTTAAATTCAAATTTGAGGCATCGATGTAAATCTACCTTCTGATATAGCTAGTACGAGTACCTAAAGATGGGTGAATAGGTATATAAAAGATTTTTCTCTTGATAATCGCGCAATACTTAGATAGTTGAAGGATTTGCAACAAATGATAATCAATGCAAGACTAAGTAAAGAAAAGAGAATTAAACACGCGGTTTATAGTGGTTCGGCTTGATTCAAGCCTACGTCCACTCTTCTACACTGACAACCAATTTGGCTGGATTCCACTATGAACAAAGAGATGTTACAGTGTTGATCTTCCTTGATTTCTAGGTGTAGATGATCTACCACACTCACTCAAGGTATCACAAAGTATAGACACTCTTTGTGTATACAATTTTGCTCAGACTATATCGACTAATAATCAAAGTGCTTCAAACTCTGGAATTTTTCTATCAATCACGTACTCAAACAACTAGAACGTCTTCCTTTTTATACTCCTTTATGCCATCATACCGTTGACACTTACCAAAGGAATTCCTCAAATCTACCCGTTGGACGGAATCAATCAAGAAGATCATTCAAGCTATAAAAGGAACCCGACGATAGCCCATCAATCCTGTTCGCCCATACAATCAGGATCTTGGTTTCCAAGAATACAACTTTCCAAGAATACTTCGTCGACCATCGGATCTTCAATTGATCTAGATAAGAAAAGAATCCGTTATATTTATCTAACCAAAAGATCTTCTCCAAATGATAGGATTAAATCCTCAACCATATACTTCGGCTCTGGATTTCCTTCGTCATTGGATCAGAAAGACTGTTAATGAGAATAGTCTTGATTCTTGAGTCTTAAGTCTTGAATCTTGAGTCTTGAATCTTGAGTCTGGTAGACAGAAAGTCTTCAGACTTTAAACTAGACGATCTGCAGATACCCAGACTAGACTGAAGGAAACGTTTTGTCAGCTTCAAAATATTCTGGAAAGATTTCTCCAACAATCTCCCCCTTTTTGATGGTGACAAAACTTTCTTGTAGATTTGAACCACTTTGACCTGCAAAAACATTTCTCAAGCAATATGGCTATCTCATAAAGATTAACAAAACAACCAGACTCTGCATCCACAGAAAATTGGTTAGTCTTTCATGAGTAATACCATATAACAATACTTGAAATAAATGCAAACAGTTAAGCATCTAAATCCACAGCCAATTCAGTCAAGTTCAAGTTCACACCCAAGTTCACTCAACTCATAAACAAACATATTCAACCAAAAAATAAATTTAAAGTAAAAGAAAGTTGGTTGGTTGGTTCAAATTGCTTCTCCCCCTTTTTGTCATCATTAAAAAGGTGAGAAAGGAGTCATGTCTGCTTGGGAATGCGCACGATCTGGAAATCTCCCATGGACTGGACTACTCCTTCTAGCCTCTTCAAGTCCTCCCTTAGTTGAGCTACCTCCTCTCCTTTGGCATTGGCTTGAAGTTGTAGAGCGAGGTCTTTCATTTTATCCTCCAGGGTAACTGAAGATGCTTGTCCAGCATTCTTCATGGCTTGAATTTCACAGTCTAGAGCATAGATTTGACCACGCATTTCCAGAAGAATATCCATAATACGACGAAAATCTGCAGAATGATCCGTCTGTGTACTTGCATTTGCTTTCTCAGATGGAGTGAATGCAGACGATGGCGCTTCCGTATAGTCTTGCAGATTTGGTTCTGACGTATCGTGACCTTCTTCAGGCAATTGAGAAGCCTGAAATTCTTCTGGGGCTGCTGGAGATTGTCTTAGACCTTCATTATTGGCAGCATGAGGTGAGGACCTTTCTTGCTCGCCAACTCCCCCTGTCTCTAGGACATCAAGAGGGGAAGAATGATGATAATGCTCTTCTATATTCTTCTCTCCAGATTCAGCTGCAGACTTTTCTTGCTCTTCTTCTCCTTCTTCTTCAACTTCTTTCTCCTTCTCTCTCTGCTCTTCTTCTTCTCTGTTCTTTTCTTTTTCTTCTTCTTCTCTCTGTTTCTTCTGTTGTTCTGTTGATTGGGGAACATAACGTCTTGTCCTTATCAAGGCAGTGATTGTGAGATCTTCCTCCTCATCTTCATCCTCCAAGATGAGAGTTCTCTTCTTTTTGGATGGGGCACCAATGGCTTCCTTTCCCTTTCTTTTTGAAGCAGACGGAACTAGAGTCTTCACTCTGAATTTCTCCATTGCCTTAGAAAGTTCTTTCAGACGCATCTTTGTCAACATCTTTAAACCTACCACCATCTTATCGCACGATCAAACACAAAGAGTGTGTGGAGGTTCAATATTCATGTGTCTGAAGATCTTGGTCACCAGACCTGGATAAGGCAATTGTCCCTTGTCTTTCGACATTGCTCTGTACTTGTGAAAGAGAATAGTGTGAGGGAGAGAGAACTTCTTCCCTGAGTTGATTGCGTACATCAATTTTGCTTCGGATTTAGACACATCAGTCTTTGATGTAGACTTCAGCTTAATGCAATTGATAACAATTTTGTGCAACACAATATTGATGGCACGCATCCTTGAATAGATGATTTTTCCTTCAATATCTCTATCTTCGACAAGGTCCATTGTGGCACGAGCAACTGAGACTTTGATTGGTTGATAACGTCCTCGTTCAACTCCAATTTGATATTGCTAGTATGAACAAAATAAAGGAGTTAGGGAAGAGAATAAGAACACAATATTTATAGTGGTTCGGCTTAATCCAAGCCTACGTCCACTCTCCCACGATAACAGCCTTCTTGGCTGGATTCCACTATGCAATCAACAAGAGATTACAACTCCGAGTGCAAACACTTAGTAGTAGATCACACTATCTCACTAAGTCACTCCTTTTGTATTTCTCTCATGATTACAAACGTTTAAGCTCTCAAGAGACAAGTATATGATCGAAAGTCGCTCAGACTTTGGAATTATAAATTCTACGCTCCGTCTCTTACTTGCTCATCGGTCCTTCACCTCCTTAAATACTCCTCCACTTCCAAACTAGCCGTTGGACAGCATCCCGGAGAATCGTCTTCCAATATACCCATTGGACAGCTCTGTATCTAGAAGATTAGGTAGCCGTTGAGTGACAAAGGTAAAATCCCAAATTGATTCCGATCGCCCATACAAACGAAATCTTGGTTTCCATAAGTAAAGCTTCTTCGTGTAGAAAATTCTTGTCTTCAAGATCCAATCGTCAATCAATTAGATTGAATCAATCAAATCAATCTTGATGTGGAATCCAAACCAGATCACTAGCCGTTGTATGATTGGGCTTGAGTTACAATTCATCGAATCTGGATGTAAAGTCTGAGTCTGTAGACTTTACAATCTGGGTCTTGAGACTTTACAATATGAGTCTTGAGACTTTACAATCTGAGTCTTGAGACTTTACAATCTGAGTCTTGAGTCTGACAGTCTTCAGACTTTGACACAGAAGTCTGGAAATCTTCAGAATATACTCTGGACATATATTACGTTCAGTCTTCTGGTCATCTTCTGACTTTGATAAAATCCTTTAGATGTTTTATCATCTGCATGGTCTATTACTCAACCATCAAACATGTTAGTAGCCTTTGATTTATTTTGTCATCTTCAAAACATCATAAGGGATTTCCCTAACAATCTCCCCTTTTTGATGATGACAAAACAATCTCTGAATATGCAGATTTGTAAACATACTTTTTTAAATCAAAGGATATCAGAAGATAACAAATAGATTGAGCATAAGAATATATAGAAAAATAATCACAGCTCAATATTATGCAATAAATAATATCAACCAATCAACACATATGCATATTCATATATTCTCCCCCTTTTTATCATAATCAAAAAGCGATAATAATGGAAAAAGTATCACGTAGAATGATAACAAATATTTTGCATGAATCACAATTTCCAAAAATCAGCTTTTATCGAATATTAAAGATATGCAATATAGCTCACTTCGATCATATATATATCAGGAAATATCCAATGAAAATCACGGATGCATCATAAAATTCACGTACCATTTTTGTCATAATAAAATGATAATATCAATGAAATATTTGTTAATGACAAAAGGTAATAAAAGATGCATTAACCGGATTTTTTAGAATAAATTCTGACACATTTACCTTTCATTCCATTCATAATAAGATCACGATCAATCCAAAAAGATTTTTCCATAATTGATCAAAGCTCCCCCTCAATTTGTTGCCTTTTTGAGATGATCACGATTCTTTTCCTTTTTTTGTTCTTTTCTGGCCATTCTACTTGTATTTTCTTCCATCGAAATATGGTGGCCTTGTGTTGCTTTGCCCTTCCATAAGACCTGGTGCCAATATACTAGCCATAAAGAATCTTTAGCTCAAAAGTAAAAACACTTTTATAAACCGAGCACTTGGCTCTGATACCAATTGATATTGCTAGTATGAACAAAATAAAGGAGTTAGGGAAGAGAATAAGAACACAATATTTATAGTGGTTCGGCTTAATCCAAGCCTACGTCCACTCTCCCACGATAACAGCCTTCTTGGCTGGATTCCACTATGCAATCAACAAGAGATTACAACTCCGAGTGCAAACACTTAGTAATAGATCACACTATCTCACTAAGTCACTCCTTTTGTATTTCTCTCATGATTACAAACGTTTAAGCTCTCAAGAGACAAGTATATGATCGAAAGTCGCTCAGACTTTGGAATTATAAATTCTACGCTCCGTCTCTTACTTGCTCATCGGTCCTTCACCTCCTTAAATACTCCTCCACTTCCAAACTAGCCGTTGGACAGCATCCCGGAGAATCGTCTTCCAATATACCCATTGGACAGCTCGTATCTAGAAGATTAGGTAGCCGTTGAGTGACAAAGGTAAAATCCCAAATTGATTCCGATCGCCCATACAAACGAAATCTTGGTTTCCATAAGTAAAGCTTCTTCGTGTAGAAAATTCTTGTCTTCAAGATCCAATCGTCAATCAATTAGATTGAATCAATCAAATCAATCTTGATGTGGAATCCAAACCAGATCACTAGCCGTTGTATGATTGGGCTTGAGTTACAATTCATCGAATCGGATGTAAAGTCTGAGTCAGACTTTACAATGCTGGTCTTGAGACTTTACAATATGAGTCTTGAGACTTTACAATCTGAGTCTTGAGACTTTACAATCTGAGTCTTGAGTCGACGGTCTTGGACTTTGACACGAAGTCTGAAATCTTCGAGAATATACTCGGACATATATTACGTTCAGTCTTACGGTCATCTTCGACTTTGATAAAATCCTTTAGATGTTTTATCATCTGCATGGTCTATTACTCAACCATCAAACATGTTAGTAGCCTTTGATTTATTTTGTCATCTTCAAAACATCATAAGGGATTTCCCTAACACAATTATGTCCGCCAACATGTCCACATCTAACACATAATCCTGATCTCGAATACTGAAAGATATTCTATTCGCATCGATAAAGCTAAGATTTGAATAGAAATATGCAGTCGGTTGTGCATATCCGTCCGTGGTATCAGTGCAAAAATGTTCCAGTTGAAGCAGACTGAACTTCTCCCTCAAGTTCACATTCACAGCATCCAAGAAATCGAAATCGACACTCCTAGGGTTTATCACCCCTCGTTTTAGCAGTTTGAAGAACAAATTTTCCTGTTCCTTCGATTTAAATAACTCCATCCTCTTTCCCTTCACCTTCGCAGCAAGACCCATTCTCGGTTGAAAATCACTGAACATTTTGTCATCGTCATTCCCATCAGTCAAATTTGGTCCCGACATACGAGGGTCACTGGGAATATTCGCAAGCGCTTCCTCTGCTTTACCCTTGGGAGCAATTCCCAAATCCTCCATTTTCTTCAGAAAGATATAATCATTCCCATAGTTCTTTTCTTTAAGAAAATCATCCACATATTTCAATGGAGTCCCAATACTTTTCAACGCACGGTAAAGTTTGTAAATAAACGAGGGTTTTTGGACTCTTACTGGGTCTGCGTCCTCGATTATCTCTTCCTCCGGATGTTGACCCGCACCTTGTGGGGTAGATGGCGTTGAGTGACGTGGTGGAGAGTGAATTGGGCTCTGTTACTAACTCGACAATTCTTCCTCTTCGGTGAGATCAAAATGGGTAGGTCCCTCCTTCATCCTCTGTGGTCCCCTGTTCGCGATTCTTGAAGACTTCCTCGAAGAAGACATCCTTCTTGTCGCTGAGAGATTCCTTTGCTTGCTTTCCCAAGACAAGATGACAATTTTCTCGAAGATGAGCACAAAGTAGAAACCGGATTGGAAGGAGAATGCTTTTTAGGGTTTTGAAGATTGAAGGTGAAAACTGTGTATATATAACTCAGTTTTGAAAAGGGAAGTTCAATTGGTATAAGGAAAATGTACGAATACCTCTTTTCGAAATCAATAACTGCCAAAATTAATCCTTTTGAAAATACAAGTTTTTCGATTTTCACGGAGACTACAAAATAACTGAACGAAAGATCATACCTTTTCGAGTTTAGATAAAGTAACAACTTACAGTCTATAGTCATCAACGTCTGAGTCTGAGAGATTTGAGTTTGACGGTCATCAACTTTCTGAGTCTGAAGATTGGAGAGTCTCTAGACTTTAACTTCTTCGAGCTTCAAAATGTTGAGTCTGGAACGGATAAAATCAAATTAATTTTTCTCCAGAGGCTTTGTGAATATATCCGCTAGTTGACTTTTTGAATCAACAAATTGAATCGAGATTTCTCCACTTTGAATATGATCTCTAATGAAGTGATGTCGAATTTCTATATGCTTTGCTCTTGAATGAAGAATTGGATTTTTGGTGAGATTGATTACGCTGGTGTTGTCACATTTGATTTCTGTGCATGAGCCTTCAATCCCAAAGTCTTGTAGCTGTTGTTTTATTTATAGAATTTGTGAACAGCAGCTTCCAAGGGCAACATGCTCTGCTTCTGTTGTTGAGAGAGCTACAGTGCTTTGTTTCCTTGAAAACCAAGATACTGTCCTGCTTCCAAGCAACTGGCAAGTTCTTGAAGTACTCTTTCTATCAACTCTGCAGCCGGCCAGATCTGCGTCTGAATATCCTAGAAGATTAAAGTCTCCATTCTTAGGATACCAAAGACCAATGCTTGAAGATGAAGTAACGTATTTAATAATACGTTTTGCAGCACTGAGATGGGATTCTCTAGGATCTGATTGAAACCTAGCATAGATGCAAACACTCAACAAAATGTCAGGTCTAGAAGCAGTAAGATAAAAAAGTGAACCGATGATGCTCCTGTACAACTTTTGATCAACTTTCTTCCCTTCTTCATCTTTGTCTATCTTCAAAGAGCTTGACATTGGTATATCAATCTTCTTGCAATTTTCCAATCCAAATCTTTTGACAAGATCATTAGCATATTTTTCTTGGTAAATGAAAGTTCCTTCCTTCAATTGCTTTATTTGAAGACCAAGAAAGAATGTTAATTCTCCCATCATACTCATTTCAAACTCATCCTGCATAGACTTAGAAAATTTCTTGCATAGACTTTCATTAGAGGATCCAAAAATAATGTCATCCACATATATTTGAACGATTAAAAAGCTTTTGTTTTCCTTTTTGATAAATAAAGTAGTATCTACTTTACCTTTGACAAAACCATTCTGTAATAAGAACTTACTTAGTCTGTCGTACCAAGCTCGAGGTGCTTGCTTTAGACCATACAAGGCATTTTTCAGTCTGAAGATTAAGTCTGGCTTCTTTGGGTCTTCAAACCCAGGCGGTTGTTCCACATAAACTTCCTCTTGGATAAATCCATTTAGGAAAGCACTTTTGACGTCCATTTGGAATAACCTGAAATTTTTGTAACAAGCAAACGCAAGTAATAGACAAATAGCTTCTAACCTTGCTACAGGAGCGTAAGTCTCATCATAGTCTATTCATTCTTCTTGCGTGTATCCTTTGGCCACGAGTCTTGCTTTATTTCGTATGACTTTTCCTTTTTCATTCATCTTGTTTCTGAACACCCATTTGGCTCTAATAACAGTTTTACCTTTTGGCTTATATGTCAATTCCCAGACATCATTAATGTTGAACTGTCTGAGCTCCTCTTGCATAGCTTCAATCCAGCTTTCATCAGATAAAGCTTCTTCTATGCTTTTTGGTTCAATTTCAAAGATGAGAGCCACAGCACTAGACTCTTCACGTCTTTTGGATCTGGTGCGAATTCCTTCATTAATTTCGCCGATAATGAGATCTTTAGGATGACTGGACTTATGCTTCCAGTTACTGGTTGATTTGTCTGGATGATGATCTCTTTCTTTATTTGAATCTTCATGAACATCTTGATGCTGGTCTTCCAGAGTTTGAGATACTTTTTGAGTTGTAGGCTTTGGAAGGTCTTGAGCAGGTTCAGACTCTTCATATTGAGTCTAACTGGATTCATCTTGCGTAGAGTTTTGAAATTTAACATTCATTGACTCCTCCATAGACTGGCTCTTCTTATTGTAGACTCTGTAGGCTTTGCTTGATGTAGAATATCCAAGAAAGATGTCTTCATCTGATCTTTTTTCAAACTTACCAACTCGATCTTTTGCATTTTTCAATATAAAACATTTGCAACCGAACACATGAAAGTATGAAACAATGGGCTTCTTACCTTTGAATAATTCATAAGGGGTTTTCTCAAGAATAGGTCTTAGGAAGACTCTATTGATGATATAGCATGCTGTTGACACAGCTTTAGCCCAAAATCGTGAAGAAATTTTACTTTCAATTAAAAGAGTTCTAGCCATTTCTTGAAGAGATCTATTCTTTCTTTCCACAACTCCATTTTGCTGAGGAGTGTATGGAGAGGAGAACACATGCTTAAATCCAGATTCATCACACAATTTTGTTAAATCTTGATTTTCAAATTCACCTCCATGATCTGTTCTTATACTTGAGATAGCACATCCTTTTTCATTTTGAACATTTTTAGCAAATTTTTCAAAATACGAAAAGGTTTCTGACTTACTTGCAAGGAAATATACCTAAGTAAAGCGAGAGTAATCATCCACAATTACTAGGCAATATTTCTTACCTCCAATACTCTGGGTTCTGGTTGGTCCGAAGAGATCCATATGCAGCAACTGTAGTACATGATTAGTAGAGACATGATTTATTGGCTTAAATGAATTTCTTACCTACTTTCCCAGAATACATGGTGTGCATGGATTGGTCTTTTGATATGGTGGTTTTGGTAGACCTTGAACAAGCTGCTTTGATGAGATTTTGGCTAATTGTTTCATGTTGATATGACCAAGCTTTCTGTGCCAAAAGCTTGCTTCATCTTGAATTGAGATTAGGCATTGTGATTCATTTAATTTCATGTCTAAGAGGTAGATATTTCCATGCCTTCGACCCATGAAAGACTGAGTAGAGTCTTTACTGATTCCAGAACATATTCCTTCCTGAAAGGAGATCTTGAAACCAGTATCACACAATTGGCTAATGCTGAGGAGGTTATAGTTGAGTCCTTCCATTAGAGAAACATTGCTTATTGTGAGATTTCTAATTTTCACAGTTCCGAATCCCACAATACTTCCTTTGCCGTTTCCTCCAAATGAAACATTTCCACCGTTTACTTGAACAAGTTTTATGAAGCACTTTGAGTCTCCTGTCATGTGTCTTGAACATCCGCTGTCAAGATACCACTTTACCTTTTTCTTGACGGAGACTTGTATTTAAAAGAAAGTCTCAAGTTTTCTTTGGTACCCAAATTTTCTTGGGTCCTTTGGTGTTAGTAGGATAAACACTATTATGCCATACTTTCTTAACAGGCTTCCAAACCATAGGACACTCTTTTTCAAAGTGATCCCGATCACACTTTGAACACCTTAGAGCATTTCGACCTACGAGACTTTACAAAAACTTTCTTGAAATGATTTTTGTAAGCCTCTCTCGACGGTCTTTTCTTAATTCTTTCTTTTACTTTTGGAAAATCAATCAAAGGAATTGTTTCTGCTGTCATGGCTAGACCAGACTTATTAAAGTAAGGTCTTTGAACTGAAAGAACTTTTTCAAGTTTTTTCGATCCCATCGAAATTTTCTTTGAAATATTTGATAAGTCAGTTTTTAAGAAAACATTTTCTTTCAAAAGATTATCTTCTTTTTCTTTAAGAGTAGAAATATTCAGGTCTAGACCTTTGACTCTTTCTTCTAAAATGTCTTCCTTTTGTTTTAGAGCTGAGTTTTCATTTTTAAGTTCGGAAATCCTTTTGAGAGAAGTCTTAAGACTGAAACACAGTTCATCAATGTATTTAGAGACTTTGATAGGAATTTTAAAATCACTTACCTCAAATTCACCGTCTGAGTCTGATCCAGAATCTGAGTCTGAGTCTGAATGTGCCATCAGACATATGTTGGCATATTCATTATCACTTTCTTCACATTCTGTATCACTCTAGGTTTCGGCTTTGAGAGCTTTTCGAAACTTCTCAGCTTTTCCTCTTTTCTTCTTCAAAAGAGGACAGTTGGGTCTGATGTGTCCCTTTTTCTTACATTCGAAGCAGACTACATCTTTGTTTGATTCCTCATCATCAACAGACTTGGTCTGCTGTCTTTGGAAACTTTGTTTCTTTGAGTTGAACCTTCTTCCTTTTCTATTCACTTTTCTGAATCTTCTTATCATGAGAGCAAGCTCCTCGTCGTCCATATCATCTCCTGAATCTGTATCATCAGAATCATCATTTGACTTTAATGCAATGGATTTCTTACCTCTTGGATCTTCGTCTTCATTTATTCGTTCCACTTCATAAGACTGAAGGGTTCCAATTAGCTCATCAACAGATAGAGGCATGATTCTTTACGTCTCTCTTATTGAAGTCTTTATATGATTCCAATCCTTGGAGAGTCCACGCAGTAGCTTGTTCACCTTCATGGGATCAGAAATTTTTTGTCCTTGGTTCTCAATACCATTGACAATATCTGTAAAATGACTAAACATGTCAGTTATAGATTCTTCTGGCTTCATTTTGAAGGCTTCATATTGACCGAGGAAAATGTTGATTCTGGTCTCCTTCACTCGATCTGTTCCTTCATAGGTGATATGTAATCTGTCCCATACTTCTTTTGCTGTAACACAAGAAGATATTCGGTTATATTCAGTTGGAGACAAGGCATAATATAAAGAGTAAATTGCTTTTGCATCGAATGCTTGTCTCTTGTTTATTTCTTCCTGAGTCATTCCGCTGGCATCAACAGTTTCTTTCCCTCTTTCAGAGACTGATGCAGCAGTAGGAGTGATTCCTCTTTCCACAATGTCCCATTCTAGAGGATCCTTTGATCGTAGGAAAGCTTTCATCTTGTTCTTCCAGATGTTGTAATCCTTTCCATCAAAGTAGGGTGGTTTGGTATTGCTTTGCCTTTCCACCAGCCCTGGTGCTAGCATACTAGCCATGGATCTTTTACTCTGAAGTAAAACACTTCAAATAAAGTAAGAACACGGTTTCTGATACCAATTGATATAGCTAGTACGAGTACCTAGAGGAGGGTGAATAGGTATATAAAAGATTTTTCTCTTGATAATCGCGCAATACTTAGATAGTTGAAGGATTTGCAACAAATGATAATCAATGCAAGACTAAGTAAAGAAAAGAGAATTAAACACACGGTTTATAGTGGTTCGGCTTGATTCAAGCCTACGTCCACTCTTCTGCACTGACAGCCAATTTGGCTGGATTCCACTATGAACAAAGAGATGTTACAGTGTTGATCTTCCTTGATTTCTAGGTGTAGATGATCTACCACACTCACTCAAGGTATCATAAAGTATAGACACTCTTTGTGTATACAATTTTGCTCAGACTGTATCGACTAATAATCAAGGTGCTTCAGACTCTGGAATTTTTCTATCAATCATGTACTCAAAGAACTAGAATGTCTTCCTTTTTATACTCCTTTATGCCATCATACCGTTGGCACTTACCAAAGGAATTCCTCCAATCTACCCGTTGGACGGAATCAATCAAGAAGATCATTCGAGCTATAAAAGGAACCTGACGATAGCCTATCAATCCTGTTCGCCCATACAATCAGGATCTTGGTTTCCAAGAATACAACTTTCCAAGAATACTTCGTTGACCATCAGATCTTCAATTGATCTAGATAAGAAAAGAATCCGTTATATTTATCCAACCAAAAGATCTTCTCTAGACGATAGGATTAAATCCTCAACCATATACTTCGGCTCTGGATTTCCTTCATCACTGGATCAGAAAGACTGTCAATGAGAATAGTCTTGATTCTTGAGTCTTAAGTCTTGAATCTTGAGTCTGGTAGACAGAAAGTCTTCAGACTTTAAACTAGACGATCTGCAGATACCCAGACTAGACTGAAGGAAACGTTTTGTCAGCTTCAAAATATTCTGGAAAGATTTCTCCAACACCTTCACTATCCAATAAGCGATAGAAAATTCACATCACGGCATTTTTATTGTCTATCTTAACCTACAAACATGTCAATCCCTCTTCTGGTCAATCTTAGCAGATCATGTTGTTTCTCTATGCGCTGCAGCTCTCTCCATGAATACACCAGGCTTTTCCTTATGCTGCCTGAAATAACAGCCCGTTGACTTTGCATTTTGAAAGAAAATAGACATCAGTGCTTAAATATATATATATATATATATATATATATATATATATATATATATATATAAAATATAAATAAAAATATAAAAGGCGGCAATAAATTAAATTATAAAAATGATGTTGAAGATTCAGACAATCTGAAAAATATGCATGACAACGGTCTCGCAAGATGGCATGAAAGGACGAAAGCCTCGAGGGAAAGCAACCGGGGGGATTTCACCGTTCCGGAGGACGAGATCGTCGAATGCGTTAAATGAAAACGCAAACGATCTTTTAATGCTTCATGGAGAGAAAACGGCTCTTGTTCCCTCTACTATAGGCCATCTCAGCAGATTATAAAACAAGGGTGTCGCAAGTTGGAGTCAACCCATCCTGTGGTTCTTCTCCTTTACCTCAATGTGTATACGGAAATGTGAAATAAAAGTTTGAATACACAAGATCTGAGCTGATGATTAATGGGTAGGGCGGGAAGATCCATGCTCAAGCCCCATAATGATTAAAAAAAATGTGCTTCTTTTTTAAAATGATTTGGCTTAAGCGGCCAGGCTCAAGAAGGAAATGGCTTCTCTAGGCTTGCTCATTTTGCCAAATATAGCAAGGTCGGCCCTTGCCGAAGTGAAGGCAACCCCCAACATGGTCACCCTAGCTTGGATGAGTGCTCCCCTTGCTAGATCAAAAGAGGTCGGCCCTTGCTTAGGCCAAAGCAGCCTCGTCGGGCATTGTGTGAGTGAAGATGACACTTTATGATAACTTTATAAAAATAGAGTTATTTTACATATTTTAGGCAACAATAGATTTTGTTCCCTAATGTTATCTGCAAGTGTTGGGAGATAGATATCTTGGATATATCCTATGAATATGATAGAACATTGAGAGAGAGAGAGAGAGAGAGAGAGAGAGAGAGAGAGAGTAGTGAGGCTTTTGTTAGATCCTTTTTTTATTATTTATTGTTTAGAGATTTTTTCAAGTATTTTAAAGAGAAGACAAAATTGGTGATAGAATTCTTGTTTTTGATTCAAGATGCCGAGTTTGATTTATATTTTTATTTCTTCTTCTACTATCTTCTAATTTTCTTTTGTTAGGGCTATGATGCAGTCTAATCATGACGATGTGAATTTTATGATTTTTATGTTTTGCAATTGATTTCATTTATATGAGTTATATATTATTGTGCTTAATGCTTTTGAGTGACTGGCCACCACTTGAATGATTTTATGTGTATGTTTGAGATTGAGAAATGATAATATGCAATTGTTCATTATAATATATAATTATAAATTAAACATGGATAGAGATATACCGTATTGTTTGTGTAGCTTTCGATGATAAGGTGATCCAAAATACTCATTGTAAGTCGGGAATATTCATAATTTTTAATGCACTTATGTTTATTTTAATTCACAAAAAGATATAGTGGATTAATAAACTAAGTAGGTTTACTATACCTAGAGATAGGATAGTAAATATGTTAGGAAATTCCGCTATCAAATGTTTGATATTGTTTTTGTACTCACAACAATATGAAATTTATATCTAGTGGTTATGGTGAAATCGGATGCTCTAACATATTTATCCGATTGATTTACTGCATTTAGTCTCTAAATTTTGTTTTTAATTTATTTTAAATTATATTTTGATATGTTAGATAAATTTTAGAATTAATCTATTTTAGTATTTAATTAGTTTATTAATTATCGATCTCTGTGGGAGGATACTATTTCTTATCATTATATTACTTGTTCGATATGTTCACTTGCGTTTAGAATTTTATGAACACTTGACGAGGGCTGGCCTTGCAGATGTGGAGAGGGGGACCCTCACCAAGGCGAGGCCAGCTCGCTAGCCATGGCCGGTGGCTGGCAAAAGAAAGAAAAAAGCAAAAACAAAAATATATATATTAAAATATTATTAAAAATTGTTCATATTAACGCTGGTCAGCATCCACGTTAATAATAGTAGACAAAAATTAGTTGGAATGACTGAATTTACACTTAATAAAAAAAAACTTAGAACTAAATTGGTATGAGTGTCATAGATTTATGACTTTTCCAACATTTTTTCCTTTCACCTTTCAAAACGACCAAGACGAAGTGTGGCCCATTGGACCACTTGACCAGATGATCGAGCGTAGGCACAAACACGATGTGAGGGAAGGGAACTGATGGGATCCTTGAAACTTGTCGATTAAAGGCATGAACGAGAATTGTGAATACGAAAATACGGCGGGCTCTCACGATCCACGCGAGTCTCTCGTTCCTCATGTTACGCTATCCAGGCCTGGCCTTCTCCTTTCTCTCCCTCTTCGTCCCCACGAAAGATTTTCATGAGCACGTGTGCACACCGGACAAAAACGACGCAGTGCGTGGCTCTCTCTCTCTCTCATGTGTCGAATTTTTCCAGGAGTCGGGCTTGAACGGGCGTCGTTCTCGGGTGGGAGCCCTTAGGCATTCAAGTGGCTGTGCGACAGGAGGAGACTATGGTGGGTATGGGATTTGCCCTGTTCGGATGGCAATACGAGTCGCTGATCTTGGCCTCAAAAGTGAGCCACGAGCTTGAAATGGTCATGTCTCGTCCCCCATTTTTTGGGCATTTTCCCTTGCGGGGTCGCTCGCGGTCGGGCCCCTTAATGAGGGGAACTAGAAAGAAAGGATGGAAAGCGCTCTTCAGAGCTTTGGTTCGCCGACCCCATTAATGACCATTCATCAAGGAAGTCGAGATCTTTGAGCATTCCGTCGTGAGATGCCGCATTTTATATGGGAATTATGAGAGAATAAGCTCGGGTGTGACATGAGAGGCGCTGTTCGCACGTCTTTCTTTCCTTGTTTGATATGGCCTAAGAGACGACGAACGAGAAATTAAACGAGAAAATTAAGGGGTAATCATAGACGAGATGAATGTGAAGATAGATCAGTCGCGGCCTCTCATAAGTTAAGCATAGGGCAACCGGGGGAAAATGAATTTGTTTGTAATTAGTTGATTTGGAGTTTGCCCACTCCTTTGCTCCAGTGCATTTGAAGAGAAAAATGGCGTAGGAAAAAATTGCCAATTACTGGTATTTAGCGGTTTAAATGAATGTCGGCACTCGGTGCACGTAGTGCCAAATCTAAGTAGGGATCCGAGCGGCTCTGAACATCTACAAATTTTCGAAGGCTCTTTCTGAGTCATGCGAATGCAACAAAGTCTGCAGCTGTTAAGGAGGAAGATCTAGAAGTTCTCTGCTTCCTCCTACTCTTACTTCATGCAAGTTGTCGACAATAATACTGCTTTTCTAGCGTTGGTGAAAAGAATTTCAAAAGTAAAAAATAAAAATAAAAATCGACAGACTATTAAACTGCCCATGCAACAATATGAAAGCTTAAAATCCATTTTGCTTTCGGTTGGTGTAGGTAAGATTTGCATCTCTGCTGATCTAGATTTAGCAAAAACCAACTATATGACAGAAAATAGTAAATTCAGAAAAACCTATATAAATGAAGAGATGCAGCATAAACATCTTTGCAAACCATGCCTGACCGTTAATGGGGTAAACCATAATCTAGCAAGAATATCCCATATGGGAAAGATTTAGCTGTGAAGAGATAATGCTGAAACCTACAAATTTTAATCTGGGAAAACAATGAACTAGAACTTGCAATTAAGGACCGCCAAGTGCGATTTTTACATGATACAACATAGAATAGCACATTGAAAGCAAGAGAGAAAGTATACTAGAAGTGTTAAAAGTTATGTATAACGCTCACTTTGGTATCAAAAGTTTCTATCGGATCACTTAAGTGCTAAATCGGAGAAAAAATGATCACTTTGGTGCTATTGGCAAGAGATTCCGGCTAAATTAATTACGTGTCTTTTATATTTAAAAAAAACAAAAGTTGTGGTTCAAACAACGTCGTTTTCCATCATCCTTAAGAAACGACGTCGTTTTGCCGTCATACGTGTACAACCTCACAAAAACGATGCCATATAGCTCATATGGGGATTGAAATTAGGATTCTTTGTCCAATCCTCACCCAACGCTGACTGCCATCTTTTGGCCACCGTCGTTCACCCGCCGTCACTTGGCCACCATTAAACCATTGCTTGGCCACCATTGCTTGGCCACCATCTAGTTACTCGACCAAGTGAGTGAGGAGAGGCTAAGGTTATTGTCAGGCAAGAAGTGACGGGAAGAATAGGAGGCGAGGGCAGAGGAGGAGGAAGAAGGGGAGTCGAAGGTGCCACTGCTGGTGTCGTTGCTTATTGTTCTTTGAGGAAGAAGACAAGGAGGAAGCCCATGCCCCCCCCCCCCCCTCTCTCTCTCTCTCTCTCAATTTAGGGATTTAGGGTTCTTGCTTGGGGGAAAAATGCCAAATGGCATCATTTTGTTGTTTGGATGATGACTGTACTCTTTGATGAGCTACATCAGCTTAAAAAATTAATAAAAAAGTGTTACGTTGGATTTTCGATCAATTAGCACTGAAATGATCGTTTTTCAAATTTGTTTGTGCTTTAAGTGATTCAAAATAAATTTTTGATATCAAAGTGAGCGTCATACACAATTTTTGACACTTTTAATGTACTTATCCTGAAAGGAAGAGAAGAACAATAGCTCAAATGATGGATTTGACGTGCTTTGCCGGATACCTCTCTTAAATTCATGCTCTGGCTTAGTCAATGCAGACGAGTCACTAACTGCGACGGTATGATGACACTAGCAGCGAGCCAACAAAGGGATAGATTTGTGCGACTTTCTTGATAGTTACGAGTCCTTATAATTGCCAAGTGAAATTTGATAAACCAAGACAGCAGTTATCATTAGATTAAGCGTTAAAGTTCAGCAGATGCATCAAGTGCTCAAAAATTCAAAATCACGGTCGAGCAAGTGAAAAAGCAAGAAAAACTTTTGTACCTGCAGATCCCTAGACAGCAGAAGCAAAGCTAATGATACAGAGCAGAACCAGCTGGACAATGATCACTTGCATCACCACCCCCATATCTCATTCAACACCAAATCCCAATCCTTACAACCCCAACTCCCTCAACGAGGATCGATAACCAATAAAACCCAAATACATTATCGGTGGAAAAAAAAATCAACTCTACAAAAAGAGAAGACTGCTAAATCAACAGACTGATAACACTTGAAGCAAGATCAAGGAGGAAGGGAATCAGATCAGCAAGCGAAGAGCAAAGCAACGCAATAAATTCTCTCTTTTTTTTCCCTTCCCTTTGGTGGAGGAAACACCAAAAAGGAAAGAAGAGAGATTTAATCAATCTCTCTACGAATAAACAACATGCTCTGTAACCCGCAGAGGCTCTGACCACCATAAACGCCTTCCTCTCCACCAGCACGAAATTAATTCCATGAAACTGAAACCGACCCACGAATTGAAATGCCCTGTGTACTCCAAGCAACCCCAAGAACTGAACAGTTAGAGACAAGAGACACCTTTTGCCACACGCACAGAGAGAGAGAGAGAGAGAGAGGTGGGGTGGGATTGTGGGATTATTTTATTCAGGGGAGGTTAGATTTGAGTGGAATGTTAATGGGGAATAACACAAGACGAGAATCAATGTTTTGCTTAAGTTGAAGTTGGACTCCCGCAGGAGGTCGGCCTGCATAATTTAAAGGGGGAGTCTTGACTGGTTTGTTGTGCTCTTGTTCTTCCCTGGTTTTTCATCTTCTTTTTCAAGCTTGATCTCGGTGGTGATGGCCACTCTTTTCGCTTTTGGGGAAGAGAGAGTGTAGCGGTGAAGTCATCAGCCTGACTCAACGCCCACTATTCTGCTCCTCGTCGCGGATGATCCGGAGTCGGGAGGTAAGAGGTAAGGAGAGAGGAGAGGAGAGAGGGATTTCATGGGAGGATCCGATGTTTACCTGTCGTCCCTGACCTCATGCTTCAAGCAACAGTTAAAAGACTTTTGGCCGGGAGCTGAAAAGCGACGGTTAAAAAGCAGAAAAAAGAAGCAACAGTTAGAATTCACACTAAACCTAATATATATTTTATGTATACATTTAATTGTATTTATCCTTATTTTCATTAGTTAAGGAACCGACACCTTGTTCGAATTAGGCGCGACTGTACATGTTCGGTTCATCGCAGTGAGGACAGCTTGGCCACCTACTCGGATTTTGACGTGTTTTGTGGACAGCAATTTACCTATCTAAATTGGGGTTTAGAGTCCCCAAAAAAATTTACAAAATCAATATTAAAATTCGATTATATAATGGAATTTACTGGGCAATCAGGTTGGTCCAACCTAACAATCAATTGAACCACCATTCCCCAATTGATTCTAGGCCGGTTCACATGAGAATCAAGTAAGTTGCTTGGTAAAAGACAAGGGAGTCCGTCCTTAATTGGTCTGGTCTCCGATTTTACTCGAGAATCAGCCTTGCAAGTAAGTCAATACCCAATCCAAAAGTTTTAATATTTCTGCTAGGAATTGTTTATTTTTCATTGAATCGAAGGTTGAAAATGGAGATTCTAAAGACGTCATCGTTTCAAGGTAGCAGATCTTGTGGAAATACGTGGTCGGTGATGTATTTATACACAAAACGTAGATCGGGTTGAGTAATCGGTTTCGTTTTAGTCAAACTAATGCAGGAAAGAACATACGATGACTACACCCTTCTTTACACTACGTGTTTGATGATTTTGCATACGCACTATCAAACCAGCATCAGCCAAGTTAAGCTAACCCTTTCCTTCTCTTAAAATTGCTTCTAAAGACTTAATAAGATATTGGAACTTAGGAATATGCTTTTAATATTCCAGAACATCGTGACCATGTCAAGAGAAGGGATAACAAAAGAGAATTATATTTATAAGCAACCGATTACGTTGATCACATAACCTACTAATAGATACCGACGTTAAAGCGCCTCAAATTATAATGTGTCACTACACACACACACACACACACACATATATATATATATGTATGTATATGTATATATATGTATGTATATATTAATCCAATAGGTTGGGACATATATCAATTTTATGTACGATCTCAAGAAGCTAAGTCCTTATATCACCATATCTAATTCTGTTTTACGTTTTAGGGACAATGGTGGGTTGGTTTAGAATGAAGTTTTTATTCGTTTAGTAAAAAATGAATGACTTAAAAATTATTTTTCTAAAGCCGATCATCTATATCTTTTATGAAAACAAATTGATGAAAAATAATTACGTTGTCTATGAAAATCATAGATATAAAGTTCTGTTGATATAAAAACAAATTTGATTGGGTAATGATGTTGAGCAGTATAAATGATTATTTTTTTAGAAAATAATTTTTAGATTATTCATTTTCTACGAAACAAATGGATCTTGAGTATGTTTTGGCAATACTTAAAATGAAAAATAATTTTGGATTGGCATTAACAATCGAAGGCTACATGTCGTATAAATTGCAGATCTTTTTATTGTATATTAATATTTGTCAATTCGTAATATACAATCAAGAGGGGTTTGGATTATTGTGCATTTGTCGCGACCTCTTTTTTTTCGGCGCCCGCAATCGGGTACGAGCGCCTAAGGAAGCTAATGGCTCGGCTGAAATTAATTATGCCCGGACTCTCCCAAGTCCACCAATTCACGACTTAATGGTCTAAATTTTTAACCTGTAAGTTAATTTTTAAAATGGAGTCGCCACTAATCGATTTGGGGTGGGTTGATTAGAAACCCAAGTGAAGTATCGGGAGAAATACTCACTCTGTAACCCGAGAAATTAGGATCGGGACTTGATTACACTAGTTAATCACTAATGCCCTTTCGGTACCTAATCTTGTTTAAACCCTGAGGTTTTTTTGGATGTTTGAGGGATTTTCCATGCATTTTTGGGAGGAAAAAACATTTTCTAGGTCTTTTTCTAATTTTTTGGACACAAAAGGGATTTTTTTGGTATTTTTGGAAAAAAAAAACAAGTCTTTTTGGCTTTTTCTGATTTTTTTGGGCTTTTTCATGAATTTTTGGTTTTTTTTGGATTTTTGGCATTTTTTGGAAAATATGAAATATTTTTGACTTTTTTTTTTTATTTTTCGGAAAATAAAATATTTTTTAATATTTTTGGAAAATAAATTATTTTTCATTATTTTTAAAATATTATATTATATTATAATGTAAAAAAACGAACCGGGTCGGATCCTGGGTTGGGTCCGACTCGGATTTTTTGATTTTTTGATTTTTTGAAATAAAATATTATTTATTTATTTATTTATTTAAAATATTATTTTAAAATAATATAAAAACTGACCCGGGTTGGATCCACGCGTTGCGGGCCCGACTCGGATTTTTTTCCTTTATTTATTTTTATAACAAGCCTGGCCCAAAATTTTTTAATTGAAGCCCAAGGAACAAGAAGGGGGCCCTATCCGCGAGAGGCCGGCCCACTTGCTTCCAAACCCACTTGGCCCAGACTAACCAAAACCTTACCCGGTCAAGACCCATGCTCGACCCGACGACCGGCCGCCTTTGGTTCGCGAAACCCTACCCGGTTTCGAGAACCGCACCCGACCCCGCTCGACCCGAGGCGAGGTCGCTGGTTTCTCCATCCTTCTGCGGCGCCGATGGAGGGGTTGGGGACGTCACCGGAAGACGACGCGGCGCTTGACGATGGCGGTGACGTAGCGAATGACGGTGCGGCGTTTTACGATGGCGGCGACGGAATGGGTCTTCTCGGTTTAGGGTTTCGCAGAGGAAGCGATGGTGAAGACGACGATAGGCGGGGGCGACCAGATCTCGAGCGGAAAAGCAACGACGAGTGGTGGCGAGCGGCGGTAGATACCTAGCTGCAGCAACGGCGTGATGAGACGGTGAACGGTGGCGGTGACAGAAGATAGCGGCGGTCGGGACGGAGCCGCGACAGCAGACCTTCAACCTCCAGATCTGGTGCGGCTTGGGCGAATCGATCGCGGCAACGACATTGGAACGGTAGCGGAGCAGCAGCTTCGGCGAAGGCGAGTCTTCGGCTTCCCAGATCTGGTCCTTCGGAACCTCCTCTCTCCGGCTCACCTACTCGCGGATCTGGGTTCGCTTGCCGCCGGCCTCCCCCGATGTCTCTCGATGGGAGGTCGTTTAGCTTGCGACCCAATCCTTCGCCCCCCCTTCACTCGCTCTTTGATTTCCCCCTTGAAGTCTCTCAAGGGGAAGATCTTGGAGTTCGCTGTGCTTTGATCGACGGAGGTGCTCCTCTATTTATAGGCGAGGAGGAGGCCGGTCGATGGAGGTTCGGCCGCCGGCCCTCGCACGCCGACCGGGCTTGGGTGCGGCTGAACCGGCGTCAAATCTTCTCCCTTCCACGGAGGCATGCTCGCCTTCAATGCGCGTCTTCTCAGCCACCGGCCTACGCTCCTCTCTCTGTTGTAGGTTGTGCTCGAGCGCGTCTTTGTCGCCGCGCGTGACCTGCAGGGGCGGAAGAACAAGGAAGGAGGAAGAAGATGGGAGGAAGAAGAAGAGAGGGGGGAAGAAGAAGAGAGGGGGTGGCCGGGCCAAAACTAAAAAAACAAGTCTTGGGCCTTAGGCCCGCGTGGAAAAGAAAAAAGAGGGGAGGGGCTGGGCTTTTGCTTTCTTTTGTTTTTTCTTGTTTTTATTTATTTTTATTTATTTTTTTGATTTTTTTGTTATTTGCTTATTATTTCGAAAAAGACAAAATAAATAAAAACTTTATTAATAAACATAATAAAAATTGAGGTGTCAACAACATTTAATCAAATCGCTTGGACTGAGTTCTTAGATACAAGACAAAAAGTCATTTCGAATGTCAAATTGAACATCTTTCGTTTCTATTTAAGGTATTCGTGTCTTGTGATCATGTCGGAAGAAAAAGGAAGGAAGCTGCAAGAAGCAAACGAAATTTTTTTCATGTTCAATCATGAAGGTTGATTTGAAAATCATATTGTTGTTTCGAGTGCATATCAAGCTTCAAGGTGGGCATCGTGATCAAAATAGATTCTGCACCTATTATTGTCTTGGCTCGTTGGCTTGGGAAATTTTCGTGTTTGAATCAATCAAGTGCGTTCTCATTTGCCTCACTAATCATCCAATCTTAGCTTGATGGTATGACAATCCCACAATAGAAATTTGCCATTTTATATGCCAAAGTTTGACATCATCATCTAAAAAGATCGCTAAGAAGGAATCCAAATTCGAGCCTGTCAACATATTTAGTTAGATTTATCTTCACTAAAAATTTAAGCTAAAGAATTATGGGTTAACTTGGATATTAATTACTTCACGCCACATCAATTCTTCGATGCAAGACTTTTCTAACACAAATTTTTACATGCATCCTAATAATCTCTCATTCACGTGTGAGCTCTAGTGTTAAGTTTGCTCTCCCTTAAATCAATTATTCTTTTGTATCAACTTATCTTAATTTGAATCTATAATGCCAACATCATTCGGGTTAGGATTCGGCACACAATCATAAGAAACTAGAGAGCAATTGCGAGAAAGAGAATTTGAGATATAAGATTTTATCCTAATTAGCCCATAAACTAGGGCTACATTTAGCAGAAAGAAGATTCTATTATAATTAGCACATCTCACATCTCTATTACATCCCATAATTACAAGAGGAAAATTATATATATCTAGAAATTATTCATGAACCTAAACCCAAACTACTAGTATAATATGGGTTCAAATTATAAGAGTCTTGATTGAATTCGAGTACAAAGTACCTACATCAAGTCGATCTCGAGCTTCATACAATATTATGGAGGCTGTTTGGGATTAGTTAAAGTATATGTCTCTTCAAACATGTTTTTTTTTTTCCCTACCAAGATGCTTGTTATTTGAAAAAGTTAACCCTCTTTTTTGCCGCATATTAGGGGTGAGCATGGTCCGGGTTAGGCCGGTCCACCCCCTAACCATAGGACTAACCCACACAGTGTTGATCTTCAATTTTTAGGACCGAGGACCGACCATATTGAGCTTGGGATCAAGGACTGGACCGATCTAGTGGGTTCGGTCCGGTTCCAAGGTCAACCCGGGACTAACTGATAATTTTTTCTTTCATTTTTTGTGCTCCTTGAAAAAGCGATTGAAGATTAGACTGACCCAATGGATTTGGTCCAGTTCTAGTGTTAACTCGAGACCAACCAATAATTTTTTATTTTATTTTTTGTACTCCTTAAAAAGGCAATCGAGGACCGAACCGACTTAATGGGTTCAATGATGAGCGAGATCAGCTAAAAAAGGCAAGCGATGAGGGTCGAGTGGGGTGATTGTCAAACATAGTGAATATCGAGTGTTGAGTGAGGAGTAATAAGCCAAGCGAGCATCAAGTGGTGAGCGGCATGAGTGAGCCAAAGCAAGCAAGGCAAGTGTCAAGTGGTGAGCAGAGAAGTTGTTTCTTTCGTTTTGGCAAATTGAAAACTAAGAGGACATATAAGACAGAAGAGAATGAGTATTAGAGGAAGATGTCGTAAGGAGCTATTTATGCCCTTTTAGATGCCCTGAGGACTTCTCACAAAAATATTTTCCTCCTTCATAAATTATGAGTAGTGACGAACATTAAAAATCTAAGTTATTAAAGAACAATATAATATTACTTGAACTCATCACTAAAGAGTTGTTTAATGTTATTGATGTAATTTATTTTAAGGTTTTTCTCTATATAAAAAATTATAAATAATATATTAGATATAATATATATATAGTCAGAGTTGGTCCGGGTTGGACTAACCCTGAACTTCCAAGATCGAGAACCAACCCACATTAGGGGTGAGCGCGGTTCCCAAGTAGAACTGGGAATCGGAGAACTGAACCGGAGGTTCCAGTTCGGTTCCCGGTTCTTAAAGGACCAATTCCGATTCCCGGTTCCTTTTTTTCGGGAACCGAACTCGGAACCAGAACCGGTCGCGGAACCGGAACCGGAATTAGTCGCGGAACCGGTTTTGGAACCGATTAGTTAGGGTTCCAAAAGGAGCCTCCCTCCCCCGCTTGGCACTTCAGTCTTCCGAGTCCCAGAAAAGAAAGCGTTGCAGAGAACTCAACTCACGCTGCCAGACGCCGCTCGCCCTCAAGGCCACCGCCGCCGGACGCCAGTCGTCGACGTCGCTCGCATGAACCCTCACCACTCGACGCCCGTCACTGCCATGCTCTGCCTTTGCCTGTCGCCAACGCCGCAACTACCCGACGTAGGCAGATTTGAACTGAGCTTGTCTCCGCTCGTGACCCACTGCCTCTGCTCGCGCTAGAAGCGCCGACACCCCTGCTGCTGGGTCCTCCTCTGCTCCACCGCCGCTACAACTAGACGCTAGAAGCCACCATTCCTACCACGACGCCGCTGCTGCTGTCTCTGCCTCTGCTCCGACGACTCGACGCCAGTAGTCGCGACGCCTGACGCCGTTGCCCCGAAGACCAGCGATCGACGTCCCTGCTCAGCGCCAGAAGCCCCAATGCCCTTGCTGTTGGGTCCTCCTCTGCTCCACCGCCGTTGCCACTGCTGCAACCAAACGCAAGAAGCCACCGTTCTTGCCGCGGTTCCATCCTCAGGCCGTCCGATCGTAGCCGAGCTCGTCCCTTGTTCAAACAGAGAGGTGTGTGTTCTTTCTCTATCAGAAGTCCCAAGTTTGTCTCCGACTTGTAGTCATAACTAATTTCACATGAAGTCGAACATCATATCTTTTTCTTTTATTGTTTTCATAGCTCATGAAGTATATTTATGGCGTGATTTTGATGTTAGAGGATCATTCATGAAACTCTGTTTTGCTAAAACTCTTACCAATGGGGAAGCAAGAAATGTTGGGTGAACAACTCGTAACCTCATGGAAATACATATGGAAAATCACCAACTTCAATAGCTTAAGTTCAGTCAGGTACTACTCTTAAGTATTCACAGTTGGTGGCCACGACTGGTAAACATTGTTTCATTTTCAGCAGTCGTAAAATGATGTATCTACTTAGGCTGTTGGCTTGATTTTGAGCAGGCGCCTGTTGATCTACCCAAAAGGCAATAGAACCAACTCTTTGGCACTATATTTGAGTGTTGCCGATCCTGCAGGACTTCCAGACGGATGGTCTAGATTTGCACGGCTCAAATTGACTATGGTTAATCAAATAAATCTTGGTTCTTCAAAGAGAAAAAGTATGAATTGTCTACTATAAGGACTCCTTTTCCCCTAGCTAGATGGTTCTTTTATTTAATCTTGCTGTTAATATATTTTTGAAAGGATGATAAGCGATGATCTGAGTTCTTTTGTTGGTTCGTGTAAGATGTATAAAATTCAAGTAACAGGAAACATGTGATTTTGTCACTCTACCCCTCTTTAGACACCCAGATTAGTTTTGGAGTGAATATTCACCATGTTGAAAGTGGCTGGCGAGTGTAGAGTTGATGCTGAAGAAATCTGAAGGACCAAATTGATGTTTTGCTGAAGTAAATTAGAACATTTTGGTCCTGTGTTTCGAATATTTTATTCAAACATGTTTCAACTTTACTCCAGTTGTTTGATCTGCTGTTGAATGTTGTTCCTGCATAACATGGTAAATGTCTATATTATTATATGCACACTCTATTTATGATCTACATCCTTCGCAATCACTAAACTCCGGTGATCTTGCAAGAGACAGAATGCATTTTCACTGCTAAAGAGCGATTGGGGTTTCACATCCTTTATTCTTATCTGTTGCTCGATTATTTACCATGACTTTGACCATCGGTTCAGCTTTGCATGTTAATTATCCTGGTTGAAGTTTATGGTAAGGATTCTTTCCTGACTGAAGTTTTTTCACGTTTCGGGAAACTATCTATGTTAAGAGAAAACTTCAGCACCTCCAAGATGAAGTTCTTGAAATTTGACATCCCATTGATGGCTTTGACTACTGCTGCTACTGTGTTCAAGAAGATGTTATTCGGGGCCTTAGCTTTGAATGTCAAAGGAGACAAAGATTGTGCTTACATCATTCTTCCACTCCAATCTACATTTTTCTGAGTTTGTTTTCTTTTGTTCTAAGGATTGGATTAGGTTTTTTTGTGTTCATAGGGATATTTAAGTGCTTGAAAACAGAAATATGCACCAGCATGATTTTTGGTAGATTTGCTCCTAATATGAACCTGCTGTTAACAGGTTAAGCATATGGTTTAATAAAAACATATGGTTTGCGCGTATGTTATAATTCAACTCTGAAAATTAATAATAAAAAAAAGAACCTGTTGGAACCTGGAACTGACCCTGGGACCTATGACCGAGTAGGTTCCAGGTTCTTGGTTTTGATGGGTAGGTTCCAGGTTCCAAAGTTTTTGGAACCTGTACCCGAGGGTAGGTTCCAGGTTCCAGACGGAACCGAACCGGAACCTGGAACCGCTCATCCCTAACCCACATAGTGCTGGTCCAGGAATCTTAGGACCAAGGACCGACCCAGTCTCTCTGGAAATCAGAACAAGATCAGTAGAGTTGGGCCGGTCTAGGGTCGGTCCAGGGTTGATCCTAGACCGATGCTCACCCCTATTGCATATACATAGGATGATTGGTATTAAAATGAAAAATCAAATAAACTAACAGCGTATCCTCTTCTCCCCAGGACTTTCACATGTACATATTCTGTCGCATCTTATTTTACGCGGCACCTGATTATGCTGTTGTCGGAGAATATTCTTCTTTATTTATAAATTTGCCATCGGCCCTAGATGCAATTCTTGGTGCTAAGCCAAGAAAGGGTCAAATGACGTAATAATTATTTACATATGACCTAACTCTCTTTTGGCATTATTGTGGTATTTTCACGCGGATGGGGACAAGTCGCACTCAAAGGAACCCCACTCGAACCCCACGTATAATTGTGGTGGTCCAGTGAAAATCTTGGGAAAACAAAGGGCCCCAAATCTTTTCATCTTTTATATTCACTACACGCTCCAATATATATATGAACAATGCTTACTTAAGGTTTGTATAAATCCACGTAGTTACATACGTTTATATATGTGTGTGTGTGTGCGCTTGTAAATTTCTTTTTTAGAATTTTTTTGAAAAATTATGCTCAACTGAAGTTTTCAACTTATTTGAAATGGTCAACTTTCCAACTTAAAAGTTTAAGCGGATAGCTGGCTTCGACATCGTATTAAGATGTTCGATTTAAAAGCTTAGCCCTGTAAAAGCAAGAGACGCAGGACAATTTAACATATATAAAGTGAACTTTCAGATAGCCGAATCTCCATATTTTCAAAAAAAAAAACCAGTGTCTTGACCGAATTCCCTCCATCAACGTGCAAATGTGCACGAGTTCAATTAAATGTGCGTCTACATGATGTCCACATGATAATCTAGAGAATTGTCTAAGACTATACATATAATTGCTTGCTTTAGGAGACGCGGACCCCTGGAGTGTCATAATTTGGCAGAAATGGATACTTAAGTGCCATAACTTACAAAAGGTACACTTAAGTGTTAAAATCGGAGCAAAATAGATCACTTGAGTGCCAATCCAGCCAAAATCCAGTCAAATTGCATACATGGCATTTTTTCGGCAAAGCGAGTGCAAAATGACACCGTTTTGTACGTTAACGTGGCCAAAATAATGCAAAAATGCCATCGTTTTTGGGCTAATGTGGTAAAAAAATAATATAAAAATTAATTAAATTAAATTTAAAATTAAATTTAGTTAAAATATTTACAAATAATAATTTTAAAATTAAAAAAAAAATTAAAAATTAAGATAAAGGGGGAGAGGGGGGGAGGTGGGCGAGGGCAGCCACTGCCTCTGCTTCCCCGCCATCGCCGGGAAGGGCTAGCAACGGAGGGGGGAGGGTCGACGAGGGCTTACGAGCCTTCACCCCAAATCGGGGCAAGGGTCGACGGCCCTTGCCCGGCTGGGCCAAGGCCGTCGACCTCACTGGATATGGGCGAGTACCGCAAGCCCTCGTCACTCACCATAGATCTGGGCGAGGGTTGCAGCCCTTGCCCAGATCCAACGGGTCGGTAGCCCTTCCGGATCTGGGCGAGGGTTGCAACCCTTGGCTGACCCTCCCCTCGCTGTCGCCGGCCCTTCCCAGCAATGGCAGGGTCCCTCCCCCTTTTTAAATTTAATTTTTTTAATTTTAAAATTATTATTTTTAAATATTTTAACTAAATTTAATTTTAAATTAAATTAAATTCATTTTTATATTATTGTTTTACCACATCAACCCAAAACGACGTCGTTTTTGCATTATTTGGTCACATCAGCGTGCAAAACGGTGTCGTTTTGCATTCGTTTCGCCCAAAAATTGACACGTTAGTGTTTTGGTTGGACTTTGGCCGAAATGGCACTTAAGTGATCCATTTTTCTTCGAATGGGGCACTTAAGTGTACCTTTCGTAAGTATCCCTTTGTGCCAAATTATGGCACTTGAGATGTACTTTTGCCTTGGTTTAGAGATCAAACTTAGGACCTACTGAACTGCTAGCTCCAATTCCACCATCTAATATTCAAGTAAGAGCTTGCCTTTATCAAATGAATATGACCCAAGAGAAAAGATGCCCTTGGATGTGAAAGTTATGACTTTCCCAAGCAGGCCGATGTGATTTTCTCAAGCTCTTATCTGATGTTTCTGTAGTAATAGCAAAAATCAAGTTGTAAGTAAAAATACTCTCTCTAGAAATGATAATTTATAATTAATTAAGTAAAATTGTACCTTGAAATTTAACAGTAAAAGGGAAAAATTGGGACCATCAAGAGTGCTAATTTTGACGACAAGTTTTGGCCCAAAATTCAAAGCGGGCTCAATGCAAGTAGTTATCGTATCGCTATCTTATAATTACAAACTCTCTCATCATGTAGAGCTTTTTCTACCCTGTGGTAGCTTTCTTCTCTGTCAAAACCCACCATTTCTCTGTTGCCTCCATCGCCATGGTTCCTTCAACCACGATATCGAGAATTCAGCCCAATATGCCTTGGTAGCTCCGCAATCCTTGTCTATGCCATGCATTCCTTCAATTAAGCTTTGCATGTGCTCCATTGCTGACCCATCTTCTCAGCTAATTCCGATTGGTTGTTTCCCATCTCCATTGCCAGTTGTTGCTTTTGGTTCCTCTTTGTAATCCTCTCACTGTGCTGGGTTTGCTTGAAGTCTACTTCCTCCCTTATCTTCAGTACTTTCCCCAAATCCAATTGGAGTAGCATGGACCATAATGACTAGGAAAATGACGCAAGACTCGCAGCTCTTTGTAACAGAATGGGCAGGTTATGGGATGATCAGGAAATAGAAAATTGGGAAGAAGCTATTCGCGAAGATAAATTAGCAGAATGCAGACAAACCTTAGTAGGTAAACTCCACTCAAAACCTTCAATTAACTTCTAGGCTTTCCAAACTACTATTAAACGTGCGTGGCGTACCGACCAGGTTGAAATATATCAAAGGCAAGCAGGTCTTTTCGTTTTCAAATTTAATTCAGAAGCCGAGAAACAGCGGATTTTGGATAACAGTCCTTGGCTTTTCGCAAACCACCTCCTGATTGTAAAACCATGGGCTCTTAACACTCCTCTCCATCATTATGATTTTACCTCCTGTGAGTATTGGGTCCAAATTCTCGGCCTTCCTTTAGAAAGATGTACATAGACCATGTTCAGTAGAGCTGTGTAGCATGTTGGTAAGGTCCTGGAAGTCAGAATGGCTGATAAAGAAGGATTTACCTTACGAGCAAGGAGAGCTAGGGTGGAACTTAATTTGAATGAACCTCTAAAGCCTTGAAAACTGATAAGAATAGCAGGGAAGCCCATCTGGTTAGATTTTCGCTATGAGCGTCTATCCCATTTCTGCTATTCTTGTGGGGTCATTGGCCATTATGCGTCGTATTGCAAAGTGATTCCCTATGATGATGCCAAATTGGAAGGCAGTGAAAACCTCTACTTTGGTCAATGGCTTTAGGCGGAAGTCAGAGAATACAGTCCATTCTGGCAAGTTTTCTATGACACACCAATCACTATCGTAATAGAGGATGAAACTGTAGAGGATGAAATTGTACCTGAAACACCTTCGACAATCCCTCTAATGCTGCCTGCCATCCCCAACAATATCGACGAGAATCTTGCACAAATGGAGGTTAGCTTAGATCAGCAAGGTAACTTTTAGTTTGCTGCTACTCAGTGTGTCTCACTCAAGGCGAACTCTCAGAAAGAAGCTGAATTGCAAAAACTGAAGTCCCTTGTTTCAGAAGCACATATCACTATTAGTGATTCAACAGCAGAATCCTCCAAATCTAAGAAACTAAAGAGTCCAAGGAAATTTACTAGAGGAAGCCCATAGAAAAAGATAAAGAGATGTTCGCCTTATGAATCGCTTGCTCATGGTCTAGTCGAACTGGATGATAACCAATTAACGGATACCCCTATCCTTGAGGCTGAAGGGGTAGGCAATTGGGTGCTGGTAGCTTGCCCTAAAAAGCCACCAAAAGATAAATGAAGATCCTTAGTTGGAACTGTCAGGGGCTGGGCAATCCCCTGACAGTTCAAGCTCTAAAGGACCTAGTGGTCCAAGATCAGCCCGATCTCGTATTTTTGATGGAATCTAAAAATCAGGACTTTGTTTTAAATAGAGTGCAGAGTGTTATTTATTTTTGTGATCCCACATTTTAGATCCATATTTTATCTTAAAGTTGCGACTATTTGACATAAAGTTTTTCCACACTTCGTACCTTTTTGTGACAACCGCCCATTTGGTAGCCGTCTTGATGGGAGACGGAATATAAAAAGGAACGTACGTTCATTTCTGATGGGTGATGACAAGGTCTAACACAAACTCTCATATTTGAAATACACCATCAATACGTGAGGGAATTGGGTTAGTAGAGTGTCCCCAATTTTCTTTGATATCAGATTTTTTCTGACGAACGTGAACAAAAACAATGGCTGGAGGTTTGTCTTAATTGATCCTGGCTTTTGCATCATGTATTTTTATGTCTTACATTTGGTATCAAAGCATGTTTATTGCCTCTGCCTTGTTTTCTCGAATTTTTGGTGTATTTTCGGGCTTTTAGAACATGAACAGTAACTTTGAAGTTTTGAGGCCAAGAGAGATTCGATGATTATGAGCAAAATCTACACGACCCACCCCTTGATTTCGGACCCATACGGTCGCACTGCCATGAGGAACATTAGTCATGAGTTTTTCCGGTATATTGGTGTTCGCTAGAGGCTAATCGGGCGGCGGAAGTCGCGGTGGTTGGGGAATTGTGTTTTGGGAAATTTTCGTCTGATTTGGGGTTTATTTCTTCGTCATTTTCACCGAAACTTGGACCCATGTGGTTGTGTTGACATGCTTTTCAAAACCCATAATTTATTTCGGTCTTAGATGGGCTGCCGGATAAGAAACGGTGGTGAAATCGCGGCTGAAAATGGCGGAAGAATCGACGGAAAGGCTTCTGTTCGCGAGGAAGAAGGCGCGTGGAGCCCACGTGCGCTTTGCCGTTGCAGACGCGTGGAATCCACGCGCCATGCACTCTCACGCATGCTCAACCGTTGCGCGCGTGGGATCCACGCGCACGGCAGTTGCCAAGCGCGTGCGTTGCACGCGCCTGCGCGCTAAACCGTGCGCATGCAGGGCACGCGCCCGCGCGGATTCTGGTGTGTGCTCGGCACGCGCCTATCGTCTCCCACCCACGGCTGTTTTTACACTTTTGCCCCAAAATTTTTCACATTTTTGCAATCTTGCCCTTGGCCAATTTATTTATTTACTATTCTGCCCTTGATGTATTTATTTATTATGTCATTTTATACATGAAATTAAATGTCCGATGGTCCATATATTTCATTAATTAGAGAGTGGCCACATCATCTTTAATTAATTAAATTACATAATAAAAGCCTCCGGATCATATTTAGAAATGGACATTAATTGTAATTAATTATATTAATATGATGAATTTTATCCCACAAGAATTTTCATTATATTAATATGATTAATTAGGATGAAATATCATATTATTTTTCTTAATTTACCTACAGGGATTAAGAAAAGGCATATAATATGGTAGTTTCTTCGTGAAGTAATTATGAATCTATTTAAATTAAAAACTTAGCCCACATGTAGTTTTTATGTTATGTGATTTATATTGTGACATGTTGACATTGGTAAAATATGATTTATTTATACTTGCCTCAAATTTTGTAACATAAGCATGATTATTTGATATGCAGTTTCACAACCTGTGAATTTCTCTGAATTTAAGTTTGATGTTCCCATACTGAATGGTGAGAACTATAAAGTTTGGAAGGAGTCAGTTCTTCTTCAATTGGGGTGGATGGACATTGACTATGCTATAAGGAAAGACGAACCACTTGTTCCTACTAATTCGAGCACTTCAGCTGAGATAGCTCTTTATAACCAATGGGAGCGGTCCAATCGCGTTTGTGCCATGTTTATAAGAGCTAAGATATCTCCTAGTATTCGTGGTTTAGTTGCTCAGCATAGCAATGTTAAGGCCTTATTGGAGGCCATTGATGCATAGTTTGAGAGTTCTGAGAAGACGCATGCCATGACCCTAGTTATGAAGTTTTCATCATTGAAGCTCACTAGTGTTAGAGGTGTGCGTGAGCACATCATGCAAATGAGGAATATAGCAGCTTAACTTAAGAACCTTGAGGTTGAGATATTTGAACCATTTCTTGTGTATTATATTATGAACATTCTCCCACAATAGTATGCACATTTCAAGATCTTTTACAACACACATAAGAATAAATGGTCAATTAATAAACTCATGACCATGTGTGTACAAGAGGAAGAAAGACTGATTATGGAGTTCAGAGAAAGTGCTCATTTGGTAACACAAGGAAAGAATAAGGGCTATGGCAAGCATAAGGGAAAATGTAAAATACCCCCTCAAGCTAACATTAAGAAAGAATCCAAATGTTTTTTCTGTAAACAGAAGGGGCATATAAGGATGGATTGTGTCAAATTTAAGGCCTGGCTCGAGAAAAAAGGTAATCCAATCTCTTGCGTTTGTTATGAATCTAATATGACTTATGTAAGTCACAACACTTGGTGAATTGATTCTAGGTCTACAATCCATATTTCGAATTCCATGCAGGGTTTTCAAAACCACAGGAAGCCAGTGGAAAGTGAGCAAAGCATCTATTCAAGAAGCAAGATGCGCTCGTATGTGGATGCTATTGAGACATGTAGACTAGTTCTCAATAGTGGCTTTGTTTTGAATTTGGAAAAGACCTTTTATGTTCCTAGTTTTTCTAGAAACTTAATTTCAGTTTCAAGACTTGTACCTTTACAAAACTCTTTTAACTTTTCAAATTCAAACTTCTGTTTATCATTTAAATCTGAAATTGTTAGGAGTGGTACTTTATCTGATGGTCTTTTTCGAATTAATTTATAAGACAATGCGTATTATGATGCGATGCATGTTCATGATAAAGCTGGTATGAAACGATGTGTTGTGAAAAAACATTTCTCTATGTTGTGGCACCGGAGATTGGGACATATCTCCATAGAAAGAATTAAGCGATTAGTAAATGATGGAGTGCTCAGTACTTTAGATTTTACTGATTGTGATACTTGTGTGGACTGCATAAAGGGAAAGCAGACTAACAAGACAAAGAAAGGTGCCAAGAGGAGTACGGAAATATTAGAAATCATACATACAGATATTTGTAGTCCGGATATGGACTCATGTGGTCAGAAATACTTCATCTTCTTCATAGATGATTATTCACGTTATATGTATCTCTACTTGATTCATAATAAATATGAAGCATTAGATGCCTTTAAGGTATTTAAGGCGAAAGTAGAGAAACAATGCGATAAGTAAATTAAGATCGTGAGATCAAATAGAGGTGGAGAATTCTATGGTAGATACACTGAAGATGGACAAGCACTTGGTCCATTTTCAAGATTTCTTCAAGAGCATGGGATAGTTGCCCAATATACTATGCCTGGTTCTCCGGACCAAAATGGCGTAGCGAAAAGAAGAAATCGAACCTTATTAGACATGGTGTATAGTATGCTTAGTAGCTCCAAACTTCCTAAATTCTTATGGACTGAAGCACTTAAGACGACAGTGTACATATTGAACCGAGTTCCAACCAAGGCTATCCCAAAGACACCTTTTGAGTTATTTAAGGGTTGGAAACCAAGTTTACATCATGTGTGCATTTGGGGATGCCCGTCTGAAGTGAGAATTTATAATCCATAAGAAAAGAAGTTGGACCCAAGGACCATAAGTGGGTATTTCATTGGATATGTCGAAAGGTCTAAGGGATACAAGTTTTATTGTCCATTTCATACCACTAGGATTGTGGAATCAAGAAATGCTAAATTTCTTGAAAATGACTTGATCAGTGGGACCGATCGGCCGAGGGACCTTGTTCCTAAGGAAGATCATTCAAACACTCAACCTCTCATCTCAAGTTTAAGGTTGGTTGTTGCTCATAATGCCCCTTCAGTTCAGTCGGCTATTGAACAACCAATTGTTGAAGTTCCACAACCTACTGATGTTGATCTAGTAGATCTAATTATTCAGCAATTACCAGAAATTGTTGAACAACTAGTTAAGCAACACGCTCCTAAAGAGAATGTTGATACAACATTGAGAAGATCTTCTAGAATAAAGAAATCAGCTATTCCTAGTGATTATATTGTGTATTTACAAGAGTTTGACTACAATATTGGAGCCGAGAAAGATCCCGAAATGTTTCCACAAGCCATGGATAGTGATAAATCCAATTTGTGCTACAATGCCATGAAGGAAGAGATGAGTTCTATGGCATCTAACAAAGTCTGGGATTTGGTTCAGTTACCTGATGGTGTGAAGGTCATTGGTTGTAAATGGGTCTTCAAAACTAAGAGGATTCATTGGGTAACATTGAAAGATATAAAGCTAGACTTGTTGCCAAAGGATTCACTCAAAAGGAAGGAATCGATTACATGAAGAATTTTTCTCTTGTATCTAAGAAAGATTCTCTTCGTATTGTTTTGGCATTGGTTGCCCATTTTGATATGAAATTACATCAAATGGATATGAAAACGGCGTTCCTCAATGGAGAACTAGAGGAGGAGGTTTACATGAAACAACTTGAATGATTCTCCTCTAGTAAAGGTGAGCATTTGGTGTGCAAGCTTAAGAAATCTATATATGGCTTGAAACAAGCATCCCGCCAATGATACTTAAGGTTCTATGAAGTCATCTCTTCATTTAGTTTTGTAGAGAATGTCATGGATCAATGTATATACTAAAAGGTCAGTGGGAGCAAAATTTATTTCCTTGTGCTGTATGTGGATGATATATTACTTGCAACCAATGATAAGGGGTTGCTACATGAGGTGAAACAATTTCTCTCTAAGAGTTTTGACATGAAGGATATGGGTGAGGCATCTTATGTCATTAGCATTAAGATCCATAGAGATAGACCTCGAGGCATTTTAGGACTATTTCAAGAAACCTATATCAATAAGGTCCTAGAGAGATTTCGGATGAAAGATTGTTCACCAAGTATAGCACCCATTGTGAAGGGTGACAGGTTCAATTTGAATCAATGCCCAAAGAACGATCTAGAAAGTGAACAAATGTACAACATTCCATATGCTTCTATTGTTGGAAGCTTGATGTATGCTCAGGTTTGCACTCGACCTGATATCGCTTTTGCTATGGGAATGTTAGAAAGATATCAGAGTAATCCAGGTTTAGACCACTGGAGAGCTGCAAAGAAAGTGATGAGATACTTTCAAGGTACCAAAAACTATATACTTATGTATAGACGGACTGACAACCTGGAAATGGTCAGTTATTCGGATGTGGACTTCACGGGCTGTGTTGATTCACGAAAATCAACATTTGGATACATTTTTATGTTAGCTGGTGGAGCTGTGTCATGAAGAAGTGCCAAGCAGACTTTGACTGCTACTTCCACTATGGAGGCTGAGTCCATTTATTGTTTTGAGGCTACCTTGCATGGTGTATGGTTGAAGAGTTTCATTGCTAGGCTTAGAATTGCTGGTTCTATTTCTAGACCATTAAGAATATATTGTAACAATCTAGCTGTGGTTTTTATGGCTAAAAATGCCAAAAGTGGCAGTCAAAGTAAGCATATCGATATTAAGTATTTAGCCAAAGGGAACATGTTAAGGAGAATAAAGTGGTCATTAAACACGTTAGCACTAAATTGATGATAGCCGATCCTTTAATTAAATGCATGCCACCAATGAAGTATAAGGATCATGTAACCAGTATAAGAATAGGTCCCATTATGTGATTTGTCATCATATGAACGATTTTTGTTGTATGAAACTCTATTCAGTTGTAATGTTGATTCTCGATTTTTGGTGTACACATTTTGTTTTTTATGAGAATAACATTTATCCTTGGTTCTGGAATAAACATGGGGTTTATGTATTAAGATATGTTGTCACATATGGGCTTACATTAAAGAAATAAGATGCATTGTGATACATGGAAGATATTACTCATTTTTAGAGGACATGTTGCCATGATCCATGTGTTTTTGTTTATTTTCTTAAGCATAAAGTTTTCGTGGAATTAGTTGAATAATCCGTATGATGAAAATGATGGGATCAAGTGGGAGAATGTTATTTATTTTTGTGATCCCACATTTTAGACCCATATTTTCTCTTAAAGTTGCGACTATTCGACATAAAGTTTTTCCACGCTTCGTACCCTTTTATAACAACCGCCCATTTGGTAGTCGTCTTGATGGGAGACGGGATATAAAAGGAACGTACGTTCATTTCTAACGGGTGATGACAAGGTCTAACACAAACTCTCATATTTGGAATACACCATCAATACGTGAGGGAATTGGGTTAGTAGAGTGTCCCCAATTCTCTTTGATTTCAGGTTTTTTCTGACGAACGTTAACAAAAACAATGACTAGAGGTTTGTCTTAATTGATCCTGGCTTCCGCATCATGTATTTTTATGTCTTACACAGAGGAGATTGCATTACCAGCATAGTTTTTTGGTGAGCCCCACAGGCCTAGCTGGTGGCTTGGCCGTCTTTTGGAATGACCAACTTTCTATTACTATGGAGAACTTCTCAGCCCATTATATTGACTTGATTTGTACTGGTACCCAAGGTGGCAATCCTATGAGACTCACCTGTATTCATGCGCCTACATCCTTCCATCAAAGACAACAGTTATGGATAGCATTCAAAAATCTCAGCAGATCAATTACAATGCCATGGGTATGCATTGGAGACTTCAACGAGATCCTAAATCACTGGGAAAAAGTGGGTAAAAGATTTGCTCCTTCTTATAGATTGCGTTCTTTTCGGGATTTCTTAAACGAATGCTCACTAATGGAGATCAATAGCAAAGGATGTGCCTATACATGGGTTAATAATAGGGATGGCGAGGATATGGTTAAGGAAAAACTGGACAGGGCTTTGTGCAATATGGAATGGAGATTAAACTACCTAGCAGTTGAAGTGTTCGCCTTACCTACTATAGGTTCTAACCATAGTCCGCTACTGTTATTACTAGAGCCTCCTGCAAAGAGACGAAAAAAGGCCTTCACCTTTGAAGCCTTCTGGGCTCATCATACTAATTGTCGCCAAGTTATAGCTGCTTCCTGGACATCTCTTCTTTTGTGTAATGCCTCTATCTCCTGTAAGCTTCGGGTTGCTACCACTGCTCTCCAAAAATGGAGTCGAGAGAAATTCTGCAACGGCCATCTTCGAATAAATCTATTAAAACAACAAATTCAAGATCACATCGTATTGCTATTTTATAGTTTCTACTTTTCAACGCATGATTGACTTGGATATATAATTCCACAAATTGAAACCTGTGAAGTTTTATTTTTTTTTCTTTTAACTTTTATTAAGGCTGAAAAGGACCGTCTTTCAAATGAATATCCGCACCCTTTCAATTGATGATGCAAGGAATCAATAACTTATAATTGAAATATATATATATATATATATATATATTTAGTTAATTCTTATGAGCTTCGCCATAAATTTTAGCATCAAGTGCCCAAGGAACTAGCCTTCAACTTTTAGACTTTATTTTCTCAAAAAGTGTCCCCGAGGGTATATGAATTTTATCTTTATAAATAAATAAGCAATAGATCTACATGAAAGTGGATTATATAGGAAAAATTATCCAAAAAGTCTTAAACATATTATATGTCTGCTAATTCATTACTAAATCTTTCAATTATGTCAATTAAGTCTTAAACCTTTTGACAATTTCTTAATATAGTCATTCCTGCCATTTTTCGGCCAAAAATCGCTAATATGGTGGCCTAGTTGATTGTCCTATGTGGCCGACCGGCACTAACATGCACGATGTTTGTATTGTTCTGAATTTTTCATTTTTTTTCCCTTTTCTTTTCCTTTTGCTTGTGGCTGGTATTCGGTCATGGCTGGTGATTGGCGATAGGCGAGGTTTAGACTCGCCTCAGCGAGGGTTAGCCATTTTAGATCTGGCAAGGGCTATAACACCCTTGCTAGGTGAGGGCGTCATGGCTCTCACTTGCTGGCCACACATCATGCAAGCTAGGGTACCTTGATTGTGGCAAGTTGTCGACTATGGCCAAGTATTTGTCATAGGCAAAATGAAAAGAAAATTGGACAAAAAAGGAAACAATGAAAAAAAAGAAAATTAGAAAAATTTTAGAAAAATTTAAAAATTTCCACATAAGATGACAAATGTTTTCCATCAAAATTGTTCAAAATGACTACATTAGTAAATATTTAGAATTAAATTAACACAATAAAAAGGTTTGGAGCCGAACTGGTCACTATATAATAAAATTAGGAATTTTTAAATAATTATCTGTCCAAATACAATAATGGGTTTATATCAAAAAGGAGGTGGGGTGAGATGGGGAAAAGATAGGATGATTCAATGGATCCCACATGCCCTAGTTTTTAAGGTTAATTTAATCTCTCAGCTCAAGCTGTGTTGGCTTTCGAAAAGAAATATACTTTATATTATTATGACTACATACAAAGTGATGATGTGGTGGTAATCACATGTGATCCTCACGTTGGCCGCAAAAATAAAAGGTGAGATGCTAACAAGGCGCGTGAACCGAGAAAAAAATGAATAGGCCCGCCGACTGGGTTGCAAGAGCCCAAAGAGCAAATTATCTTCCTCGTAACTGGGTATCCAACCCTCTGACAACCTTAATCGATTTACTATGTGCTGATGTTTCTAATGTAATTGCTCCGCACTTATCTTAGTAAATGAATAGGATATCGCAATTTCGTCCAAAAAAAACCGAGAAAAAAAATGGCAATTTTACTGTTCTTTGATGAGAATTTCAAAAGGACGATTATAATTAGTGCCAAAAGGCGAGACAAATCTTCATTCTCCAACAATGGCTTGGGAAAATAATTCACATTGCACAACCAAGCCACTCAAAAGCTTTGAGTGCATGGTTATTAGAAAAAAAACTAATTAACTTAATTAACCCACAAATTGTTAAATTTCACACTAACATAGTTTGGGTTACCCAATTGTTGCTTTGAATTTTGGTTGAGGATATACTTAGATTCCAGCCTATAAACGCAAACTTTAATTGATCATACATGTTAAACTTGATGGTTGCAAATCAATCCACTCAAACCATGCACACTAATTTGAAGGAAACAACAAAATGATCTATAACGGTTAATTTGGATGAACGGACATGTATTGTGATCCTAAAGCATTTCAAAATCTCTCCGGGATTCTTATAGGTGGTATTGTCGTGGTAAATTATGGGAAATTTTTTCATGTACCATCAGGGAAAAAAATCTCTTCATATTAACTTTTGAGAAATGCCAAATTCCTAAACTTTTTACTGATTAATATTTTCTTATTAACTAAGTTGACAATATCATATTGAATTTTTAGATGAATAAATCCCTTAAAATATCATCTCGGGTATTGTGCATATAGCTTCCGATCTCTCAGCAATAGAACGAGTAAGGGTAAGGCCATACCACACATTTTCACCTAGCCCTAGTTTAGCATTATATTAAGAATTTATCACACGTGGATGTAGACAGGCCACATCAAAGCACCATACTCTAATAATTCCCCTTAATGTGTGGCGGACCATTGCCCCATATGTTTGTCTACAATATCCAACACATGCTCCGCAAAAAACAAAAAAAAAACAAAACAAAACAAAACAAAACAAAAATAAAAAACAATTATTTGCTTTGTCTCTTTTACAATATCATTTTCGCCAAGAACAAGAAGAAAAAATTATGGGAAAATGATGATGTTTCGATTGCTATAGCAAAAGGTAAATCTTGATTAATTGAAGAACTTTAGCGAGAAAAAGATCGAATTAGTGAAAGGGGAGAACTTTTGGAGAGACCATCAAGAAGGGTCAATTCATGGAGTTCCTGCCAAATCCAACGTGAATTCGAGGCAAAGTAGATCTTATTTCGCTATCTTGGTTTCAATGTACGCATACACAGATAACACACGTGGATGCTTTGTGTTGCTTTTGGCTTGCCTTTGTTAAGGCTGAAAAGGAACGTCCTTTAAACGCATGACACCCAGAAGTACAAAAGCTTAGTTTTTCTCTCCTCCCCTACCAAAACCCCACCGCACGCTCCATGCATCAAATCGCATTCTTGTGGCTCTAATAAGTTATGGCCTAAAGCTAGTGTGGTTTGTGCACACAACCTTGGGTCCAATTGAGTCATATGTATTGACACTTTGGATGTGCTAGATACAAGTTGATCTCAAATTTCATTTCAAATCAATGGAGTGATCCCTCGGGATCATTTTTTTTTTTTTTTTGGTTGAACCCTCGGGATCAAGTTACGATGCAATAATTCATCATGAATCCCTAAGGTTGCGGCACAACAACAGGAGAGATTCACGATACCATACTCCCCATATAACTAAAACTTGATCAAGTTTTCTAGAAGCACATTGCAATTCATAACTGAATTTCAAATTCCAGTCCAGATGGTTTGCCCTCTCCACAAAATCCATCTGATTTGCCCCAGCCCAAGAAAGAAGAGGTACTTGGCATTAAGCTGAAAGGCCCATCTCAATAACCTGGACCAGTCTATAATAAGTTGACCCGACCATGGGCTTGTAATAATTGGGAAACTCAACCTATTATTTGATCTTGATAGCCCCACCCGTTCGAGAATAGTTGACTAAACCTATCCATTGACCATTAGTCATGCCTAGGAACACCAGCTACATCCAATGGTGTTTGACCTTGGGTTGTATCGAACGCAGCCCCAATTGCATCTTTCCCCATAAGTTGAAACACATTGATGGTCACCATATGTACATACGGCTAAACATAATTGATAATCCTCACTAGACACCTGAAAGACCAACATTTCGAATTTATCTGATTTATATATGGAACCGAACAAATTGATTGACAACCTATATCTTATATCTCATCTTTCATATTAAACTAAGCACGGACCTGTCTTTTCTTTTTCTTTTGCGCAACATGATTCACGTTCAATAGCAATTGTAAAGCTGTTGTTGAAGATCCATAAAATATATGGCTCCGTTCATTTCACAAACAATAGTTGTCAAGAAAATGTTTTCTGAATTTTTCGACATTTATTTTATGGAAAATGAACTCATCGTGGAAAACATTTTCCATCCTCTTTATTTCACTTCTAAACCAAGCACCTTTTTTCACCAAACACCTTTTCCTTTTATTTTGTTATTTTTTTATTTATAAAAAAGTCAAAATTTTAATTATTTTAAATTTTAAATTCTTTCTTTTGTTATTTTTTTCTTCTTTAGGTGGTTGCGGGCCATGATGACAATTGGCCACAAGCGAGGTCGAGCCTTGTTGGCCTATGGCGAGGCTCCGCCTCACCTTGCCTGAGTGGCGAGCTGAGTGGGGCTCAAACCTTGCTGGAGTCCTATGGATAGTTCAGGTGGGGACCTGACCCAACAAAAGCTCTTTTTCGCTAAGATAAAGAGGTATTTGGTGAAACCAAATTGAGATCTTGGAGCAAGGACATTGAGATTAAACATGAACTTGTCCGAGCTGGAAGCAGTTGATCTGTGTACGTATACTTCATAATGGAAACTAAATCTTCAAAAATAGATTGGGGAGAGAGCTTAGAGGTGTGCACTGAAAGGGAGATCTTATGTCATATGCTGCTCGAAGGCAAGAGGAAGTTTCATCAAATGCTACTTTCCTCGATGAGAGAGCACCTAGATTGGATTAGAAAGTAGTGGACTACTCCCAGTTATCGACTTCAAGTGGGGAAAGTTAATTCAGTAGTTGATTTGGGAAAGAGTTGAGCATTTGAAACAGGAGAATAAAGGCTTTTGAAATATATCATCTATCGGTTGAAAGAACCATCTTCATGGCAGATGATATATTAAAAATCCCAAAAGCCTTGACCTTAAAAGTATGTAACTTACTACTCTTGGAGTTAAAGAGCATATCTTTTTCTATTATTGGTATTTTTCTATCTCGAAGTGGACTGCCAACCTATGGTAAGGCTCTAGCTTGTCTATGGACGACAATTAGCTGAGGAAGAAGAAGAAAAAAAGAAAGAAAATAAAAACAAAAAAATAAATAATTGATTTAAAAAATAAAATAACAAAAAAATATCAAAATGAGTGCATGGAGGAAAAAATTCACCTTACCAAATGGTAGCAAATATTTTCCACTTTATTTTCAGATTTTAGCCTAACGCCGAAAAATATTATTATTTTCCTGAAAAATGACTTCAAAGGTCACATGTTTTGCGAGACGAACGAAGCCTATGTCTCTTTAATTTATCTTATTTTCTACTGATATGCTTGTAATTTATATTTCCCCCTTTTGCCACATATATTCGATGCTTGATACTAAATGAACAATCAAATTAGCTATGAGAATGTCCTCCTCTCCCCATTACTTTCCCATGTACATAATTTGTCTTATCTAATAGATTTACGTGGCACGTGATTAATACCACTCCAAGGAATTCATCTTGGAAATATATTTGTCGAAGTAAATTTTATTACTTATAACTTTCAGAAAAATGATTTAAATGCTATAACTTTTGCACGGCGCTCACTTCAATTTTATAATTTTTTCTTGATTACTTAAATGCCATGACTTCCAAAAAAGTTCACTTAAGTGTTATAATATTTTTTTACAATCACTTGAATGACTTTTAATAAAATGTTTACTCCAGGGCCATAACTATTTAAAAAACATTCACCTCATGTGCTGAAAATTCTAACGTGACATAGTACTTGTGGTGAATATTTTCTGAAGTTATGTCTATTAAGTGATCAATCAAAAGTGCGGTTATCAAATATGTGGAAACAAAGATATTTACCCTTAACCATTCGAGTTCTCTTCGCACTTATACAGTTGCTTTGGAGACATTAGTTACGACATCGAACTTTGGGTTGTACTTTGGTGCTACGAGCATCATCCTGGTCGATTCTTCTGGTGTAGGCGCTTCAACTAATGAGAACTCATTAGTTGATCTTACCTTCAAAAAGCGTGTGAGAATTCCTTTCATGGCGATTTTCCACAGCAAGTGTCATCAACCTCCTGCCGTAGGGCGAAATCTAAATCAGCTCCGGGTAAAACTGAATACATGGTTTCACGAGTTCATTGATTCCCTTAATTGTAGCTTGACAAAATAGGGCCAATGGGCTTTTCGTGTGCATGCAAAAGTTGGGTGAAGATGACAAGATGAGTGCAACTGCCGGCAAAAGTTGCGAATAAGTTTTGGGAACCATTCAGTTTTTTTCGCAGTTAGATGGAGTCCACACCAATTTTTGTGCGCCTCAAGTGATTCACCTCTTCGAATAATCTTAAGAGTGCACTCTTTCATTTTGGTCCGGTGAATTCAGAATCTTATTTCTAAAGTGCTCTCAATGAGCCTTGAACGCAAGATCACAAGAAGAATAGCAAACTCGTTTTCATGTATCTTGGGATAGAATTCCTGAATGCACGGTTTTGTTGTGGCCCAAGGAATTTGCACTCTTGAAATCTTCTTCTATTCCGAGCCCTCCCAAAAATACTAATTTGACTTGCCCAGCTGCTTTCTCCCCCCATTTCTATTCTTCACACCTTTTTGAAGTTGCCAAGCAGAAGTGTAAATTTACTATGTTAAATGCGTTTTGATAAGCATCAGCCCGTGCATTTCATCTATGGCAACCTTATTTTAGGGATGACGTGGCGAGAATAGTAAATGACACTAGGGTCTTGCTCCTGGTCCCATGCCCAATTTTGTTTCGAAGAAACGGATTAATCCCTTGAGATCAAGTTACGATGCAATAATTCATCATGAACCCTAAAGGTTTACGTCCGTTGGCCTTCTTTGATCAGGCATCAGCACAGCAACAGAAGAGAGAGTCGCAATACGATACCCTTCATATAACTAAAATGTTGATCAAGTTTTCTAGGAAGTACATTGCATTCCATAACAGCATTTCAAATCCCAGGCCAAAGGTTTGCTCTCTCCACAAAATCTATCTGATTTACCCGACCATGGGCTTACAATAATTGGAAAATTCAAGCTATTATCTAATGTTGGATAGTCTCACTCATCCGAGAAAAAGTGGAACTTTGTCTGTGTCCAGAGGCTTAGAATAACATCAATGGTGTCGCGACCTACCCTCGGGGGAGGGAACAAGTTTAGCGGTATTGCCCAAATGACGGACCTAAGGCCCATGATTAGGCGCGAGCTCTCCCAAGCCCATACTCCGTGTGACGTTGGGATATTCTTGAGAAATTTTGCACAAAAGGAGTCGCCACTAGCCTATTGGGGTCGGCTACAAACCAAGTGAGGCATGGGAGCGTGCCTCACTTCCTACGCAACCAGAGAATTTAGGATCGGGGGGTTGATTACACTAATTAACCAATTATTGCCCTTTCGGTACCTAATCTTGTTCATATTAACAAAATGATTTTTAGCAGGCAGTTTGGATTGATTTTATACTTATCCACTAACATGTGAGGTGATCACGAGAGTGCACAATCATTAAAGCAACAATCGTAGCTACCAAGATCCTAATTGCAATAAAATTAAACATGTGCAATTAAACATAATTATATATGCAAATTAAACATACGACATAATCAATATGCTAGCAAATACATGTCTAATTACACTAAGAAAGTAAGATATAACAATTCCTAACCAAATCCCATCATTTTTGGATTTTTGAAATTTTTAATTAATTTTTTTTTTTAATTTTTTTAAAATAATTTTATAATTATTTTTTTAATTTTTAATTTTTTTAAATATTTTTTTAGATTTTTGAAATTTTTTTTAATAAAAAAATAATTTTTGGGACCGGGCCGGTCCAACTCGGCCCGGTTCGACCCGATCGACGCGGATCAGGTTCGGTCAGAGACCAAACTCGGGTTCGGTCCAACAAGCCCAAGTGGGCTCGAAGCTTGGGCCCAACCCAAGAAGTCTCCCTCCTCTCTTTTTAAAACAGACCAGACCCATAAGCCCACATTACACCAACCCAAGCCCATAAGCCCATAAGCAAAAACAGCCCAAACCCGATTCGATTCACCTAAAACCCTACCCAATTCTTTGACCCGGTTTGTACCTCCTCTTTAGGGCTCTGTGTTGACGGCAAGCGCGGCGACGCGGCGGGTGGCGGCGATAGGTGCAGCAAGTTGCGCAGCGAAAGTCGGGCTGCCGGGCGTTGGTAGCGGCGTCCGGCGGCACCAGACCGGGCCGTGCGGGCTCTGTGGCGTCGGGTAGCGCGGGCCAGCGAAATCGAAGGGGCGTCGCGGGCTTCAAGTTGCGAGAGCCTCGGAGCAGATTTGCCGGGCGCCGAAGCGGGACCTTTGTCGTCGGAGGCCGCGAGCGCCGAGCGAGGAAGGCTGGCGTCGCCGGGGACGTCACGGCTTCAAAGCTCGAGGGCACTCGAGCTTGGCCGCAACATGCGGGACGACAATGGTAGGGTGGTGTTCGTTGGTGAGTAGACGAGACAGGGCACGGCGATGACTAGCGAAGACGCAGCCGGGAGCAGCGCGCGGAGGCACGGGCCGATGCGGGGCTTGCTCGATGGTGGAGCGACGATTGACTCAGATCTGCCGTCGTCGGGGCTCTCGAGCGTGAGGTCAGGACATCGGTGCTGTCACGGGGGAAATGAGCGGTGGCGGAGCTGCTACGTGGATGGAGGCAGCGGCTTGGACGGCAGACGGTAGCACTGCCGCCGCCCTCCTCCCCCAGATCTGGCTTGTTCGGGCAGCAACGGCGTCGGCTTCGCAGGTTGTTGGTGTTGCGAGGGGCCGAGCAACAACGACCGACGACTTTGGCAGTAAGGGATGCCGGGTCGAAGGCGCAAACATGACGGAGGGGGCTCAACAGACGCGGGATCTGCAGGCTGCAAGTGAGGCGGAGCAGATGCAAGTCGGCGCTAGTTGCTGGCGAGGTGGCGGCTCAGCTTCTCTCAGTCTCGAGCTCTCCTTCCCCCCAATCCTCTCTTTCTTCCTCCTTTTCTTTTCCTCGCCAAGCTCCCTCTCCAGCTCTCCTTGTTTCGTGTGTTCTGCCTTTTTTTTTTTTTTTTTTTTTTGTCTCTAGGGTTTCAAGGATGAAGATGAAGGAAGGAGAAGGTGGCATGGGCCGGGCCAAGGTGAGATCTGGCCTGACCCCTTCCATGTCTTCATTTTTCTATTTTTTTGTTGTTTTTGTTTTGTTTTGTTTTGCTTTTTGTTTTTTTGTTGTTTTTTTCTTTATGACTAATTCTTAATTCCGTAGAAAATTAAATTCTAAATAAAAAAAATGGGAAAATTTAGGTGTCAACAGTTGCCCCTCTTTGAATGGGAGCTCGAAGAGGTTGCTTTCAAAGACAAAAGACACCTAAATTATTTTGATGATAGACCCAGGTGCATAGGCATGTATTAGGTCGATGGAAATAACTTATAACTATGGAAGCACGTCTTATCAATAAGAGGAAGAAAGACTTCGGGCTACAAAGCTCTCCAGGCTACAAAAGCTCTCCGGGCTACAAAGCTCTCTAGGCTACAAAAGCTCTCCGGGCTACAAAAGCTCTCCGGGCTACAATGCTCTTCGGGCTACAAAAGCTCTCTGGGCTACAAAGCTCACCGTGTCATAGGAAGAAGAACTCCGGGCTACAAAGCTCACTTTGTCATAAGAAGAAGGACTCCGGGCTACAAAGCTCACCATGTCATAAGAAGCAGGACTTCGGGTTACAAAACTCTCCAGGCTACAAAGCTCACTGTGTCATAGGAAGAAGGATTCCGGGCTACAAAGCTCTCCGGGCTACAAAGCTCACCGTGTCATAGGAAGAAGAACTCCGGGCTACAAAGCTCTCCGGGCTACAAAGGCTCTTCGAGCTACAAAGCTCACCATGTCATAGGAAGAAAGACTCCGGGCTACAAAAGCTCTCCGGATTACAAAGCTCACCGTGTCATAGGAAGAAGGACTCCGGGCTACAAAGCTTTCCGGGTTACAAAAGCTCTCCAAGCTACAAAGCTCACGGGGTCATAGGAAGACAGACTCCGGGCTACAAAGCTCACCATGTCATAGGAAGAAGAACTCCGGGCTACAAAGCTCTCCGGGTTACAAAAGCTCTTCGAGCTACAAAGCTCACCGTGTCATAGGAAGAAAGACTCCGGGCTACAAAAGCTCTCCGGGTTACAAAGCTCACCGTGTCATAGGAAGAAGGACTCCGGGCTACAAAGCTCTCTGGGTTACAAAAGCTCTCCAAGCTACAAAGCTCACGGGGTTATAGGAAGAAAGACACCGGGCTACAAAGCTCACCGTGTCATAGGAAGAAGGGCTCCGGGCTACAAAGCTCTCCGGGCTACAAAGCTCTCCGAGCTACAAAGTTCATCGTGTCATAAGAAGAAGGACTCCGGGCTACAAAACTCTCCGGGCTACAAAAGCTCTCTGGGCTACAAAGCTCACCGTGTCATAGGAAGAAGGACTCTGTGCTACAAAGTTCACCGTGTCATAGGAAGAAAGACTTCGGGCTACAAAGCTCTCCAGGCTACAACAGCTCTCCGGGCTACAAAGCTCCCCGTGTCATAGGAAGAAAGACTCCAGGCTACAAAGCTCTCCAGGCTACAACAGCTCTCCGGGCTACAAAGCTCCCCGTGTCATAGAAAGAAAGACTCCAGGCTACAAAGCTCTCCAGACTACAAAAGCTCTCCGGGCTACAAAGCTCACCGTGTCATAGGAAGAAAGACTCCGGGCTACAAAGCTTACCGTGTCATAGGAAGAAAGACTCCGGGCTACAAAACTCTCTGGGCTACAAAAGCTCTCCGGACTACAAAGCTCACCGTGTCATAAGAAGGACTCCGGGCTACAAAAGCTCTCTGGGCTACAAAGCTCACCGTGCCATAGGAAGAAAGACTCCGGGCTACAAAGCTCACTTGTGTCATAAAAAGAAAAAGAGGAATGAGGTCTCACCATGTAACAATGGGTTTTGACTGGGTTGAAAATGCATGATTTAAGGGAAACGAATGAACCTTTGTAGATAACATGGTTTAAGGTTGACCATGAACCTTTTGAAAATTGCAGTTTAAAAATAAACTTATGAACATTTTAAAAGCGGGGTTTAAGGATGACCCACGAACCGTGTGGCTTAAGGATGACCCACGAATCTTGTGGTTTGAGGATAGACCCACGAACCGTGTGGTTAGACTGGAAAAAAGGTCTCACCGTGTAAAAATGGGTTTCGACTAGATGTGATGGTCTCACCGTGTAAAAACGGGTTTTGACTTGATGTGATAGTTTCACCGTGTAAAAATAGGTTTCGATTGGGAGGAAGGTCTCATCGTGTACAAACGAGTTTCGACTGGATGATAGTCTCACCGTGTACAAACGGGTTTCTACCAGATAATAGTCTCACCATGTAAAAACGGGTTTCGACTGAAGGAATATCTCATCGTGTACAAACAAGTTCCAACCATGTGGTTTAGGATAAGCCACCAATCCCGTGGTTTAAGGATAGACCCACCAACCTTGTGGTTTAAGAATAGACCCACGAACCGTGTGATTTAAGGATAGACCCACGAATCGTGTGATTTAAGAAAAACTCACCAACCGTGTGGTTTAAGGATAGACCCACAAACCGTGTGGTTTAAGGATAGACCCACAAACCATGTGGTTTAGGAAAGCCACCAACCTCGTAGTTTAAGGATAAACCAACTAATCCTGTGGTTTAAGGATAGATCCACAAACCGTGTGCTTTAGGAAAGCCACTAACCCCGTGGTTTAAGGATAAACCCACCAACTGTGTAAATGACATGGTTTAAGGCTGACCATGAACCTTTAGAAATGGCATGGTTTAAGGCTGACCATGACCATGAACCTTTGGAGATGACATGGTTTAAGGTTGACCATGAACCTTTGGAGATGGCATGGTTTAAGGTTGATCGTGAACCGTTGATTTTTAGGGAAGCACTCGCTAATCCCTTGAAAATTGCATGGCTTCACTAAGGAATCCCGTGAAACTCAACTTGGGCAAATGTCATTAGGGACGTTGTATTAGAAATATTGCAACATTAATTGAACAAGCTAATCAAGCTAAGTCTGACTGCTTTGGAAAAACATTTTATTTCAATCAGCATCATGTGGCGCAAAATTGTCATCTTGTTCGTGGATATATCATTGATCATCAAATTAACTAGGAGTTAAGTTTTTACCAGAATGATTTATATTCGTGAAAAAGACTCATTAAGCATGCCAAACTAGAGCTTTTTAGTCAAAAAGGGCTTCTCACATACTCTCGATAAAATGGTAACTTGATCCCATCCATTCATGTGGGAAGTAACGATTCTGAAAGAATCTCACATAGCCTATGTCGAAGGCTTCCTAAACATTCGCAATGAGCACAATCTAATTGATCTAAAAGGTCTTTTGAAAGGACTGCAATATAGGCTTGGTTAGGGCTTACACAAAGGAATGATTGCTTTGAGGCCAATAAAGGAACATTTGTCGCTATCTTCATTGGATTTACGAGTCAAGAACTTGGAAGATAGGACAAGATAGAATAATTTCCACTCCTTCAAGCAGTAGCTTCTTTGTGGTATTCTCATTTTCACTCAAATCATCCCAATTAGAAGAGACTTTGGAAGGGGGTTGTAATGTTGGCTTGGGAGAGGCTTAGAAGGCTCAAAATTTTCAATAGGGTTTTTAAGAGTCGGTGATCATCATGGCATCGTGACCGGGTCACTTGACCTTTCAAAAGCATTTGGCTTTTGAAACACAGCACATCTCGAGAGTTCATTCCCTAATCATTTCTATATGAGAGCTTTGCTCTTTTCTCTAATTTCCTTTGTCCTTTGTGATGATTTTTTTCCGCAGCCACTTGGATTTTGATAATTTTTCTTTCACATAAGATGCGGCCTTTTGGCTATTTTTCTTGACGAGCATTGGCCTTACTTTTACCAAGCGTACTTTGCTTTTTCATGCCCCCTAGTTTGTCGAGCTTTTTGCTCTTTGAACTTTGGTGGCTTATGACTTTCGAGATGCTTTTCACATTTTCCTATGATTGTCAATTGTATTTGGTCAATTCTTATGCCTTGCCCCAGTGAAGGGAGATGACCAATGCTCGAGGTTTGGAAATGAGTAATCAGGCCCAAATTGGTTAAAGCAATGGGTATTAGTGTTTGGGTAGCGAAGGAAATGCTCTTCTTCACCTTGGGATAAGTCAAGCTCTAATGAGAATTCCTCTGTAGCTATCACCAAAAGATTGATGCAAGTGAAAGTAATAGAATCTTTCTCAATCTTTCGCTCTACAACATGATCATAACCCCCCATTCTGCTGCAATGTAAGGTCGTCCTCGACAATGGTACTTTGAAGGATCTTTTTTTTTTTTTTGCCCAAAGAGATAGCAAGAGATTAGTGCAATGCTTGGGGTTGATGAAGGAAATGCCTTTATCATTTCGATCTTTGCGCTCAATGCGAATGAATCCTTCATCCTAAGAGAAGGTCGCCTTTCACTCAACTCTCAAAAGTGTTTGAAGGACATGTTTGGAAATGAGCTTGCCTTTCTTCATCCTAAGGACATGTTTTGATTCAAAATGAATAATCCACAAGACAAGAAAACAATTTTGAGATAGAAATGATGCTCAAAAGGTTTGTAATTTTTTTTCTTTTCTCAGTTATTATTCTTCTTTTTTTTTGTCTCTAGGAAAGCCCAAAATTTCTCTTTTGTAATGGAAATTCTCTTTCTTTCTCTTTTTTTTTTTACTTAAAAAAAAAGACTGAGAAGAAGGGTACTTACCTGCAACATGGCGACCTGATAATCCTGTAAAGAATGTAAAAGAATATGTTAGTGCAAAAGATCCTTAGGGATTGAAATGTTGGAAACGATACATTATTACCCTTCACTCGCTTTCATCCTTTTGGCGCTAACATCTCTTGGATTCACCTTCATGGATATTTGGTAACTTAACAATACCCTTCCCTTGCATTCGCCTTTAAGTGTTTGATGTTTTCCTTATTCCTTGGTAGAAGGCGTTGCTTCAAATCGGGTGTAACCCGTTTTATTTATTTATCACCACTGTAAGAAAGGAGATGAAATAAGTCATCTCTATTCTTAGTTAGGTTCAACTAAGGAACGATACATCCTTCTTGATGAATTTGACAATGTTGTTCTAGTACACTTTGTTTGTGGGGAGATGAGAGATTTTTTTTCTAAATCAAACGTTGCTCTGCCACTCTTTATTTGACAATCCTTTGTTATGTTCAAACCCGTCCTGTATCAAAGAAAAGGACGTCATTTTTTATGCTAAAGAGAAATCAAGTTTAGGAACGAGATACATCTTTTTCAAAGTCAAGCGACCAACATCCCAATGTATCTCTCATGGAGGAAGGGATAATATTGCCCCTTTGTTTCATCATTTGAATATTTCTTTGTTTAAGATGAACATGACTCAATAATGCTCCATCGCATTTGTTGGAACGTTACAAAATTTGGTACTCTTGATGTCTCCTTGACAATGAAAAGATAATCAAGTCAGAAACGATATCAGAAATGAATAATTGAAATTAATACAG